>LR736861.1:4106953-4168522 GCA_902654985.2 Oryctes borbonicus | reverse complement strand
GTCATCAGCGTGGTTTCGAGAGTATTTTTCATATCTCTACCTTCTATTCGCTGTTGCCTCACAGTTAATACCACAACTTTCTTTCTTTCTTAACTGTGAGGCAACAGCGATAGAAGGTAGAGATATGAAAAATACTCTCGAAACCACGCTGATGACGCCGGGTAGGCAGAAACATGTCCGTGTGTTAGTGTATTTTTTTCTCTCTCTTTTATTGCGTTTGGCGTGAATTATTCCATCAATACCATGAGGAAGCTAAGCTATCTTAGCATCATATTTTTTGGTTATTGTTTCTAGGCATTTTCTGATGTGTTCTGTTTTGATACACTCGTGTTTATTCGTCTCATGATAAGGGATTGGTGTTGCTTACCAATTTCCTCGAGAGTCAATAAAACACGAGTCTGCATGGTCGCAGTGAAAATGTAATCATTTCCCCTATCTTGTCCAACACTGGAAGCCGCTGTAACGTAAGCAAACGTAACCCTTTAAACATCCGAAATGCTTTCGAATTAGCCACCAGGAGCGCTGAATGCTGTGGTGAAAAATGGGAAGTCGTTGGTTCGCGCCTGCTTAATATAAGTTACACCTACTTACACTGACTACTCTATTGACGTCATTTTACACTCCACTGATAAAAAATGCAGCCCGAGCGAACAAACCTATAGGGTAACGCGAAACTATACACAGGTCAAACTTTAACATTGTATTCTGCGTTTTGTTTTGAATTCGTATGTCATGATTAATGCAGAAACTGCAATTAAACATACCATGTAACGTTTCTATATAATTCCGTGCATTACATACAATTCTTATCTAACTCTACTCTAGACGAACAGCTTTCGTGTAACTGCGCGCAGACCCAACGAACATATATTAACATTGGTTGCTCGGGAGTAGTTGGTTACAATTTATAATCGAGCGAATAAACCTTACGACCAAATATACCAAGGCTGTAATACTGCCAACATTATTAAGTAAATAAAAAGAATATCCCTTTTGGTAGAACTAAAAGTTTTAGGTTCTAATTTTGTAAATCAATTTTATTTCGCTTGATATGATACTGAGTATAATTATCAATTTATAGTTTATAATGAATAACAAAAATGTACAAGCCAGAGCAGCAACGTTATCAAATAAAGGTAACATCTCTACACTTAATATAAAATCTAAAAAGACTATTAAAGATCGTGAAAAACGAAGGTCTATAGTAAATACAGAGAAGAATGAAGTACACAGCAACAGCGATAAAGGTTCTCCCAGTAAGGTATGTGTTAATCTATTTTTTTCGTTTTATTTTATTATATTGAATTTCAGGATAGCGGAGTTAGAAAATACGCAGGAATTGGTCCAGAATCTGTTGCTGTATATTGTGAGCAATCAACATTGGAACATTTATCAGAGGAAGTATTTTCTGGACTTGCAGAAGATTTGAGTTATAAACTACGATATATAATTCACGTAATTATCTGAATTTAATACTCTTTCAGTCATCTTAAAATAAAACTAAAAATGCGTAGAAAGCTTTTATTAGATATTTAACTGTTTTTAGGATGCTCTGATTAAAGCAAGGCTCTCGGGTCGAAATCATATATTATCAACAGATATTGATGCTACTTTTGATGACTTAAATATTGAAAAAGTATACGGAGCATCTGCCACACCAAACTGGATAGCACTTGGCGACCAAAATTGTTATTATTTAGAAGTAAGTATACCTGATTTGTAACTTTTCATTAATTATCTTTAGGACCCCATTGTTAATCTTATAGAAATGGCCGAACAGGAATGTTCCTATGTACAACCAGCTGATGTGACCATCTCGAAGCAATGGTTACCAGATTCGAAAGATTCGAAGACACTGAAGAACTATTTTGAAATAACATGTTTGGCGATTGTTTCAAATGACATAGCTGCTCGTAATTACGCCTTGAATGATATCAAAACCAATAACTTTATTGGACCTATTATTAATTGGTTTTATCACTTTGGATATTTCTTATTAAGTAAAGATATTACTTATGATTGTTTAACACTAAGTGCATTGTCTTTAATCAAGTCGTTAGAGAGAAATCCTGTAGCACCTCTATGCGTTTCTGAAAAGCAGGTATTGTATTTATTGTTTGTTTCGCTATATAAATGAAGAGACAAATTACAACAATCCTGCAATTTACGGCTTATTTCATGTCCCATATGTGTGCATGCGTATAACTAAAAGATTCCCCTGCTATTTTTAATGGAAATAATTAAACTAAACTAGTAAATATAATGGTCAACGACAATTTGGCAACGTTGCGTTGGTTTTTGTATATGAACAGTAATCGTATGTAATGGGAGCCGTAAACTGCAGGAGTAGATTGTATAGATTTGTTTCAAGTATCGCTTTCTGTATGATATTACGAATTTTTAAAATAATGTAAGTGCTGCAACAGATTTTGGTATCGATAATGGTAATGAAAATGATGAAATGATGAAAAACAAAGACAAACACCTTACAGTATAACTACTTTCTATTAGTACAGATACACATTGCGCATGTTAAATGGTTCTTCATTGATTCTACCATATACCAATTCGATAGTACAGTAACTGGTACTTGTGCGATACAAGTTAAATTGCAACACTTGTAGTCTTTTCATATACACTACCACTCATGTTAGTTCAGATACTTGAATAAATTTCAGGGATTATATAAAAATATTAAGCTACTGTATTATTATTAGCAGCAAATGTTTATTACATATAATAGTAAACACGAAGGCAATTCTGTCAACATATGTACACTGCCGTTCAGAGAAGTTCGGTCGGTTGGTAAAAAACATGAAAAGGTTGCAGAAACAAACGAAACTAAAAACAAAATGCGATTTTATTGTATGTACAGGTAAAAAAGACAAAAATAAATAAATAAAAAGTTATTCTGGCCTAATATAACATACTGAACATTATATTTTTTTTTCATCGAAAAAACCTCCTTTGCTGTTAATCACCGCTCGAACTATTCTAGGCATTCTTTCGATAAGTTTTGTTAAAATAGGTTGTGGAATATTAATCCATTCATGTTGCAGAATATTCCGTAAATGTTCTTGTGAAGTTGGGTATATTTTTCGGATCCTCCTGTCCAGTTCATCCCACAACAACTCTATAGGGTTCAAATCTTTGTGGGGGCTCTGTCATTACTTTCAGGGTGTGCTGTTCTTCTTGCTCCTTTAGATAGTTCTTCCACACTAATGCAGTGTGTTTTGGGTCGTTGTCATGCATGAATGTAAAGTTACGGCCTATTATACGCAATCCTGATGGCACTGCATGATTCTGGAGTATTGCAAAATAATTTTCCTTCCTCATTACACTCTGCACTCTGCATAAATCTCCCGTCCCAGCGAAGGAGAAACATCCCCACACTAACACAGAACTACGCCCTTGCTTCACTGTAGGCACAATGTAGTTCGGGATCACTTTTCGGTTTTAAATCTTCGGACATAAACTCGTCGATTTTGCCCAAAAACCTCAAACTTTGACTCGTCACTCCAAAGCACGTGTTTCCAATCATCTAACGACCAATCTAGATGAGAACGGGCCGGCCCACTGTAGCCGTTTTGCTCTGTTGCCCCGACGTAATAAGGGTTTTCGAATGGCAATGCGCCCATGAAGGTCCGCTTGTTGAAGTCGACGTTTTACCGTACTCGGTGAAATTTGTTCTTCACGGCCGCGATTGATTTCGGCTGCTATTTGTGGCGCTGTTAATTTTCTATTGCGTTTGCTTAATAACACAATTCTCAAATCTTCAGCTTTTGTTGTTTTCGTTGATGCTCCAGGACGAACACGATTTTCTATAGTTCCAGTTGTCCAATATCGCTTTATAATGTCAATTACTGTTGAACTTCTCATATTTATTTTTTCCGCAATTTGTCGCCTCGAATATCCTTCTTCAAACAGCGTAATAATGCGTGAACGTTTTTCTACATTGGTAGGCTTGCCACGTGCCATTCTGAAGTAAATGTTCTTAAAACTTTCGCGCAAAAACGACAGATGCACACCAACACGTTTAACAGTAAAATGAAGCAAATTTATATCTTTACGCCTGTGATAAATAAACAAGAATATAGAGATACTGCGGTATATTTCCTAAATGTATTGTTCGTTAATAATCCTCAAACGATCCGTTTCAAAAGATCGGTACTTCCGAGAAATTCTTGGAATGATAATAAAAGGGACTTTATTGTGGTTGTCGCAATATTTCTACTTTACATAATAATTTATGGCTTTAATCCCTTAGAAAAGAGTGTATGCTTAATATTTTTCTAATTTTATGTATTAATAATTGTATACAGTGTGATATAATAGATTTTTATTGTATGACCGAACTTCACTGAACGGCAGTGTATAAATGTAAGCTTATTCAATTTTCTGTTCCTCGAAAGATCCTCGCTTCTCCCGAAAAATAGCTTATACAATACCGGGCATCCACTTCATTAGTTTCCCCGCGACTCTGGCATATTATTTGTCGAGGTAGGACACACTAACATAAAATTTGGCCTATTAAAGACCCCCCAATGGAATTGCATTGTATTGAAGCGAATCTTAAGTCTTACATATGGAATATATTGGATCATATCAATTCTTTATACACCGCTTCTTGCAGTAAATGTCATTCCTTTATCTTTAGTAAAATAATAGTGTAGCATATAACTTTTAACTACTTTTTTACAGCTGAAGCTACTGGTTAGATTGATACTGCAACGTCTATTACGTTCAGTAACCACTATAGAAGTCTTGAAACCAATGTGCTCAATTCTGGCTATTCTATCTCGAAGATTGACAATTCGTGAGTTGGTAATGGCAAAATTAAATCAGAAAATTCCCGAAGTTAAAGAGAATTTTACTATTCCCATTATGCACATTTTAAATGCCATTGGTTTAGAAGCGATTAGAGAAATATTTATACCATATATGCATTTTTTATTACTCCGCGTTGAAACAGACGCGAATCCAGATTTCACATCTGCAATACTGGTACGAAATATTCTTATTTTATTATGTTCACTTTATTTTGAGTTCTGTTATTTTAGCAAACATATTGTATTCTCTGCAGAAATTACGATCAAGCAAGTATAATTGATGAACCATTTTACAATGTATTTGGAGATTCATTGTGTTTGTATTGGGATTATGTTGATCGAAAAGGTAAGTACAATAGTTTTTGTGCAATCG
This sequence comes from Oryctes borbonicus, assembly GCA_902654985.2. NCBI lineage: Eukaryota > Metazoa > Arthropoda > Insecta > Coleoptera > Scarabaeidae > Oryctes > Oryctes borbonicus. The sequence continues at coordinate 4,163,320 of LR736861.1, read as the reverse complement.
TAAGACTTGGATAACTGCCAAACATCAACTAATGCAAAATTTCATCATATTTTATTTCATTCATTTGTTGATTCCATCCATACTTTGAGGAGGCTATATTAGCATTATTTTGGGTAATTGTTTCTAGGCATTATGTCTATGCTTATATCACAAGATAATTACTTTGAAAGCACTACCATATATACCACATAAAAGAACAAAATAAAAAAAAAATAAATAGAGCCAACTGTTGGTAGTTCCACAAGATTTTCTAGTAGATTCATTTTAAAGTTAATAATAGCACAACATTCGTTACAAGTAGCTAATGTTACTTTAAAGAACATTTTTGAAAACATCACTGCTTAGCTTTGGCTTATCTTACAGGTCATTTGCAAACTGTTCGGGTAGCAAGTTATAGTTGCATTAAGAATGCAATTCGGTATTATTTTTCCTGAAAATTGCCTTTTTAACTCAAGTACTTCCTTTTCTTTTTTAAATACTGTGTGTTTGTAAAAATTCAATTTTTGATTTCGGAATTATTTTTTTGGCACTACTGGAACTTTGTTTGTGTTAGTGTTTGAAATGTTACAACAGTGTTTTTGCTTGGGTATTTACAAATATTAAATGACAAAAGTTTAAATAAGCTAAGTGTATATGTATTCAATAAATATATTTACTGTATATGTTTCAGTACCCGATAAGCTTGAAGTTAGTTGGTTAAATGTGAAACTGCAACTCTTAAGGTCTAGACAGAAAATTGCCTATTCTAACAAACCGGCAACAAAATATCACATACGAGACGTTTTTCCTGATTACAATGAAGGTAAGCTATATTACAATTTTCTAATATTTTTAATCATTGTACTGTTACAGTGCAACAATATATGGAAATAGATGATAATTTATGTGATAAGAAAATAGGAATTAACTTTAGACTATCCAGATCTAATAAAATTAAAGGCTTCACCTCCGATTTTATCGATTCTATTATAAAAGTAGATAATTACAGTCCTGAAGGTTGTACTCCAGAAATTAATATCTTGTCTGAATTTATGAATTCAAGGCAAAAGCATATAATTATTGGTAAGCGAACCCTATTGATATCTGGATTTAAAGATTGTAAATACAAATCTAATATGTCGAATAGATGCTACGATCATAGTTTAAAATATTATAATTTGTAATATATTGAATGTTTTTCCTGTATTTAAAGAATAATATATGGTTGATTCAATAACATTGTTTTAATTAAAAGAAAATGCTATCTGCATAAAAGAAATGTAGCATATTTGGATAAAAAAGGATACTTTTACTTACTTACGTTCCATTCAAAATGGTCTATAGGTAAGCAGGTTACAAAAATGAATACAAAACCTACTGTTTGAAATGTCATTTATTGCATACACAACACAATATTTTTATTATGAACATTAATTAAGGCAGTGTATTTTAATAGTATCTGTAAAGACCTCATTGTACAACATGTATCAGTAATAACATTTATTACTTAAAATTATATAATCGCAAAAACATGAATATTTACAATATTTGAGGTAATTTGAAGATGCAACACTGCTAATTTCACAAATTAACAAAATAAGTTACATTTTATAAGATAATAAAATGTCGAATTAGCGCTTCGACAAAACTACAATATTAATTATTGCAGTAGAAACAATAAACTTTTTACAAGATTCTGATTTAGTGGAACATTCCATTTTGAAGACTATATATTATAATATTAGTTTCGAATAATTGTGGTTACAGTAGGATACCTTGAAAGTCCCGGCGTGTTCTAGCGAGTAACGCTATTTGCGGAACAAAAACCATTTTTGAAGAAAATATTTAAGTATTCGTTTTTAGAGTAAATTATATTACAAAAGCCACTTTTTGAGAACTGTTGATATAACTGTAGTAAATTCGTAGCAAACGCATTTGTAATGTGACAACACTGAATCATCACTTCATATCATTGTCGCTATTTCACAACTACAAAAAAATGAGATGTGCAAATAAAACCAAACAATTATTCCATACTTAAACATATTATACAACCCTGGACTTCAGCATTTCCGGTGTGATTTGAGCGAAATTTCAGATGTAAATTTCGTATCTAGACGCAAAAACTTAAATTGGTGCTTTGACAATATACAACAAATGAGTATATTTAAATGCAGAAACAACTACCATAGTGCCTAATTAATTTTGAGAATAACAATTTTGCCATAAAAAAAACAAATCCCGATTAGTTGCTCTATTACCCTTCAGCAGTTTTATAACAATGGTCTTTAATTAATGGGTCCAATATCGGTTTATTGCAATAGCCCATTCGGAACTTGCAATTCTAGTTCGAAAATTCTACCTCGATCAGTGCCGACGGAACATTGGTTACAATCGCCATTGTTATTATTTGTAAATATCAGCTATTGTGTTGCTCTAAACCAACTCTTGCTCCTCTAGCCAGAACGATAAAAGTTGCGCCGAGTACAATTCTAACTGCTCTGATTTTACAAATTATTGCTCCAAGTTTCTCAATGGAACATGCAACTCCAGTTCCGAGTTTTTTTCCTTAAATATTACTTCCAAAATGATGGAAATAATAGCCCTTGTTTTTTTGCAGTAATTGGTCGTAAAGCAATATCGAACAGGTGCATTTAAAACCCGATTACTAACGGTAGTTATTACACCAAATTCAATTACGATGTAAACATATGCACTTGTTGAAGGGTATTCGTTTTACTAATTTGAACAGATTAAGATACGTAGCTTATTTAAAATGACTTCCTTTTTACCGTTTATTTCAAAGTGAGCTGCAGTGTTTTACTATAAACTGAGTTTGCTATTTATCATGTATTTATGTATTAATTGTTTGCGGTTATGGTTATGCTATCTGCTAGTTGCATATAGAAGTAAAATGAATGCGATTTCTTAAGTTACTTCATTTTACTAAATCTGTCCTGGTTGTATGACGTCTTTCAGATAAATAGAATACAGCAACAAATTATGATTTCTGGATCCTACTGTACCACAGATATTGAATCGTATTTCTTGGAAGACGAAAAAATGGAAAAATAAAATTAGGAGATTCCGACTATTCCCTAAAGCTAAGATCAAATAAACTTCTCTCATTAATTAAACGACATAAATAAATATAAATTAATAAAAACCAATACCAGGTTTACTAAAAGTACACGGGCATATACCGTGTTTTTTTTATGGAAATCACAAGGTATACAATTTGTAAAATTCCGACGTTGGCCATTATCTAATAATATAAAGGGAGTAGTTTTCCTCCTTGGCGGTACCTTTGTTTTCCTTTCTAATCTGCAAATTCTAAACAATTTTACTATATATAGAAGTAAACCACTAACAGCAAAGAAAAAATAAGAATAGCGTTTCTAAAAAGATGCAGAACTAACATTTACCTGCAGGTTAAAAATTCAGTGTGGATTAGCCATGTATCCGTGAGATTCATTCCGCTTACCGCAGCGCTTGCGCTTGTAAAATTAAAATAATTTAATTAAAAATATCAGGAACTGAAACTACTACCTTTATATATTAAACTGTGCTTTTTATAACAATCACATTGGAGAAAATCAGATAGCGATGTCAGTTGGAGTAAATGTTATCGTATTGGTGTTCACGCGATTTACTCCAAGTATTCGTTTGATTTTACATTCTATTACTTATATCTCATAATTTACATGAAGTAGAAAAACCAGTACATATTAAATCCATATTCTTTATTTTTCTCAGTACTAAACTGAGTACACAGTCAATCGTGATCGTTAATTGTACCCAAAATTGTAAATTATAAGTCATCCGAGAATTAATTTGGACCCATTTATACATAATCTTATGATAAATTGTACTAAGATGTGATAAATTTTGTAAAAATACAATGTGCAATTTGGGACGAAAATACTTAAGAGCTAACAAAAAGCAATATATTCATTCGTTTATAAAAGAGATCATATATACATAGTTAAGAATAAGAAACATACAATTCATTTTCTTTCCGAATGTTACATGTTTGCGTCGATTTTCACAGAAGAAAAAGCAACATAATAAATAGACTTGTGACATAACAATCAGTGTAAAAAAGTTTGTTGCGAAAACGTGGTTTTATTAGAAGAAAGGTAAAGTGGTAATTTGCTCCATTTGGTTTACGTATTACAAACAAGCATTCAAAAATCAACGAACCGGGTCATTATCGCAGTAGCAAATTAATGTGGTTTAAAACATTGTGGACTGTCTGACTTCTGCATATCAACATAAGAAATTGTGTGCGATTATCTTACTTATACTACTTTAAGTGGAATTACAGTTTCTCATCATAAATACATTAAAGATACCTTTAAGCTATAGAATAGCTATCGAGTCTTTTAGAAGTATTTTCTTAAACTTATATTCACAACCTCAAAATTAGTGTTTATTAGTAATAAATGGCAAAATTTAAATCAGAAGGTTATTGTAAATACTTAAGTGTTGACATTAGCTACTAAAAAATCAGTAATTTACAATTGAGAACTTTGCTGCAAAAATGACGTGGATCCATTTTTGTTTAAAATGTGTAGTTCCTATAGAAATCAGGACGAAGCGATGAATTTCTAATGGATTAATTATCAAGCGATGGATTGCTGTTTAGATCATAAATGTTTGAGTTGCAAAAACAACTTGGTGGATTGTTTACAGTTGTTACCAGGGTATTAGGATTGTGACTGTAATGTAATTTTCTGTAACGCAAAGTTTTAAAGATTTATTCGTTTCCACACTGAAGTAAAACAGGTGGTGAAATCTTATTTTAATGCTTGGCAATCCTTATTTTCAATAAATTTATGTTGCAGTTAACATTAATTTCCGGGATTAATTATAAATACTAATTTGAAGTTGTGGATGTAGCTTAATGCTTTACAATGTATTTTATTGCTAAAATATTTTGGACGTAAATTCTTGTATGAGGAGTTCAAAAACAATCCTTCATTTGTTATGTCACTGTATAGAAGTAAAAATACTCTTTTCAAAGTAATCAGCGGCAATAATGTGATTAGAAGAACCACATTTGTTATGAAAAATGAACATATTTATTAAGAACATGTTGCACGAGTAAGGCACGACACAGAAAGTAAGATAGGCTAACGCATAAAGTAGAAATTAACTACTTTTGGTGAATTGTAAAACGGAGAATTGAGATTATACACGCATATATACAATTCATTGTTAAGTAAGTTTTGTTTATGTACAAAGTGATGAAAACAGTTAAATATTAAAAACGTTCATCTGTACAAACTAGTAAATACTAAACAATTGTCTAAAATCTGGACTTAAACTTCTAATGGAGCTACTTACAATGTGAGTATAAATGTTACAAAATGGTATTAACAATAAATAATAAGATCATGTCCATAAAGGCACATCCTGAAAACTAATGGCTTCAAAACATATACCTTAAAGTAATACTGAACTTTGATGTTGACCCGTTCACACATTAATTTACTAACTTGTTTCGTTGAGAAGTACTTCTGGTATTGTAAGTCTCTTTAACTTATTTCCCTTAGTGCCCACGAAAATCTATAAGTGTATGGTTAAAAGTATTTTTTTCCGAATTCGTTTTCGTTAAAATGCAATTAAATTCAGAAGACACTTGCATGCATGTATTATTGCGGCGGTATTATTTTCGCCACTTAATCTTTAATATGCGTACGATCTGGTTCGGTGATGGATTTAATTGCACTTTAACAACATATTGCAAAAAATATCGCGTCTTAGTGGTGCATACCTTGCTCCCATGTACCTCCATAGACAATAACATTCCGCCAGGTCCCGCAATCTGTCCTAGAAATTTTTTCGAGCTAACGCTATATATGTATATATTCCCATTATAACAACCAGCTAGTAAGAGATCCCCCACAATTTTCAAGCAAACTATTCCCTTCGAATTTACAGCTTCGTATTTAAATTGTAACTGACCATCCTAAAAAAATAATATATAAGAAACACGAGGATTTGTTGCAAATTATTCACCTGAAATGTGAAAACTAAAATGTCATGTTGACTCGTCCCACAATACACAAAATTATCTATGAGAAGCATTGCGTATACTGTAGGATAAAAGGTACTATCCATTACTCGCAGTAGAAGACCGGACATAGCGTCTCGTACAGTTATTTCAGTATTTCTGGAAGCCACAATAATAACACGCCTTGCGCCTTCTTGTGTTGCTTTAATAGCCAAAATGTTGCTATCGTAAATTTTCAAAGGCGCTTCTAGTTTATGTTTCTGAAAAAAAAAACAATTTTTCAGTAAAACATAAAATATTTTAACCCTTCTTCTTACGAAGGTACTATTTCAGATTCTGAACTCATACTTGATGTAGAACTGGTATTACTCGTTTTACCAAGGAGCACTTATACAGGATGAGTTGGGAGGAACGAACCAAATATCAGAAGCGTATTGTACACGTGAAAATAATGTAAAAAAAAAAAAACATGTTCTTATCCAATTTCCATTGGTTTTCAAGTTATAGCGTAATTAAACATTTTTTAAGTAAGCGTTCTTGTAAATGAGAGTAATGTTAAAAGTGACTCAGCGGATCTGAAACGTGGAAAGGAAACAAGAAGCTATATAAAAGTTTATAAACAGTTATAAATGAATGTCTTCGTCTTGTATGTAAAATCTTATGGGACAAAAAAATAAACGAGAATAACATGAAAAAAGATAGAGACAGCACACCATAAAACGACAATCGCTGTAAGGTGCCCTTTGCTCCTCAATGGAGCTGTATGATATAATAATGAGACTACTATAGCAAATTGCTCGCATAATAAATATTAGTCGTATATCTTTACACGCGTATTATTGTTGATTGCGTACATTTTTTTTTTATTATTATTATTTAAGTATTAAGTATTTAAGTATTAAGATTATTTAAGTAACCGCTTACTCGTTTAAAATTGGTCATACTCTAATGCTGCCTAATTAGTTTATTTTAATAAATCTGTTAAGTTTTTGGGCGGTTCAGGGAGGGCGTGATCAGTTTAGCTCAGTTCTCGGATAGATAATTGGTTTTTAAAATTATTGAAGATCGAAATAGTTAATTCTCAAGAGCTCTTGTTTATTTATCCTTTAAACAAGGCAATCACTAAGGTATTGGCACACCCCGTACCTTGAAATTATACCGCATTACAAGTCCTCCTTGGGAACCCATAAACATGTACTCCCATCCTTTCTCCAAACACTGAATACCTTCTTCACATTGTATGCTATTTGAGATGTTTTTCGAAGCAAAATCCAGAGTAGTTAGCACACCCATTAAACATCCTACGTAAACGTTAGATTCTTGATCGCTTATGGAAGTATAAATCGAAGTTAGAGGTTTCTCAGATATACTGAATGAATTAATTACATCGCCCGTATTGACATCAAAGAAGTAAAGATGACCACTGTCTGCAGCTGCTAGCAATACTTCTTGGACTACCTAAAAGTTAACGTGATTAATTGAGAATTGTCGAATCAAAAATAAGCAAACCTTAATATCTAGTGCAGCTCCTAAAAAATCTTTAAATTCCAAATCAATTTTATCACAGTTAGTACTTGAGATATCCTCATTAGTCTTTTGGTGCGGTGGTACTTGACTGAAAACGCTTTTTGGAGATTCGTTATTTTGTTGGAGTTTTCTTTGTAACCCTTCTAAATACTCTAGAGTGCAACGTTCTATTACAACGTGACATCTTTTATTGAATAGTTTTTCATGATCAGATAATTTTAAATTATACAAGTCATTCTTAACGGTCTTCAGTTTTTTACTTTTAGTAGTCTTGAAAGGCTTTTCTTCTAGCGCGCCTTGTATATTACTAACTCCATTATTACCATTCGGTGATTTGTATAAGGTAGGTGTTTTAGAAACATTAATATTTTCATTGTCTAATTTCCTGTCGGTTGAATTTTTTCTTTTGGGTAATTTAGTAGTGCATACATCTGACTTTATGTCATCAAAAACACCATTCTGCCCATTACCCTCTACAGAATTTCTCCCGCTTGTGTTTTTTTTCGTATTTACCTCTGCTGTCCGTTTTTTTGGTATATGCCCAAATTCTTGTTTTGGGGACGACTGCTTTAGATTTTTTAGAGAAATTTTTATGCTTAACGGTTTTCGCTTATCTTCGTTAATTTCTGCACTATTTAACCTTAAATGGTCAATTTTGTTCACGTCAATTACTTGATTAACAGGATCACTTAGTTTATTACACAAATTTATTTGAGAATGCGATTTCTTTGAACTTCTGTGGCGCTTTTTGCGTTTTGGATTATGCATATTACTGTCAAATTCATTGTCAGAATCCGTCTTCTTGTGTTTCCGACGTGGTATGTTGGCCGCGTCCTCCTTGATACAATTTTCTTTCTTCTCCTTTTCTTGTATATTTGGCATATCATTAGATTGTGATGATTTATATTCATCTTCTATGGCTTTGTATAAGTTCTTTTTCGCTTGTAGTAAATTTTCTATTTCCTCGTCGATTTTTTTTAAATTTAAGATGTAATTTATATAATTCGGAGTTCTTACTTCTTTCTCGTAATTTTCTAGATTAACATTTGTTTGTACACCTGCTGATATCGATAAAGCATTCGCTTGCACTTCTGCACTTTTACATTCTTTTAATTTAACTTTTGCATTTTCTGTTGATGCACTGTTTTCTAGGTGAGTTTGTACATGAACAGTTCTATATATTTTTGGATTCGGTGTTTCTTTTTTTTCGGTTACTTTAAGTTTTTCAAGCTTTGTCTCAGCAATAGTTTGTGTATGAATACTTTGGACAGATTTTATAACAGGTGCAATATCATTTTTTTGTACATTTTTCGGGCTATCAGTTTTTGATTTTATTTCTGGCATGGTTTGTACGTCAATGTTTTTAGTTATCTTTGAAGTTACATTTTCGGTATTATTTAGCACGGTTTGTGTGGCAATTGTACTAACCCTTTTTGAAAGCGGTACCGTTTCTTTTTTCTCGGCCGCTGTTTTTATTTTTCTATGTTCTTTAGGAGTGGTATCATCCGCATCAATTTTAGTCTTTATGTCTGCGTCATTTCTGTCATTTAACGTATTTTTGTTATTACAGTCAGTCACTTGAACAATTACTGACAGTAAGTCTTTCTTATCATCTTTGATTGGCATTTTATTATTAGATGTTTTAAGCGTATTTTTAGGATTGGCAGGTTTAGCTTTCTTTTGCTTTACGTTTTGATTTTGCTCAGAAACTCGAGTCTGCGGTTTTGATAACTCATTTGTTAATTTTGTTTCATGTTCAGGCGATTTCTGATGAGCAATTTCTTGAGGTTTCTCAAGTGAATCTCTTCCTGAGCCTATGTGAATATCTTGATCAATAGGTACTTTATTTAAATTTAAATCGGGCTCATTTTGTACGGGTAATTGCACATTTATGGGCGTTTCTTTTGATTTATTACAAATGTTCAAATATTCGTCTTCAACTGGCTTTTCTTGAGTAGATTTAACTACTACAATTAAATTGTTGTTTGCCGGTTCATCAGCTTTTTCAGTGTCCGTATTTATTTGCTTTACAATAGGAGGTTGTAATTTTGGTAAGGGCTCGTTTTGCACGTTGTTATCTAAATTTGGATAATATTGTTTTGACTCAACATTCATATTTACTGCGTTTACAATGACACTCGCTTTACCTTGTATATCCGCCATCATTTTTTTTTCACCAGGGGACCTCCATCGTTTTTGCGTACAATATTCTAGATTTTGTGAAAACTGATTCACGTTGGGTGACGCTTGATTTCCTGACTGTGATAAAATATCGCTATTTGTTGATTCGACAATGGGCGCCTCCTGTTGATTCAACAATGGGCTGCTTTCCTTTATATTTGAAGCAAACTCAGCATTTTGTAAATTACTTGTGTTATTAGGTGTCATATTTGTGGTATCTCTGTCTGCATTAGATTCCCTTTCAATACGGTTTAAATCTAAAAGTTCATTAATAACATTTTGGTTTATAGAAGTAAATTCATTAATAGTTTGAGTTTCGGGTAAATTGTTATCACATTGAATAAGTAAGTGAGATGTATCACTACTACTAACACTTTTGGTATTTCCAGATGGAGATTCTACACTGAGTGGTAAATCTGCCTTAGAAAAACTGATTGTTTCCGATTTTCTCATATGTTGTGTTTCATCGCTGATATTGGTCTCGAGTAGAATATCTTTCCTGACGGAAATCTTTGGTGTAATACATGCAGTGCTGGTGTCGCTAAATTCTTGAATTTGAGGTTTTGCTGGAACTAAGTAAGATTTATTAAAATCAAAATTCTCAAAACAAAAATTATTAAATTCTAGATCTCTTGCATAATCTTCGTCACTTTTCTCATGATCATCCTGGGAAGTAGTGCCCTCTATGAAAGACTTACTAGTTTGTATGTGACTGGATGTAGGTGGCTCATGAAGCTGATTATTTTGGAAGCTAGTGTTATGTATTAAAGGGTATTCGGGCTGTTGTTTATCCAACAAATTGTTGTCTATGACAGGTATTGTATTTTTTGCTATATTTTCAAATGCTTCATTTCCACCTCCTATTTGACTATTCATACTTTGATTGATCATCAAATTGTGTTCAAAGAACTTCAAAGTTGGATCATCATCACCTTCAAAGCAATTAACATTTAGTATCTCTTCTGCTTGTTTGAAGCAAGCTTCTGGATCTACTAGACAAGGTATATGGTCATCTAAATGCAAGTTTAAAGAATTAGAAAGTTCTGCTATAATATCATTAGGTAAATTTTCAATTTTAATTCCAATATCGGGTATAATTGAATTTATTACTTCTCCATCATCACTACTTTGTGCCTGACGTTTGCTCATATCTCTTAAAGCTCTTGATAACTCCAATCGTTTTTGCCGTTGCACTTCTTGAATCGCAATATCATATCCTGATGTACTTTGATTAACTAAATTCATTTTTTTACTATAACTTAAATTAGATATATGTTTTATTATCTTATCATGAATTTCTTGAACATCAATTAATTCCGGAGATTTATTTCTTTTTGTGATTTGTTTCGTTGTCCGTTTACTATCAGTTAATCGACTTGGGGAATCTACATTTAAATTTTCTTGTAATAAAGTTTCACTGTTATTATTTGAACACTCACTATAATCTAAATTGGATGGAAAATCAACATCATTAGCACTACAAGTTTCACTGTCTATATTTAATTGCCTCTTAATTAAATCACTCGTTTGTTGTATCTTATTTTGTGTATACTCTTCCGAACCTGGTAATGGTGAAGTTGTCTTTGTCATTATACTGTTTATAGGTACACTGGAAGACTTTGGATATCGTGGATAGTAATATCCATTTGGTTCGTGATGAGGTAAGCGATAGTGATTATAATTTGTTGAAGAATTTGTCCATCCGATATTTGGTAAGAATGTATTCGCCCTATTGAAAAAATAAGGATGAATCTATCAAAAATACAAGTATCATTGCCTGATACATACATTGGCATTCTATGTCCTCTTCCTCTCCAATTCCAACCATTTCCTCTACCTCTTCCTCTATTTCCTCGACGATTATCCCAATTCTTATAATTCATTTTAAAACTAATCCATATATTCTAAGTAATAACAACAAACCTAATTGATATGGTTCAGCTTATATACTGTATATACTCTTATATATAACTGGATGAAATATGAATTGTGTTATGGAGACATTCTTTTCTGTTAACTTCCAGAAAAAAAACATTGTCTTATAACCTACACTTAACTGTTTGCATAAAAGTACTCTAAAACTGAGAATATTGTTAATTATCTATCAATTATAAATAATTAACAAACTCATATTATTCTTAAATAATACAAGAACCTTACATATACACTGTGCATTTCTTTTTTTTTACGTTCATGACAATTACTGTCAATACTTAATACCAACGGTATGAATTATTTTTCACTAGATCGAAAATTTCCACTACATGAACTATTTATACAAATCTGTTAATTCGGTTGCATATTTATGCAAAAGATTATTTAATCTGACTGCTGCATCCCTATATTTTTTGCTTCTTAATTTATATTATTACCAAATCACAGTTGTTAAAACAGTTGCATAACCTGATTTTTATTAAGTGAACTACGAAGCCTTATTGATCTAAAATAATTATTTAAAATTCTTTACTTTCTTAAGTTAATAAAACTTCATTATATTCTTTATAAATTTATAACATTGAGTTTTTACTCTGAATGTTGTGCGAATGGCTTTATGATCAGCTTAGCTAATTCTCACTGTAACATGAACAATTGAAGGAGCCTAAGAAAATTTTGGAAAAAAATGAAGATACCGACTTTACTACTGCCGCGTTTTTTTTTTTTTTGCTTAACGGCGTTTTTCTGAGGACAACGATCAGCCTCATCAGCATGTGTTAAGTTCTAAGTAATTCTTAAAGTACTGAGTGCTATTTCGACGAATTCGATTCTTCGAATTCGTACAAGGATTGCTCAATCCCTTGCCCTCTATCTAATCGTCATTTGGGTGCGTGACATCACAGGGCCTCAAGAATCGGGTGCAACATTTCGTCTTGTTTCATTTCCTTTTTTCTTGTTTAAAAACGTTTCATTACTGTCAATATAGTTTCTCCAATATCGGTTATTGCAAGTGACTAGTGTTAATTCATGGAAGTGATAGACAGACACTTTGCGGTTGGTGAGTGTAAAAACAATGCAGTTGCAGCTAAAGCTAGCAAGGTATGTACATGCTATATGTTATTTTTTCGAAGATAAGATTATTAAGGAATCATGGGTTAGACACTGCTGATGACCGAACTCCTGAAATGTGGAAGGGTAGGTTTATTCAGAATTAATTCGCAAATTTAGCAACCACTTTCTTGGATTTATTCATTTGTTCATTTTGGTATTTGTGGGATTTTTGTATTTCCGCATATCACATTTTGAAGTTGTATTCTAATTTAATTAAAAAATACCGATTTGATTTGTGGATGAATGTGCGGTTTAATAAATAGACGGCACTAAATTATCGACATACTCCGCACCACACAAGTTTAATTAATTAACAGTGGAGATGTTGATTTTTGGCACGCAGTGGCGCAGACCGTACGAGGTCGGCCGGCGTTATGTATATATTCGGATTTTTATTGAGAACGGTTGCAAATTTCTGTAATCCTATATTGTGTAGTTTCCAGGGCCGTTTTCATCTTATCGAGAGTGTTAACTGCTTCCGACAAGGGTAGTGCACTATTTTGCAATTTTCTAAGAGATTCTCGAACATTAGAGTACTTTTGGCAAATTTCCGCTATATCTGCTTCAATTTGATGATCCGAAAACAGTTTTTGTTTTAATAGCGTCGGAATCTTGTGGTTTCAATGTCGAAATAAAATATTTAATGCTCTGAAAATGTTCATAGTAATACGATACTGCTGAGCTATGAGTTGGTCTACTCTTGGATAGCTGAATCTGATGGTATCTGCCACAATATGAAACGCATGTAGTAAACATGTTACGCGAAGGAGCTGCAGAAAATCTGTTTTTAATGATTTGCCAACTTGTCATAGTTGCGGCTCCATCAGTGACAAATATGCTTATTTGCCTTCGCTACACCAACTAAATTAATAGCATCTTTTATCTCTCGCACTATAGTTTCTGCCTTCGTATTTATAAGACGTTTGCTGCACAAAAGAAACGGTATCGACGGTCCATCAAAGTTTAGAGTACGCACTGTATTAGCGTTTGTTGCTTCGGCCGCGTTTATCCATATTTTCTCATTTTTAATAATATCCTGTACGGGATTTTTAACTTGTAATATTAAGCGCGGAAAATGCCATCGCAGTTGGTTTCTGCTCGGTAATTTCCAAGCAGGAACATAATTTTCCCGAAATGAACGCATCGCCGTGTATAAAATCTGTCACGAAAATCTGGTAACACTGTTGTTATAAGGATCACCTTGCAAGCATCACACGGAACCGCTATATTTTAAAAACGAATACCGATGTACACTGCCGTTCAGAGATATTCGGTCGGTTAGTAAAAAACATGCAAAAGTTACAGAAACAAACGAAACTAAAAACAAAATGCAATTTTATTGTATGTACAGGTAAAAAAGACAAAAATAAATAAATAAAAAGTTATTCTGGCCTAATACAACATACTAAACATTATATTTTTTTTTCATCGAAAAAACCTTTGCTGTTAATCACTGCTCGAACTATTCTAGGCATTCTTTCGATAAGTTTTGTTAAAATGGATTGTGGAATATTAATCCATTCATGTTGCAGAATATTCCGTAAATGTTCTTGTGAAGTTGGGCATATTTTTCGGATCCTCCTGTCCAGTTCATCCCACAACTCTATAGGGTTCAAATTTGGACTTTGTGGGGGCCACGTCATTACTTTCAGGGTGTGCTGTTCTTCTTGCTCTTTTAGATAGTTCTTACACACTAACGCAGTGTGTTTTGGGTCGTTGTCATGCATGAATGTAAAGTTACGGCCTATTATACGCAATCCTGATGGCACTGCATGATTCTGGAGTATTGCAAAATAATTTTCCTTCCTCATTACACTCTGCACTCTGCATAAATCTCCCGTCCCAGCGAAGGAGAAACATCCCCACACTAACACAGAACTACGCCCTTGCTTCACTGTAGGCACAATGTAGTTCGGGATCACTTTTCGGTTTTAAATCTTCGGACATAAACTCGTCGATTTTGCCCAAAAACCTCAAACTTTGACTCGTCACTCCAAAGCACGTGTTTCCAATCATCTAACGACCAATCTAGATGAGAACGGGCCCACTGTAGCCGTTTTGCTCTGTTGCCTCGACGTAATAAGGGTTTTCGAATGGCAATGTTTTACCGTACTCGCCGAAACTTGTTCTTCACGGCCGCGATTGACTTCGGCTGCTATTTGTGGCGCTGTTAATTTTCTATTTCGTTTGCTTAATAATACAATTCTCAAATCTTCAGCTTTTGTTGTTTTCTTAGATGCTCCAGGACGAACACGATTTTCTATAGTTCCAGTTGTCCGATATCACTTTATGATGTCATTTACTGTTGAACTTCTCATATTTACTTTTTCAGCAATTTGTCGCCCCGAATATCCTTCTTCAAACAGCGTAATAATGCGTGAACGTTTTTCTACACCGGTAGGCTTGCCACGTGCCATTTTGAAGTAAATTTTCTTAAAACTTTCGCGCGAAAACGACAGATGCATAGCAACACACGTTTAACAGTAAAATGAAGCAAATTTATATCTTTACGCCTGTGATAAATAAACAAGAGTGATATTGCGGTATATTTCCTAAATGTATTGTTCGTTAATAATCCCCAAACGACCCGTTTCAAAAGATCGGTACTTCCGAGAAATTCTTGGGATGATAATAAAAGGGACTTTATTGTGGTTGTCGCAATATTTCTACTTTACATAATAATTTATGGCTTTAATCCCTTAGAAAAGAGCGTATGCTTAATATTATATAATACATAATAATTGTATACAGTGTGATATAATAGATTTTTATTGTATGACCGAACTTCACTGAACGGCAGTGTATGTACTCTTTGATCTCGTGTATTCCATGCAATCTGTATTACGCTACATTTTTATAGTACACGGTTGGTTTCATCTATACAGTAGAAGCGATGCGAGTCAAGTGATTTATGTACATATACATACAACATCGGCCGAATTTGTATGGTCTGCGCCGCTGCGTGCCAACAAAGATCACCATCTTTAATAATAGGGATCGACGCATTCTGGAAACAACTGCTCCGGACTAATTAATCAAACTTGTGTGATGTGGAGTGTGCCGATACTTCAGCGTTATTTGCCATACTAACCCACGGTCCTTATTATCATTACGTTTTTTTTTTGTCGTTCCACATTATATCTACATCTATTTATCACCGTGTAATTAGCTAATTTAATAATTTATGTGAGCTTTATTTGAGAGGCTTTTTCTATAGGATAATTTTTATGAGAAATTAAACCAATATAAAACTTTATTTTTTATTTCACCTTAAGATTCACAAGCTCTAGATTATTTTTTAATTACAATGCTGTTTCATTTATATAAAAAAAATTATTTATACAAAATATACATACATTACTACAATCTATTTAATACTTGTTCATATAAACTATGAGTTCCTTTAAAAATCGATGAAAAATCATTTATATTTCTAACTATTTAGGCACAGAAAAGGCACTATTGTATATAGTAATCAAATAAGTACTGCATTTTTCAAGTAGTCACATGCAATACAATGTTAATGACGTTATACGTATATAGTAGGTAAATAATCAGTTCTGTAATATTTTTTATCATGTCATTAACATCTTACAGCAGTAATCGTAAAATACTGTAGTAATCTATAATTTCTATTTACATATTTACAACAATATGTATTTAATATCTGTAAAACGTTAATTATAAAAGTATAGGAAAAAATGGAATGACGTTTTATACATATCAGTTTAATGTAGTAGGGTATGGTTTTCAGACTCCTATAACTTACTACTATGATTTTAATGAGGGTTTGTACAAACACACTGTGTATTACTATTAATTCGTTATAGTTCATCTAAAAAACACACTCTTTATAAGCATTATAGAAACTATAAAAAATAAATAATATAAAATATCAAATTTCCTAAAATATTGTAAAAATATAGTTCTAAAACACTCTATATTAAAAATCAGGAACAATATAATAAATACAAAAAAATAAAACAAACTTATATACAAAAAAAATCTACCATTACTTTTATATTCTAACAAAACATGGTTAAAATTAATATAAAAACAAAAAATATAAATGTAGTACTAAATAATATCACACGAATAACAAACAAATGTTTGTTTGTGTCACTTTTTGAAGTTTTTTCATCACGAGATCAGAACGATCGTAGCTTATAGCTATCACTGTTTTTTTCTAAGTTATGTATTGTTCATTTCTTTTTATTATTCGTATATTGTCACAGAAATAGGGGTTCTCAGACTATACAAATAAAATATTTAGTATTGGAAACAACATTATAAAGATTTATATCAAAATAACAAAATAAACACACAAAAGTTATACGCAATTTAAACTGATGCAATTAAATTTTAGGACAACAAACTTTATCTTTTTATATGCTAAATAAAACTACTTATTAATATATAAATGTAATTAAATTTCAGCTCTTAAAGTACTAGAATGAAATAAACTACACACATACGAAAACAACAAATAAAATATACAAAAAATAAAATCTGAAATACAGATCAAGGTTTAAAATAAAAATTAAATGAAATATATTTTTTTTTCATCTATATTAGAACTGAACTTTTCTACAGTACATTTTTTTATTCCAATTTGATATGTTGAACGTTTAATAGTAACTGTTAACTATCTATGTATAATTCACAAACTGACACGCTTGCTTTGCTGACCAATATTTTATCCTTATAATTTTAACGGATAAGTGCCATAATATGAAAATTACTAGAGAGAAATAACCAAGGTTAAATTTATACAGGAACGCATGCAGTTTTATTCATTACTTACGCCTCGATATTTAATAGTGTTCCGATTAATTTCTGAATATAGATAGATCAACATTACTGTAAAACACATTATGCAATCATTTACTTTGAAATGGCAAGTACACTCAGAACAAACTAAATACAATATAAATCATCAAAATATTGAGAACCCCAATTTTTCCTTTCCTTTTATTACACTGGCCCCATGTATTAATACTAAACAAGTACTGTTAGCATATCCGCACTTGCACTAGTGTTTTGTTGTGAAGAAGTCCTTTGCTTATTTACATTGATAACACTTTTGCTAAAGTCTTTATGTCCTGACGAATCGTCGAATGCCGCTGTATTCTTTCTCACGTCAGGATTCTGCGCTTTATAAAGCATAATTTGACTATTACGATGTGTCGGTTTTAAGCCATCATTTAAGTCATTCAATTTAAGTGAATTTTCAGTACTCGTTCCTGGTACGACAAGCATAGTTTTTCTCGATGAATTCGGACAATCTGCTTCGGAAATCATCTCCAACATTTCACTGGAACTTTCATGGGGATGAATAGACGAGAGCGGTCTTACGACGCTTACTTTTGGCAAATCTAAAGCGCACGCACCGGCAGAATTAATACTAGCAATGCTGCCGTCTTCTTTCAACGGATTTGCGTATCTGCGCAAATTTTCTTCATTCTGAAGATTGTTTTTCTCGTCTTCGTGATTTCGATGGCAAGAATCTATTGAGGGCGAAAGATTGATGCCACTTAAGCCTATATTTCTGCGCCTCTGCCTAATGTACAAAAGCGTGGCGCATGTAGCGGCTGCAATTCCGATAATAATTAAACAAACTAGGGCTATTAAGTATTTGTTGCTGGTGTTAGGTTCTTCAGATATAAGCGCGGTTTCCACTTTTACTTCAATTACTGACGTTAAAGCTAATAGGGCCGTTTGCTTTCTCGATACTACTTCCCCAAGAAATCGTATACCTTCTAGAACACCTTCTTTACCAGACTGAAAAGAGATTCGTTAATTTTTTGTATATGCATAAACAAAATTAATGGCAAATATAGTAGCAAAAGTGAAGCATTCAGAAATAAAGTTCTTGCTTATACGAGCCGTAATAACTATGTATTGGGACGGAGATAATTTTTTTTTCAAAAAACAGAAATGTTCTGAAAAGATATTTTATTTATTTAAAGTGTTAACTATTTTAAAATAAACATCATACTAAAAAACTAGTAACATTGTCAGTATACTAAAAAAAACTAAAATAAAAAAAATTTGAATTTAATTTTAGAAATGCATTAGTTGCTGATAACTAAATTTTGGGACAAAGGTAAATTTTTTGGTATTATAATAAGAACTAATAGCTTATGATGTCTCCTCTTGCTTTAATAACATGGATACTAAAGGTTAATTTCCTACAAAATTCTGGTGGGAATGTGAGCCATGTTTTGAATTTCGCGGCGCAAGTCGGTATCTGTTCTTTGTGGATAGTTTCGCACATGTTTTTTAATTACATGGCATACACACTCAATTTTATTAAGGCCGGGACTACTCCTAGACCAAGAAAATACGTCCATGTTATTCCTCGCAAATCATAATTTTGCCGTCCGTACTGTGTGATTGGAGGCATCGTCCTGTTGGAAACTGCAACTCAGTGCTTGGCAATAATTCTTCTTGCATGATTTCCTGATATTTTTGGGCATATATTTTAATTAACCTGCTCCGGCTGACACGCAGCCCCAAATCATTTGCCCTTGCAAATTTGACCCATGACCCCTCATGAAATACTCTATCTTTTGTGCGTCTATAGAAACATCAAACGTCAATTCGTTGTTAAAGAATTCCATCCAATCATCCAGCGTCTATCCCAGTTTTGATTTCGCCCAAACTAACCTTTTCTTTTTTCGGGCATTAATTAAGAGCGGCCTTTCTTTCGCCTAGAGTGATTCAATACTTGAGTAAGTACTTAATTTAAAAATAATTAACCATTTGTAAAAATCTAGTCCTGATTTGTGTATCCATTTGCGACAACGTTCATGCGAAATATTTAAATTATTCTTGCCAGCAAGTAGCAATTTCGCGAAAAGTATGAAGTTGTCCAGTTTTGCAAATTTTTGCAAGATTTCATTAATTTCTGGTTTTAACAACCGTGACTTTGGCCTTCTTTTTCAATATTGTTTCTATCGGTATCGGATTTTACTGACGATTAGTCCAATTTTAATTCACCTACAATTTTTTGAAGCTGTGAAATTATATCGCCCCATTTTTTTGAAATTGATTCGCCTTTAGCCATCCTTTGCAACCAATTTAACATATGTACTCGGTTAATAAATTGTGAGAATGGGAATTGTGCCAATTAGTTTCCGAGTACTTTGTTTATTACTCAGAAGGTGGCGTCACAATACATAGTTGTCAGCGAAATACTGAACATTTTACTAATTTCAATTAAAAGTAGAATAATGATAAACGAAAAACGAAAAAAATATGAACTATTAAAATAGAAACTTGTATTTAAACAATGCTTAAGCGAAATGACTTTTTTTTAGAAAATTTTCCAAGTTTCGTACGGCGCACGTCACCATCCCAACATTAGTTACGGCTCGTACAACAGCTGCTTACATTATTAATTATTGTTAATATGTAAAGTAAAAGTTTATTATCATTAAAAACCCTACATCTTTACTTATGTAGATTATTAATGTTTAGTAATTAATAGACTCATTTTACTTACCAACGTCACTTCAATAGAATCATTGTACTCTGTTTTCAAATCGCACAAAAGCACCAATTCATTATGCATGTCATTGTTAGCTTCGTGATTCGCCAATAATGTTCTTAAATTACCACATAAACCTTCAACTGTTATTCCAGGTGGTAGTTTAGATCTGTCGATTAAAAGAGTCACTCTTGCACAGGTATTACTTAGAACAGCTTGGTTTGGCCAACAGGTACTAGGACTTGGCACTGAAGGTGGTTTCACTCTTCGCCCGCTTTCTAAGTCTCGACACTCGCCGTACGGTTGACAAGGGGAGGACAGACAGGATTCGATGGGTGTAGGAACGCAAACTTGATTCATTGTGCATACGGTGTTTGGAGCGTTGGGGTTGCGACAATTCTCAAAGCCGCACCAAATCTTCGTGCACTTAACTATACCATTACTGCACGTACATCTATTGCACTCATGTTGCCAAGTTGAATTGTTTTCTGGAATATGTCCTTCCCAATTGCAGCTTCCAGGAAGAGGAAGGTAGGACATGTCATCTACTGCAAGTATAAAAGTGACGGTTAAAAACATTCTTTAGCAATTTTAAGCAATGTCGTTTACAACGTAGGATACGTACAGTTACAAGTTTTTCCACTTCGACCAGGAGGGCAAATACATTGAAAATCGCCAATGCCGTCCACACATGTGCCTCCGTATCCACATGGATTAGGTGCACATTCGTTTACATTAATTCGGCAGTCCGGTCCTGTAAAACCATTCGCGCACTCACAAAGGAACCAGTTGACTCCGTCAATACATTTTCCGCCATTGTAGCATGGTTGTGGAATGCAATCATTTACGTCGTCTTCGCAATGGTTTCCTTCGAAACCATCCCTGCAGATGCACTGGTAGTAATCTCCTCGGTTTACACAGGTGCCGCCATTATGGCAGGGATTCGAGCGGCAGGCGGTTCTTTTAGGGATGTGGCAAGTCGTGCCTGTAATATTAGTTGCAAATTTATATACGCTGCAATGTTGGATATATAAATATTTCTATATTGTCTGTTAATTTTAATTTCGTGAATATATTTTTTTTGTGAAGAAGAAGAAGCTTCTTGTTTGTTGTAAATGAAGGGAACTGAAATGTAATGATTATTAAAATCTCTGAATCGGTGACAATTTAGATTTTCTTAAAGCACAAGTATTTGCATATTACAGTAATTGTAATGTTTTATCTGAATTGGTGTTCTACAAACTAATTCAATGCTTAACAACTTATTACAAAATGATATTTAATTTGCGAAATTATGATAAAGATAAAATAGGACTTGTCCTGTACATGTTTGTAGCCAAATATACTAAAACTGAACATTTATAACGTGAAGAAATTGGAGCGAAGACAACTGATATTGCGCGATTAGCAGTTTAGAGCACGGGAATCTCATTTATCAACATACCTTCCCATCCAGGGGGGCACCTGCATACAAATGTGTTTCCTAAATCTTGGCAAGTTCCGCCGTTTTTGCAGGTATGATGGTCGCAGTGGCTGTCTTTTAGCTGGCAGGTTTTACCTTTCCATCCATTACGACATTCACATTGAAAATCTGCTATCTTGTCCGTACAACTACCATTATTTTGGCAAGGTTTTGGATTGCAGTCATCAGTATCTAAATGAATAAGAGAGAATATATTAAACACCGTGCGGATAATACTCAATAAGCTAAAAGACAATCATTTAGCTTAAGAACAAACTACCAAGCAGGGACGACTGATGCACTATGGTTCCGGAGCTGCATTACAACGCTTGGATTTCCTTGTGTACTTCAAAATACACGAGGAAATCGAAGCGCTCTAAGACCTCTCATTTACATCATCGCCAGCTGCCAGTAATACTGCGTTTGATTTCTGTTGTGTAATCGAACTCGAGTTGCTATCGAGAAAATTTATAGCAAAGACGATGATACTTACTGATATTGCAGAGAGCACCTTCCCAACCTTCTTTACAAATGCACTGGAATGCGTTAACTTTATCAACACAAGTTCCACCATTTTCGCAAGGATTGATTTTACAGTCATTGATATCTGAAAATATATTTTTTAAGGCCAACTTATATGCAGCTCATAAATTTATTCGAATCGGACAAAATGCTATAAGACCTAGATCAATAAAACAAAGCAAACAAGCTGGATTGAAACAATTATTTTAATCTTATTAATGCGCGAGCGTAAAATAATAAGTTGCTAGTTGTGAAACGATTAAATTGTGCCAATTATAACTGGCAAATTATTATTGAACCGAAAAGAAAGGGAATAGACAGAGTGCTTAGTTCCAGAATTTGTGCTTCGTACATCCAACATTCATATTGCACGGTAAGTAGCCATTGTGCTCGTCAGAGAGTGAAACGAAAGGAAGAAACATGGCAATTATAGAGCCGTAAATGCAGTGGATGATCCCAAGGTACTACAACGAGGTTTTTTACGAAGTCGCCGTCTTAAACAGCGAAGTGTAGTGAATTTCACCGCGACGCAAGAAGTATATCTACAGCGAAACGCCACTTGGAAAAACCAGCTTTAAAGGAATCCGCTTAACGATTGTCCATGGATTAAGTGGTATGAGAAATGGACACAATGCCAATAAAACACCCAATGAATCAAAATTTGAGCAGCACGGATGCTTGAATCAGTTGAACGAATGAAACCAAAAGTATTGAACATGGAGATGGGAATATTATGGTTTGGAGTTACTTTATAGGTGGCCGAATCGACGGAACATTGACAGACAAAGGGCGGTTATTGTCACATTTTTCAAGAACAAAGGATAATAGGTAATAATTGGCGGAGCATTCATTCAGCACACGATAGCGATTCTAAGCACAGATATTTTTGGAGAAACAAGCTCAAACAGGTATTCTCACATTGCCTGAGTGGTCACCACATAGTATGGGTTGCAACCCTATCGAACTAGATCATTTAAACCATTTGTTATTAACATTAACCTACTTGCTTTATTTTACGACTTTCTTGCATTTTTAAGTTACTTGATTAATCTTACGAGAAGTGTACTTATTATACAGCGTGAGTACAAAGCAAGGTGTAGCCTTTGAATAAGTAGTCTTATTTCTCTTTGTGACTCTGTAAAAATTTCGTAGAATTGGATAAGAAAAAATCATAGAAGCATCGATTGCGCTTTACTTTGTACTCACGCTGTAGATTCTTTTAAGACTAGTAAAAGCAGAGTACCGGAGTATATGGACCTATAATACGACCCCAAATAATTTTAATAATAGAACTTAAATCTTAAGAACGTTATTGGAATTCATTAGCGTTAAAACTTAGATTTAAGACTAATTGTATTAATTAGCGGCAATACTGCATGTTTTTATTACAATTAAACAGCACGGTTAAAGATGAGAATGCATTTTATATGAAATATTTTAAATGCTTTAAATATTTTCAAATGAGAAACTTTCCATTCCTTATATTTTTTTTAATATTAATTATTACTAATAGCGAACATATTTGTTTAAGATCTTTGCTGAAATCGGATATTTTGCTTAATGACCACATTAATTATTATGTTTCAACCAAATATTACTCACTTTCATGGCAATATTTGCCCGTGTAGCCTGCCAAACAAGAACAACGATATCCAGCTCCTGGGGTGCTGATACAGTGACCATGTTCGCCGCACATACTAGGTGTTGACACTCTATTACCACCTGGTGATACAACCATACAACTTCCCATATCTGAAATATAGATAGGTAATTTGTAATATAAAACATAGAACGCAATAAAATTTAATTAGCCACTCTTTTCAGAGACAAATTGTTTCCTTCATTGTCGCGTTATTGTTAAAAAATATTTGTAAGAGACACCTAGTATAAGTAACGGTCAGTGGATCGGTCTGGGTTCCATTTCAGGCCCAGCGGGGTACCGGTACCCCCTATGTAGTACATCCCCACTCCGTTCCTCGCCACAAAATTGCCTGTCAACTAACGCGTCACATAAGATTCATGCACAATATTAACAACGTTCAGCTTCACTAGACATTAACATGAATCATGGACCTATATTCTTGTATAGGTATTTCATTATGAAAAACCTTCACGGAGTGTATGTGTCTGCCTGGTTATGTGTGCGTTCGTATCTCTGTGTGTACGATAACGAGAATAATTATACATTGATGGTTTATAACTTTTCCTGTGTTTTAATAAACTTATTTAATAGCTTCCATGACTTTTTGTGAATATTCTAGTACTTGGCGTTTGTATGTATTTAGAGTTAATAAAACTTTACGATTCTAAGATCAGGAGGTACAGCAAAATATGCGCGTAAGCAGATTTTTTTGCACGTCCTATGCTTTGAATATACCATTCAACTAATAAGTAGTTTGAGGTTTGAATATGCTGTACTGGAATGTGCGTAGGTACAACTTTTTTGATAGCAAATTATAATACATGCTTGAAATGTATATTTTGAAGATAATAATAGAAATATAAATTATTTCCTTTTTTCTCCGAGCACTTGTAATCGTGCACAACTGGTGAACAGAGCAAGTACTGACCTTTTATAGATTCAGAAGACGTACAAGAATACAGTGTTGCCATTGGCAAAATGATTCTTGTAAGGCAAAATTTAAAAAACCAATCGAAAAAGGGGGCTGCGTATTACTCAAATGTCAAGTTACTGAAGGTTAAAATCAAACAGTTCAAAAATAATTTAATTTTGGAGAGCCTAAAAATTATCACAAAAATACAAAGAAAAATGTACAAAATAAATAATTTATATAGAAATTATCTACTGTGGTAGACCATGAATAACCAGTGCTGCCAGTACTAACACTGACTGACACTTAATCTCACTGCCTTCAGTTATTATGAAATATAATAAATTGTTATCAGAAAAAAATTATGGTACTGTATACCAAAGAAGTACAAGGTGTCAATTGCTTTAAAGTGCATCACTTTCGGTACATTTACATCATTGGTGGCAATGTTGCTCCATTTAGAGTAGCCTATGATTCCAATATGAATTTGGTAACAGTATAAAATATTCTTTTTTTAAGTAAAACTTTGACAGATTACAACTTAAGTGTGTTATAGCGATATCTGTACAATATATTGATTTTGTCAAAATTTTACTCAAAAAAGACTAACGCTACCAAATTTCCGGGAATCCGGGAACAAAAAATGTTGGGTCTGCTTTTTGGTCAAGGGCGGGGCCAATTAGAATTGACAATTTGGAGATTTTTGTATGACTGGAAGAGGGGGTTGCAAGAATTGAAAAGTGAAATTATTGCAGATTTAAAGGGCCCTACTTGCTCCCCTCTGGCTACGCCCATGGGTTTGCTTACGTGACGTACCAACTAGTGATGGGTAAGATAAGGGTAGCTGTTCCATTTTCAAAGCGATTAGACCGATTCGTGTTTTGTCGACTCTCAAGCAACGCCCGGTTTCCCCGAGAGTCGATAAAGCACGAGTTAGTCTAGTCACTTTAAAAAAGGAATGGTTTCTTCTATCTTGCCCATCTCTAGTGCCAACACATATTGGCAACCCCAACTTTGGTTACTTTACAGTTACTTACAATATATTTTTTACACCAATTAGCAACGCCTTAATTTCGTCGTAACATATTCCCCTCCAAAATACTACAGTTATCTGATTTACTGTAACACAAGGGTACTGGTGGGATCGCGAAAATCTACTTTTAGCAACAAGAAGCAATCGATCTTATGTACTGTTAAGGACTTAACATTTTAGTTTATTTTATAAATGTAACCATTTTTATTTATTTGAAAGTAATATTTTGTCTGTGTCTATTTTATGAAAAATTGAACGTTTCCTTTGTTTTGCCTTGTATAAATTTATATATTCCATATTTAGCATCATTTAAACTTTAACGTGTGCGCATTCAATGTAAAAATACATATAATTTCTTATAAAGTTCGCAAATATTTAAAATTCGTCAATGTTCTAATTAAAAATATCTTTAATAGTCATTTATTATATCTGTTTGATGAAGCTAGGTAAGGAATGTCCGCCAGTTACCGCCGGTAACGTAGACTTACGTACCAACAAAAAAAAAAAAGAATTTTAGTAGAGACTCTCCAATGAAAGAAACGCGAAATTAAATTATGAAAGCTAACAATGCAATAATAGCATTGGAAATTTTGCTGGTCTAACGTTTGAAGTATACTAGTTTGATGCAATACTATACCAATTATAAGTAATCATATTGAATTTCCATGACATAACTGCAAAAAGGAACACTGAAATACATAACTAATTAAAATACCGTACATATATAGATCGCTAACGCTCTGCATAAGTTTCAGTAGATAATGACCAGGAAGAAAATATATTTACAAAGATAACTAGTGATTAATCAAGAATACTTGATTAATGACACGATACAGATCTTAATGCGCCGTCTATATGATTCTCGATTCGTTTAGTGCTTAGAAAATTAATTGAAATTATTTCCCTAGTTGAAACTGAGAAATTAGTGTAATTAATGAAAATCGAAATAATAAGATTCAACTAAAATGAGCGAAGATAGTCTTTTCTTGAGCCTAATTTCAATGTCTACAAAGATATGTGAGAGTACAATTATTTTTCTATTAAAGAGACAATTTACTGTATGCTAATTTTTTTCTTTATTAAGGTTTTCGCATTCAATTATTTCAAAAGTAGTGTAAGTTTACAAAAGGAAAACAAACTATGTAGATTGTCTTTCAGGCTGTGGCTCTCAATAGCATGAGATACTGTCTACTAATGTTAAGGATGTAACGTAAATTAATTCACATTGTAATAGCAGACCAACTTACCTTCCGTACACGGTGGATTATCACATAATAGTTTTGGAATGCTGCAATTCTTTCCTTGCCATCCTTCTGGGCAATGACAATAATAATCTGTCTGAGTTTTAAAGCACGGAGCGTTATTTTTACACGGATCTGGTTGACAATGATCGTGGTCATTCTGTAACAAGATACAATATATTCAGTTACTAAGTATAAGTACAACAGAAATAACTTCCAGAAAAGAGGATTGTCTTAGGCTTGTTAGTAAATACAGCAAACTCGCAAACTGATTTATTTATTTACTGAAAACTTGTAAGAAGGAGGGATTTAAGTATTTACAAAATTAGAATACAGATGTCATACTGACATTTGAAGCTTCATTAGGAGAGGGAAAGGTGGTAGGTAACAGTCAGCACGGTAATTCAAGGTGTAAACCACGTAACTAAGCGGGAAGCAGTTGATCACGGTAATTCAGCATATGAACCATGCCAGAGGAGAAAATCAATTACGTTATACTGTTGCCTATCACCTTTCCCTCTCCGGAAGAAGTTCCACATCGTTTAACCATGACACGGCCTGAACCCGGAATTAGTCTGCTTCTTCATTTACGACCGTCAGAACGTGGGTCGGTGACTTCATGGGTGACCGTATAAGTACCCAACATGCTGAGTATTTTGGATGACCAAAGTCCGCCGTAAGTGAAGAAATGGTCAAAAGAGTCAATAAAACATGATGAATGATTAAAAATCAGGTAGCTGACGACATCTTGGAAATGAGAAAATCGTCAGCAAGGTGGATGCTAACGCCAGATCAAAAACTACACCGCATCGGAACAGTGTCTAGCTCTGTACGAGTTCAACTCAAGAATTTGTTAGTGTGGATGGGACATGGATTCACAACTCTACGCTCGAGACTAAATAGAAATCAAAACGGTAAAAAGGCCAGAGGCTACAGCATCGAAAGAAACAAAGAGCGTCTTATCTGCAAGGATGGTCATGGTCACTGTTTTTTTGGAACGTTAAAGAAATCTTGTTAATAGCGCAGAACGATTAATGTTGAATATTACGCAAATCCATTTGATCAGTTAAATCAGAAGATCAATTAATCATCGCTAGATTACGCTCTCGACAAGGGTGTTATTTTAATTAACAAAATTCATTAAGGGAAGTATTAAGTCGTGCCTCATGCCTGACGTGGCTCCCGTGGACTACAGTCTCTTCCCAAACCTGAAAAAATCGCTTGCTGAGTATGGATATGACGAAGTTATCACAGCGAAGAACGCCTACTATGTTAACTTGGACGAAAGCGGCTACAAAGAATGGATCCAAACATTGCAGTACTGGTGGCGTAAGTGTATATCTTTATCTATTTTTTTTCTCTTGTTATGTCGAAACCTGTTTTCATTCCCGTGTAGAGGTTTATTTAGTTGTTGAATAAATTTAAAGGGCCAATTTCTCCGATGGTACCCGGAGATTCAGTGATGGCTGTACAGAAATAATTACAAAAAAAAAATTAATATCGACCTAAGTTCATATGTTGTGCTATCACTAAAATACTGCTGCAAAGGGTCTCAAGGGCTGCATTTATTTTACTTACTACATTTACGCAAAAAATAAATCGTCAGAGGTTCAAAAATTACCACATAAAAATTCGACACACAACATCTATTCACATGCGGTTCCATCACCAGAATACAAAGAGCCCCAACAGTGGCTTACCTACCACTTTTATAACAAAAAAAAGTATATCAACAGAGGTTCAAACACTATCGGTTTATCGGTCGGTGTTATATCTAATATGTAGTGAAGAGTTTCCTCATCATTAAGATATGATTTACACGAAGGGACCCGCACCTAACTTAGAAAAAGGTCAATTTTATTATTATAATTTTCTACATAATTTGTATGTATGTACATTGCCGTTCAGTGAAGTTCGGTCATACAATAAAAATCTATGATATCACACTGTATACAATTATTAGTACATAAAATTAGAAAAATATTAAGCATACACTCTTTTCTAAAGGATTAAAGCCATAAATTATTATGTAAAGTAGAAATATTGCGACAACCACAATAAAGTCCCTTTTATTATCATTCCAAGAATTCCTCGGAAGTACCGATCTTTCGAAACGGGTCGTTTGGGGATTATTAACGAACAATACATTTAGGAAATATACCGCAGTACCACCCTTGTTTATTTATCACAGGCGTAAAGATATAAATTTGCTTCATTTTACTGTTAAACGTGTGTTGGTGTGCATCTGTCGTTTTTGTGCGAAAGTTTTAAGAAAATTTACTTCAAAATGGCACGTGGCAAGCCTACCAGTGTAGAAAAACGTTCACGCATTGTTACGCTGTTTGAAGAAGGATATTCGGGGCGACAAATTGCTGAAAAAATAAATATGAGAAGTTCAACAGTAAATGACATCATAAAGCGATATCAGACAACTGGAACTATAGAGAATCGTGTTCGTCCTGTAGCATCTAGGAAAACAACAAAAGCTGAAGATTTGAGAATTGTATTATTAAGCAAACGAAATAGAAAATTAACAGCGCCACAAATAGCAGCCGAAGTCAATCGCGGCCGTGAATAACAAGTTTCGGCGAGTACGATAAAGGATTGCCATTCGAAAACCCTTATTACGTCGAGGCAACAGAGCAAAACGGCTACAGTGGGCCCGTTCTCATCTAGATTGGTCGTTAGATGATTGGAAACACGTGCTTTGGAGTGACGAGTCAAAGTTTGAGGTTTTTGGGCAAAATCGATAAGAAGTTTATGTCCGAAGATCTAAAACCGAAAAGTGATCCCGAACTGCATTGTGCCTACAGTGAAGCAAGGGTGTAGTTCTGTGTTAGTGTGGGACGGGAGATTTATGCAGAGTGCAGGGTGTAACGAGGAAGGAAAATTATTTTGCAATACTCCAGAATCATGCAGTGCCATCAGGATTTGCATATAATAGGCCGTAACTTTACATTCATGCATGACAACGACCCAAAGCACACTGCGTTAGTGTGTAAGAACTATCTAAGGAGCAAGAAGAACAGCACACCCTGAAAGAAATGACATGGCCCCCGTAAAGCCCAGATTTGAACCCTATAGAGTTGTTGTGGGATGGACTGGACAGGAGGATCCGAAAAATATGCCCAACTTCACAAGAACATTTACGGAATATTCTGCAACATGAATGGATTAATATTCCACAATCCATTTTAACAAAACTTATCGAAAGAATGCCTAGAATAGTTCGAGCGGTGATTAACAGCAAAGGAGGTTTTTTCGATGAAAAAAAAATATAATGTTCAGTATGTTATATTAGGCCAGAATAACTTTTTATTTATTTATTTTTGTCTTTTTTACCTGTACATACAATAAAATTGCAGTTTGTTTTTAGTTTCGTTTGTTTCTGTAACCTTTTCATGTTTTACCAACCGACCGAACTTCTCTGAACGGCAGTGTATATGCACCGCATAAAATAACAATGGTACTAACGGTGTGTTAACATTCATATGTAATCTCTCCTTCCAGAGAAGGTTCTATTAATTGTTAAAGCTTTATTTTGGTTGATATATTTTGTTTATGTATTTACTTTAGCTAACAAAAAAATCCTCTTGGCTCTGTTCTTTAAATACATAAGGAAATATTCAGTAAACTGTACTCCCCGAATTTAATAAAAAATGATTCCCACTTTTATATAATTTACACGACCATATATGCAACACTTATCCAAACCGTGTGGATAAATATGCATGCTCAATGGGTATGTGGATCATTCTCACCCCTGGGATCTTTTCCAAGTCAACCATATTTTAGTAGTAGGCCGGTATATGAAAAAATGTTTTAAATCTGTATTTGATAGTTCCTGGAGACCGACGCTATGAACGATATTATGCAACCGCTGGAACACTTTGTATTCCAGCAGTAAAACCGCATGGGATTAAGGTATTGTGTGTGTCGAATCTGAACATAATAGTTCTTGGTTCTCTGATGATATGATTTTTTTTGGTACAAGGGTAGTAAGTAAACCCCCTTGCAAGTCAACAGTATTTCACTGGTACGACGACGTAAGAATATGTCGCATATGTACGCGATCAGATTTGAACTTCAGTCGATTTCTATTTTTCTAATTTGCAAAAATTGTCGAAAAACCGGAAGTGACACCAGATGGCATTAAATTGGTTTAATTAATAATAAAAGCAATACGTAATATTCATGATCAGCTAAAATCAGTAGTTTCACAAAGTTATAAGAGTAAAACTGCGCTGATTACATGTTCCGAGTTTGGTCTTAATTTCGAAAACTGTAGATATTGTTCTTGTTTAAACTATTTTAATCTTAATAGAAAATAAAGAAATTAAATAATATTCTTAGCGCTGTAAATTACGCATCCTTTCGGTTTTGCTTTGCTTTATAAGCGTATAGTTGTTTCTTTTTCAAATACGTGTCTAAGTCCTGATTAAATATTCTTCAATAAAGATATCCGCGAAACGGAAAATTATTTATAAATATAAATCGCGATGCAAGTGACCACATTAAAAGGTGTTATCTCGTTACGTAAGAAACATATTTTATTCAATTTTAAATATAAATTATTCATGCACACGCCCACAATAACTCTCAGACCGCTTGATTATTCAACTGCCCCTTTATAATCGACCACTTCAAATTAGGTAGCAACCTCCGTTCTTGAAGCAAAAAAAAAAGAACTGAAAGATTTTCTTCTCGTTCGTGGTGGAAGTGTTCGTCGTAACGCCCCCCTAGCTTAGCAGCTGTCATCTTTACAGCTCTATTGAAACGCTAAATGTCGCCACAGGCGGGCATGTCTCTGATTACTACCTACATTAACGGCTAACAATTTGTTTGCCGCAAGAAAACAAGCATATAGCGGTCATTATTTCTAATATTCCATGTAATTGTTTATTTAAGCTTAATATGTAATTTACTCCCATAAAAAAAGCTGATTTCTTACTTATCGCATTTGTTGGTACCTTCTTCAAAATAACATTTGATGGATATACGGGAGTCGTTAAGCAGATGATGCTTGATTTCTTTTTTCATTCAGCCGAGCACGCATATGCCTTCTTGCGGACCGAAATTATTTGCTCACAATTGCTATAATTTCGTATGGAGAGTATAGTTGGATTCATGCGTATAAGCGACAGTTTTATACAAGCAATTTAAACAGGGAATTATTTGGACATCATCATCACGATGTTTAATTTGATGTTTGTTTTAAGTTGCAGCAACTTACCTCGCACTCGTTTCCCGTGAAACCCACAGGGCAAATGCATTTAAAGCCATTAACTTGGTCGACGCATTCGCCACCGTTTTTACATGGGTTTCTAGCGCAATCGTCGATGTCAGTAGCACAGTCACGACCTAAAAATAATAAGTTAGTATAAGTAATGTGAACATACAGTTTTATTACATCATACAAATGAAGATGAGCATATGTGTCAGCGATTTGTTGCAAAAATAGTTTAAGTTTTATACAGCGTGCTCATCTAGAGCGTGGTAGAAGGTAATTGTTTGATGAGCAATTTAGGGAAATAAAACAAAATTCGGAGATAAGCTCCGCATATTCAAATAGTCAGAATGTCCACTCTCGGCTGCGTACGATATAAGCTTAATTTTTTTTAATGATATACCTGTATAATACTGCATTTTCGGATACATTTCTTCAATTCATGTTAAACTTGTTTAACATTTCTATCTACCTTAGTTTTTGAGAAAATTGAGATAATTTGAGATTTTTGGGAAATAACGATATATTTTTGACGTCAGATATCGTAAACGCCTTACCATACTAGAGGGATGATTCAACTTTTATTTGATTGAATGTTTCTTTCTGTTAACTAGATTTTCCAAGTTTTATTCTTTTTAATGGAACACCTACCATATTCTTGCAGAATCTGTTATAGGATTTGTCTATAAATATTTCCTTGTTCCTCTTCGGTAAATTAAAGAGTGACTTTGATGTAAATTTCTAATTTTTTGTTTCCACGAACGCAATCTGGATTTGGACGCGAGTATGCTGCGAGATAGCTTTTCTTAGTGTGACGGATGACATAATTTTACCAATGCGCTCAACACAGTGTTTTGATTAATATTTTACGTAATATCGGTTTCTCAGCAAAATCCACTTGACCAGCAGTTTTTTTTGCCAATCACAGGCAAAGTATCGTCTTCAAAGTGGGTCTGTTTTGGCGTACCCCAGCGCTCAATTCTTTGCCCGCTCCCTTTTTTTCCTTCTATATGCCAAGTATACGAAATCAGGTGAATAGTTTTTATGTACATATATATATTTTTCAAGCCGCAAGATTGGGCAGCTATTGTTGCAAATATTAATGTAGATCTGAACTTAATACTAGATTTGCCAAATGAGGTAAATATTAACATCAATTCGTCCAAATCCCAAGTCATTTTGTTCGAGAATTCAAACATTTGCAGAGAATTACAAAAACCATTAGAATTAAAATAAATGGTGAACTGAGGGTAATGTCGATTAATTAGGCTTTAAATTAGATAATACGTTTTGGTTTAGAAGTCAAATTAACAAATATAACTCCCATTTGACTATGAAATAGTTGTATCCCCGTCGTTGTACTTTATCCACAAATATTAAAATTAAGCTCAACCATTGGATTCTAATACTGAATACATGATAAAAAAAAAAGTTAAAAATTAGTGTTTTACAATTTTGGATATATTGTCGGTATAAAAAAAAATATTTCATATAAGTTATTAGGTTGGGGTTGGCTGAATATAAAACATAGATGCGAGTTTCAAAGTACCAAAGCTCCACCTTGGTTGTACAATAAGATCTCGTTTCGTACCGACGCGACGTGCACAACGTACAACAGGTTACTGCATCTTATTTTGCCGCTTCTACTTAAAGCATCTCTGTCTGGAAACTCATTTTCCTATCACGGTTACAGCAAGTACACTTGTACTCTAAGTTAGGTAAGGGTCAAAGAGTACACATCTGGTTATTCGCATATTCATCTACATTATAGAATACTTCATCAATTAAAAAATGTTTAACTCTTTTTTAAATTGTTGCTACTAGTAACTACTAGTAAAACTAGTAACTTTGTCTCGATTAGGCAGTTTGTTATAGAAAATTGTAGCGGAGTAGTATGGCTCGTTCTCATGGAGCTGCGAGGCAGGAAGCGCGAGAATATTTAATTTCAAAACGGAGGGCGACGTGACGTTAACATATTAAATCTAGTCGTACACCGGCTAATTTCCTTTTGTGTTACAAATAACTTTTTATTTGTACAATTAATTGTTTATAATTGTACGCATAGAATAACTTTTAGACATTATTTTCAGTGAATATCTTTAGAGAAACTTGTACGCACAGTTTCATATTTAACAATATACACTTCGTAAGAAACACACTTAAGTTATTAAGTTAATCACAAAATTTACATTAAAATAAAACTTGTTATGTAAATTTTCTAAAGCATTTCTAGAAGATGATCTATAGCGGACGACAACCATTGGTGCGCGAATTTTGAAAAAGCTTTTGCTTCGGACATTCATACAGTTATTCCACTTCTTTTGTTACATTTTCCGTATTTAAAAACACAAAATTCGTTTACTTGTCGACCTGTTAAAAGTTTTGTTCATAAGCTTGACCATGGGTCGTCGAAAGGTAAAGATTACTGTCCAACGATCTGCAGCGCATGAACAGTAACGTCGATTATGAATTCCAAACCGAAAATTGCAACATTTTCTCTTCATTTAAGATGATAAATTAAGTGTTGACACAGGGAGAACAGAAAACTTTTTCCTAAATTGGTCAGGAAAGGAATTATCATCAGCCGACACGTTAACGGACACGCTGTATACGTTCTGAAATTATCGCAAACTGTTGGCCATTTGCTTATTGTACTAATTGCGAGGCATAACTTGGTTTTTATAAAAGCTAATTCTGTTCACCGGTTTTAGAAATTCAAGTTTCTTTAAAAGACGATATACAGACTACTAGATTTCGATTTCTTAACCTTTGACAAACAACTGTGATGCATGTTGAAAAACGTTCTCGAAACACTTCTTAAAAAGATGGTCGAACAACTCTTAAAGATAGTAAATAAAATTGGTCACACTGTAATAAAAATTGTACATTTAGAGAGCATCCCCGAAGATTTCCTGATATACGTCAACCTTCCAACCAGAGTTTCCAGCCGTACTCTTCCATGACTCAGAGAAACTGGTTTATCTGTTGTTCCACGTAATAATCGAGGTAATTACGCCAGAGAATAGATAATGTAAAGAATGAAGAAAATGTAGTTGATGTAGTGGTGGACAACTCTACTTGGAGCACTAGATGCATTGCGTCTTTCTCAAAACTTTGTATGGCGACCATTACATTGTGAACACCCTTAGTCCCTTCATCTCATCGTGTCTAATCATTACAAGTGGAATATTAAGGTAAGCGTGTGGACTTCTATACATACTTGGTTGTTCCAAAGATTCGCTATTTTTAACTAAAATATTATGAACATTTGAGGCCTAATTTACTAGAAATGGTATTAATGGCTCTTGCAATTACCATGTGTTGAATGCTCAAAATCCACATGCTGTTACAGAATTGTGATTTCAACATCGTTTTAATGTGAATACTTGAACTGGTATCTTTACCAGAAAACTGCTTGAATTAGAAGTTTTACCGCATAGGCTAAACGCACTTTTCTAGATGAAATGCCTTTTGAGGAGATCGAACATATGCCGCTCCTTGGTCGTCCATAAGTGTGGTGTTAAGACGATGGCGTTCCAGTTCACTACGATAGACACGTAATACAATGGCTGGATCCATATTTTCCTACACGATGGACTGGTCGGAGAGGTTTTATTGCTTGGACCCCAAGATCCTTCGACCTAAACCCGTTGGGATTCTTTTCTTTGGGGTCACTTGAAGTAGCTGGTTTACAGTATGGGTATAAACACGTGGGAGCAATTACTTGATCAAATAAGAATTAGATTTAATTAAATTCGTTAATATGGTGAAATTGTATTTTAATAATTATCTCTAATTTATTACAATCTGTTCTGTAAATAAAAAAATAGAACCCATGTTTATTTAACATTTTTTTTTTGTTTTAAATGTTTTCCCGAACAAAACGTTAACGTTTTTTTACAGCCATTGTAAATCACCCTGTATATCTGCACGTAGTTTTAATAATATAAAAATCTCTAATGCGTCTTTGTACATTTCCAAGGTAGCAACAAATTAAGATAAAACAATGTGTATTTATTTGATAACACGTATTGCTGCAAAAGCATCTGGATGTCAATTCAATTACCAGCGAGCATGATAATTATATGGGATAGGTCTCTCATTTAAAATCGTCAAGTTGTTCCATAGTTTTCTCGGAAATTAAACGTATAGCGTGCATGTACCTACATAAAGCCTCTTCAAGAACTTTGTTCGAATTCCGATCCTTTAAATTCCGATACGGCAATTTTAAGACGCGACAAAAATATGAAATTGAATACGAAAACGGCGTTTTAACAAGATTACAAGTAGTTTGCGGGCACAGATCTGTAGATAGATTTAATCATCTACGGGTGAATTGAGCTCGACGCGCTGCTATGCGCTCCTTTTGCGCTCCTCTTATTCTTCTCATTGTGTGTCTCATTCTCGCCGCAGATCTGGAATTCTTCGTGCAAAACGTGGAATAAGAATGTGTCATTAAAACTGGCTTTGACGTGTGAATGATAACATAAAGTATTCCACCTCAAATCTACTACGCTTGGCTGACTCTTCGCCACCATCTTCTTCTCCACATATTGGCTGGTAAATGGAAGACAAGAGGAGTGCATGCGTATTATTCCTTTGTGACATTAAATTAGAAACAAAAACGTAGAGACACACTAACAGGGATATTTACAAGTGGTTAATAAAAAACCGAAAAGGTTATTTGTATTGTGCGCTTATCAAATATTACAATTAGTATTTGCACAATCTTTTATAATAATAATGGTCGTCTTATAAGGAAACGGTCGGCTCTCGTTTGTATAATGTTGACATAAAGATTATTTAAAACCATTAGCAAGTACATACAAGATATACAACACATGCAAAGTGACGACTGAATCACCAAACACATCGTTTAGATGTTTGCATTTAAACACATACACATGACATTTTATTAATTGCTTTTTTTAAATTTTAACGCGAGATTATAATATCAACAATAAGGTTTTTGAACTATTCAAATATTTGCATTATAATTCAATACTTTTTTATATGTTTAGATTTGGCTTTAGCGTGCGCTAGCGAAAAGTACATTATTCAAGTCAAAAAGTTCCAATAAGAAGTGATTGCTGTAATTTTATTTATTTATCCCATGTAATAAATTACTTACAAAAGCCAAAGCGATAGACTTTCCAATCTTTCTTAACATCTCAAACAAAAATGCTAATTAGGTTTATTTGTATTCTTCTTGACTATTTCAATGAAAATTGTAAATACGTCAAAAACCATATAAATGGGACATCTTTTTGCTTATTTATAGGCGTAGTAGTTTTCGTCCCCGCATCCTCATGGTCATCTCTACAATTTTCCTTTAATGTAATGCCTTGTAAATGTTTTCATCTTTGAATTCTCATTTTTATGATGCTTAGGGGAGTTACAAATTATTTTGAAATTGCCTTATTAAATCTACTAAAAAAACCAAGAATGTAATGTTTTTGTTTCAGAAACAAAACACTCGTCTAAAAATAATTCTTTGCCTTTTTTAGAACAACACATAAGATACGAAAATTTTCGGAAGAAAGTTTCTAACAAAAAAAAATCATAATCCGAATGTATAAATGATGGTAATCTGCCTGAAACTTTATTGGCATTTCAACAAGATGAGGCACCTCCATATTATGCTGCTCGTTGGATAGACCGAAGAGGCCCGACTACATTTAACTCCATTGCACGCAATTTACAAATGATTTACAACAAACTATTCAAGAATGTCGACAAATAACTCTCAAAATGTTACAAAATATTCGAAAAGCATTTGAAGTATTGCATCATTGTATGGAGACCAATAAAATAAGTTAAAAGTTAAAAAAAGTAGGTGAAATTATTACTTTTTTGCAGCGACTAGGCAGACTCGTATCTATTCGTCTCATAAGAAAGCGATCGTGTTGCCTACTGGTTTCCCCGAGAGTCGACAAAACACGAGTCTGTCTAGTCGCTGCAAATAAGTAATAATTTCACCCGCCTTTGTCATCTCTACTAATAATTTCAATAATTTATTATGATTTAAATCACTTCTGTTTATAAACTCCAATAATCCGTAAAACTCAAAAGATTCATCTCAATCCCTAAATATTCCATATTTTGTCAGGAGACAATCCAAAAATGAAAAAATATACCAGGTGTTTCATTAAATAAAAATTAAGCGGTGACAGTGGTAATGCGCGGGTGAAAGTTGCATCGTTTATAAAAAAAAAAGTAAAAAAATGTCGCTCTTTGTAAGTTTTTCGACGTATTTTAGCATTTTTCTCTGAAAGTCAACCAATTTAGATCAATTTTGGGTGGATAGTTTTCATTGAAATGCGTTAAAAGGCAATTGTTTGCACTACTAGTTACTGTTATCAGTATTGAAAGCTTTAAATCTCAAAGCAATTAAATTATTTAAGGTCCATGTTCGTTGTATTCGTTAAATAAAGCCAATTACAGTATATAGTTAAGATATGCAGTGATAAGTGTTTAGGTAATATTTATATCTATCAAAATGTTCAAAAACTATAATTAAAGGTAGAACTAAAAGAAATTTAAAGTTATCGTTTAAATATAAATAAGGTATGTTTTACAGGCTACTAACTCACGGGATTCCAAAATATAATTGGGCATAATTAAAATAAGATTTACTGGGTATATTCCAACCATATTTTTGGTATTTATGAGGTTAATATCACATATTCACTTAATAAGGCAACATAAAAGATATGGTAATCAACATACCAAATAGGTTGTAAATAATGTTATAAAACAGTTGTAGTATTTGACGATGTTTTCGGTTTTACAGTATGGGTATTCATGCATATGTATATTTTACACTAATGATCGAAGGTGGAGAGAGTAATTTATTATATTCTATCAAAAATCTGGAATGCACCATCATAAATAATAAATAAACGATATGATATGTACATACATATATTGAATTTTGAAAGGATGATGATTTCACATCATCGTATTTATTTTTTTTTTTAGAATATTGTAAATACAAATCGTCGCACAAGATTAACGTGCATACCACTTGCAATTATCAACGATTAAAATTACATCATGACTCCTAACAACAACATAAAAACGTGGATCGAAACAAGCTGGTAACTTTATTTACTTGTTATAATAATTAATATATTATCTGCGTGCAGTGTTATTTGGTTTATTACTTTGGTAATACATCTATTACTTTTCTAAAAATTCCATTACGCTACTACTTTTTTGCCAGAATCTATTACTTTTTGCGCTTATCTCAGGAGCAAACTAAGATGCTTTTAACCCTTAAATTCCTGTCACTGCAGGAAAATGTAATCTATTACCTTTTCTAAGAACCTATTACTTTTTTAATAAAATTCTACTACATATAAACTGAACTCAGAAGTAGCAACGTTTGTATGATATTTTGGTAAAAAATGTGGTGTTCGAATGCACGAACACATTTAATAAAATAAGATTTTATTTCATTATACATCTAAATTAAATTAAATTTTAGGCAACTACTTTAATATGCCTCACATCAGATTAAAAGTGTCTGTTAAAAGCTATATACAGGTATTCCATTTAGTATGTTTATCGTTGGGATCTCGAAAATGGTAATAAATACAGAGTTGGTTAAATGGGACAAAGTGCGTGTAATGTTAGCGTCTACTTTTTTAAATATGTGAAAAACTAAAAATCGAGAAATTCTCTTGAGGACGCTCAAAAGTTGTTGACAATCAGCGAAGTGGCCGCTCCGTTCATATTGCGACAGATGCAGCATTTCGACGGGTGGAAGAGATGATTCGAACTGTCAGGCGGGCAACAATAGACAGCATAGCAACTGCTATAGGATGTTCTCATGGTTTAGCCTATGAACTGATGCACGATCGTTTGAATTCCCGAATAGTTTGCTCACGGTGGGTACCTAGATAACTGTCCTTGCAACACCTGTCTCGGTACGCAGAGGAAGGGGAGGACACGCTTAACAGGATTGTTACTGGTGATGAGTCATGGGTGCACCACTATCAGCCCGAAACAAACAGTGCTTCAATGCAATGGAAACATCCTTCTCCACTGTCAACAAAGAAATTCAAAGCTGTGCCCTCAGCTGGTAAGGTTATGCTTACCGTGTTCTGGGATTCTGAAGGAGTGCTTATACCCCATTTCCAGAATAGAAATGAGAACGTGACTGCTGAATCATACTGTCGAGTTTTGTCGTTGCTTCTGGATGCAATTCGACGAAAACGTCTAGGCCTACTGACGAGAGGAATATTGCTGCATCACGATAATGCCAGGCCACATTATGCCCATTTGACCCAGGCGAGAATTGAAGAATTAAAGTGGCAACTTCTTACAGTCCCGACCTAGCACCAGGCGACTATCATCTGTTTGCTCCACTCAAAAAGCATCTTGGCGGCAAACATTTCGAAGGTGATAACGATGTTCAACAGGAGGTACGCAAACAGGAACATTGATAAAGCGATGGTATTGATGCATATGGAAACTTTGTTGAAAAATAATTGTTGTTTTTGGCTAACTATTCCTCTAATTATTTTTGTAATAGCTTTTTGTCTACTCGTAATTGTAGTGGTGTCACATAGGAGTATTTAGATCAATCCATTAGTCTCACGTATCAACTTGTAATTTACCTCCTCTACAACAGTTCGAACAACAGATTCGAGTAAAACCGGACTCGGAGAATCGATTCCCACCACCCTCATTTACCTATCTCGTTTATTATCCGAATTACACCCCGAAAAAGGCTAAAGATAGGGATCAGAGTTTCTCAAGATTCTAAAACTTATAACTCGCTTACCGTAAGAGATACAACATTGAGGTAACTTTTAATGGATTCAGCGTATCGAAATCTATGAATGAAGCTGTATGCAGTAAGCTACGCAGTTTGACCTGCTGATTACAGGGATTACGACCATTTTGCGGTATATTCAATGGTTTTTGAGAAATTTGAGTTTGAATGTCATTATTTTGTAACAAATTTATTTTGGCAAAAAGTGGTTGTAATACGATTATAAGAACTTATACAATTTGGAGGTAGAGTAGAAAGCAGTATTTAAGATTTTTGTGTAAAAAAAAAACTAATAATTTCCTTTTTTCTACACACCAAAGATATTTGGCCAAACGAGACAATTTTCTAATAGGAATAGAGCTTTCCACCACAAGATGGGCCCTCATACTCGATAGGTGGACAATGTGAAATCCCAAGAAGAGATGTGGGCGTAGACGTTTCGTTGTAAACATTACAATACCATTAGCACAATATACGAAGTCGTTTCATTTGAATCATAATAAACCTAATAAAAATGTTTAAGTTTTAATTTTAATGTGAAAATATTCGTCGGCTTTTAGTTACTCCCCTGTAGTGGACGTATTATTCCTTTTTGATTCCAAAGAATAGACCCTGACGTTACGCACATTTTATTCCAATTAATAAATTCTCTTGCCGTTTACAATATCCTAGTGGAGACCGCACTATTTAAGATATCTTCGAGATGTCGCGTTAAAGTGGATATATTTCTATTGTGTTTATTTTACTGCTGGCGATGATCGTTGTATGAAAAACTCGTTGTTACTGCGATCGATATCGCAAGATGTAACTGAAGAAACCGGAATTAAAATTCATAACTTTATAATTGACAGAATATCAATACGAAAAAAAAATCATTTAGTAGCTAATTGAATTCAGAACGCATGTAATGTTATATAGAATTGTTATTGTTGGTTTCGAATATAAGAATGAGTAGAAGTTACAATGGCAGTAATAGTGCTTTGAATGGGGCAAAAAATACTTCTGTATGTATAATTGCACTGTATACATAATATACGAACCTGTATAACCAGGCTGACAGGCGCAATGGTAGTCGTTTACAAGATCTATACAAGTTGCACCGTGCTGACATTGACCCACACAGTCATTAATGTTCTGATCGCAGTTTTTGCCCATCCAACCGACCCTGCATTTGCAATGGTAATCGCCGACTAAATTGGTACAGGATTCGGCGTTAATGCATGGGTTCGTTTGACATTCATCGGCATCTGTAATTCCAGTAAAAAAAATCAGAACAATTAGTGTATTATCGCCCAACATTTTGTACGTAACCTACCGAACTGACAAACGTTTCCTTCCCACGCCGGTGGACATTCGCAGCTGAAAGCATCGTCGAGATCGATGCACGTACCGCCATTTTGACACGGAGCCGACGCACACTCGTCGATATCTGAAATTAAAATATTAGCATTAATATTAAATAATGAATTATGGATATTTTTTAATATATATTGTAATTTATTGATGTGAACATGCCTATGGGCTCGATGTTAAAATTGCTTGTAAAAGCAAAAATTTATTAACGGCAAGTTACTCGAAAGAAATTATAAATAGTCCGTCTAGAAAGTATTCGGAAAAGAAAAAGCACAGCTATAATTTTACGGTATGTATTTTTATTACTTGAATAATAAAATCACAACAAATAATTCATCTCATTTACTAATACAATCTCCATTTAACTGTAAACTCTTAACTAAACGTTCAGGTAATCCCGAAACGAGGTCAACGCTGTACTTTTCGGTGGTCCAAGCTTGTAAAACTGACAGAATCAAATCTTCTTTATTTCGTGGTGCTGCTCGTTCTACTTCAATTTTCATTAGTCCCCATATGTTTTCGATGGGAAGCTGCTGGCCATGGAATTGTTGCCAAGATTTGTTTTAGCATCCAAGCTTTAGTGTAGGCAGAAGTGTGGCATCTTGCATTATCCTGTTGAAAACGCCACCCTTCGGAATATAAAGCACGAACCGTTTCACGAAGAAAGCCATTAAGAATTTCACAATTTCACTTTGCACTATTAATGGTGCCATCAATTATACAGAGAGGTGTAGTAGCACGCACCACGCTGAGAGATTGCTCCCCAAACCATTATTTTTGTGGGAAATTTGGAAATTTGAACGGGAACATTTTCGCTTGATAGGATTTTTAAATGATTTGCACCAAGCTGAAAACAACTTTCGTCAGATATAAAAACATCACTAAAATTATCGTCTCGAAATCGTTGGCAACAATCTATTCTTCGTTGCTTTTGTAGAGTCATTGCAGCGATTTTTTTTGGTTTCCATAATAAGTAACCTTGTCTTCTCAGTGAAATGCGGACAGTTTCTGGACACACTCTTATTTGACGTTGATTTCCAAATCTGTTAGCCAGTTTTCGAAACCCATGGCGCGGGTTTTGTCGTCCTAAAGTCACTAAAGCGTTTAGATTGTTTCCGCTTATCTTACGCGGTCCTCCAGAAACTGGTCCATGGCTCATATCTCTCCAATTTTTGTCCTCTTTATTGTCTCATATACTGCACTTTTTCCGAGTTCAGTCAATTGCACTGATTTTTTAACGTTTTGAACACCGTTTCTATACAAATATTCCACCAGCTTTCTTCTTTCTACTTGCGACCTTATTTCACAAATATTAAGCCTGTTGATAATCAACAATATTTGACAGCTGGTGTTGTTATATGATTTTTGCCATGGCCTACAGTCGGCACAACCTACTTGATGCATTACTTTTGTCTTAGGATGTAACGAAAAACAAATATATTAAAATTAAGAAAAATAATAAATTCCGGATACTTTCTAGACGAACAATATATACTTGATGTTTAATGAAAGTGTATTTTAAATGAAGTATTTAGTA
Organism: Oryctes borbonicus; assembly: GCA_902654985.2. Classification (NCBI taxonomy): domain Eukaryota; kingdom Metazoa; phylum Arthropoda; class Insecta; order Coleoptera; family Scarabaeidae; genus Oryctes; species Oryctes borbonicus. The sequence goes on along the minus strand of LR736861.1, from coordinate 4,119,368 downwards.
ACTGCCTTCATAAATTTGGCACTGTAAATGATGTACATTTATCATTCGATTACCAATCAATTTTTAGTTTTTGATACTCATTTCTTCTAATTAATTAAACATTTTGTAAAGCATCAATGCCTTAGCGAAACGGTGGCGAAGATAGAATTATTTAGTTGTTTTTATTATTATTTAGTTTTTTTCTTTGGGTATGCTTTCAATTTCTGCCACGTCTACGCCAATGATAGATTTTTTGGAAGAGTAGAGAAACAAGATCTTTTAAAGGTTTTCACTCAGATTTTCATTTCATTACTTAAATTGTGGCTAAGAATTCAGGAGCTTATAAGGACACATAAGCGAATTTTTACAGAGTTAATTGAGAGGAAATCACTTGTATTCAAAGTACATAAATACTTACTGACATAAATTTGTAATGAAGGTAACAAATAATACTTTTAAAATCAATTTTAGGTGAATAATATTTTTCATTGATGGTAACGCAATCTTCCTGATTTATATACACTACGTTGTTCAATAGGTGTCGCAAGAAGAAAAACTTCTTTTTATGGATTTATGAAAAAAACATTATTTATAAGGTTTTTCGTTGTTTCGAAACTAATACTTTCTACCTAACTATTTCCCTTCAATCAGGGCAATAATGAAATGGAAACTTATTTAATCCATCACGTAGTATTTAATTGTTAAAATGACAACGTTATTATAAAGGTTGTTGTAGATTTTCGCGGTCGTTTTCTTTTAAAGACTCTGGGTTTCTGGGTTGAAACCGCGAAGAATCATTCTTCGTACAGCAGCGACACAACATGCAGTAGCCAGTTATAAAATTCAGTACTAGGTAGGTAAATGAGGGCTAAAATGGAAATATGGGCATTTTAATCTGACATCCGATTTAACCAGAAATCAGCATCAACGACATTTTTAAATGAAATGCCCTGTATATTTTTACGTTCTGATAGAGCATAACATTCCTATTTTAAAAGTGCAATTTTCTTCACCTTCCATGTTTTTCTACGAACATATCAATTCGGGTTTGTTAAATTTGAACAAAAATCGAGATTTCAGTTACCGGGTGAAACACAAGAACGACTACGATTAAATTGAAGTGTGGCGTTGTGCATTAGTTCCTACTTAAAATTAAAAAGATATCATTTCAAGGAAAGAAAAAGTAATGTGTCCGAAAAAGGACGGCCTAAAGTGGCAACAGATGAGAACAAAGCGCAAAACGTTGTTAGAAGAAATACCAAAAATGTCTAAAACAAATCTTGTACATATCCATAATATTAGTCGATGCTCATTAGAAAGAATTCTAAAAAAGGAAAGATATTATCTGTCTTGTGCAAGAATTTTGTAATGACGATTTCGATTGAAGATTTGAATTTTGTGAAGTTATGATGTTTGCAATAAACCTTCTTTTTTTCGATGAAGCAATATTTTGCCTAAATATAACGATTCATCGGCATAATTGTCGCTATCGGTTCCAAAATGACCTGCATTAGTAGAGGAAGCTCACACTCCAAAATATATATGTAAATCAAAGAAATGTAGAAAAATAAACATTTTTGAAATATAAATTTTACTTAAATTTCCAAGTTCAAGGTGACTTCCGGGTATAACGGAAGTCAAATTAAAATGCCGATATTTTCAATTTAGTTATCAGAATCACAATTTCATACTAATACCTGCAATATTAGAGATATTTAGGTGTTTCTAGATTTACGCTAATCACAATATATTGAAGAAGGCGATAAACTTATAGAATAAGCAGTTTTGCTGATTGTTTCTTTTATTTGAATAAGTATATTGACATAACATTACAGCCATCAACAGGATGTGAAAAGTTTTACGATCAATTAACTCAATACGTATTAGCATGGTAGTAGAGCTTATTGTAAATGTTCTACTCCGTTTTACGCAGCATTGAGAAATTTATTTTACAAGTTTTACAAGCTTTTATAAAAACTTTTGTTTTCATAAATCTATAATGAAAAGTGTTTTTTTCAAGTGGCACCTATCCGGTAATGCAGTATAGTACAATTCAGGGAGTTTTGAGAAGAGGTATTAGAAAACACTACTGAAAAATTTGGTAATTTGGGATTCTAAATTTGTCACTTTGCAATTTGGCATGATTACTTTCTCAATAACAATTTTTTTAGCTTGTGTTGTGGTAGCAGTTATCTCAGCATTTTAAGTAATCATATTACATATTTATTCCATCTAAATTATAATGTTTAAGATATCAGATTTTACTAATCTCACACAAAAGTAATACCTCAAATCTAGTGTACAGCGTGTTCACTTAGTACGTGGACGGGCGATAATTCCTTTCATAAATAATTTAAAGAAAACGTTTTCAAATAAAAAATATTCGGAGACAAATGTAGCACAACATAAAATTACATTCTATGTATACAGGATGCGTTTAGTTTTCGTTAGTTCAATTGGAGTCTACAAGATGGCCATCGAAATCGTTGCCACGTTTGATTGATTGATTAATAAATATCTTTAGCGAAACAAAAGTTTACAATATCGTTATAGCACCCTACGTTTTTAAGCGAAGTGCCTATCTGCATAGCTTCGTATTTAATTTATTAAAGAAGGATGCACTTTAGGGAAGGCGAATGTTTGCAGAAAAGATTTTAGAAGACCTTTTCTGTTATATTTTGTGAAAATTTAAAGAGCATTCCATTTAAAAAACTGATACAACATAAATCAAGCTGAGTAACAATATCGATGACCTTCTTGCAGAATACGGTTGATATAAAAAATCTTCTCGCCAACAACTCCAAGAAATAATCAATAAAATTTGAATCACCACTCTATTGTGCAAGGCGTTTAAGATATCGGCCGTTATAGAAATAGCGACATTTCGCAAAAATCTTAAATTATGCCACATATCTCAAGAACTATAGGAAATATTGATGAAAGTTGCCATGAATTGAAAAGAAGCATCTACGGCCCTAATAATAGATTAATAACAATCTATTCTATTAAAAAAAAAAAAAAAACTTGTATGGGGTGCAGGGGAAACTGAACACCTTATATACTTTAGTATACGTTTAGGTTATGCAACATTTGTCTCCTAATATTTTTTATTTGAAAACTTTTTTTCTAAATTGCTCGGGAAAGGAATTATCTTCGTTGGAGGCAGATAATTCTTAGCTGGATAAGCTACATAGATTAGCGATAATATCCTTTTCGATGGGGTAATAATAACGAAGCAATTGGAATAGAATGAGTCCTAGTGAAGTGCACGAATTGGCAATAAACATACTCAGGAAAACAATTTTTTTTTTGATAATAAGATAGACGGTTCTAAGAACATAAACTACCAACAGTTAGCTTATTTATTTTAGATTACCTACTCTGTAACGTAAGTATTTTGACTTCAGTAACCCCTACCAATATGGAATATGATTCAGTAGCCTATAAACCCATCCAATTTCTAAGATGCAGTTAAGACGATGCTTAGCTTCAATTACCAACAGCAATTTCGCGGTATGATGAATCAGAAATCCATGTAGCTTAGAAAATTTCAATTACACAGCATATCATATTCGTAATTTAATTAGGCGTTTAATATTTTGATGTGCAGATACCGGAAGACAATCTCCTATATCGAAAGCAAATTAAATTTGGGACAGAAAAATTACCGCGATACAGTTAGGAAAGGATGCGTCGCATAGTATGCGTATACTCTACTAATAGTTGGTTACCGCTAGTACGTAAATAAAATTTAATATCTGTTCGGTCGTTAAAGTGTTAACGTAAAGGTTCTAAAACTGCGTGGCGGTTAACTGACAGCTTTTTAACATCAAGAACGTACTTCGAACTTGATGAGCGTGTTTTAATTACCTCTTTCATTATATTCCGTGTATACTTCGCACATATTGCACTATTCAATTTTCATGTAAAGTGTTGTTCTGAAATTTTACGGAGTTTAAAGTTTCCTTAAAATGATGATGTTTATTTTGAAAATTATTATATTTGTGTAAAGTTCACAAATATAATAAAATTAATTATTACTACTGTTTCGCGCATGGACCTTTCATACTAACAGATATTTATGTACAGTGAAAGAATTTAATAACATCGTTTATTTTATATTTAATAGAGTGGGTATTTATAATATATTCCACAAAGATGAGATACACGTCCCTACGTTTACGTATCTCTTTCTTTACTGGTAACCACCCACAACGGTAATTAAATTCTTTCACTGTACTTGCTTGTATATCTATTGTTAACCTCAAGAGTACCAAGTTACTACGTTTTAGAGATGAAATGGGGGGTTATTAAGGCATGTTATACACTTATCCCCCGATTTACACGATTTCGTTTTTACGCGGTTCTACAGAATTTCGAAAAAAAAAATGGTAAAAATGAACATATAGATTTTTATAAAATTCTAGTCATGCAGAACTCTTAAAACCAACTTGATATCCATTAAACGCAATTTAGTAAAATACCCTTGTTTTTTTAAATTCAGGAAAATGTTATTAAGGGAAGTTGTTTAGGATTAACAGGGATACTCAAATATAAACAGTTAGTCGTAGTGACAGGCATATATTTCTATTTTGGAAGGCATTTTATTACTAGCTTTGTCTATTTATCAGGGCACATCGAGAGAAATAAATATAAATATGACAAGGGCTTATGCGGGGTGATTGGGGAGAAACTCCCAATATTCAGTGTGAGTTCATCTTTATTGTAACTATGTACACATCATCAGGCCGGAGACTAAAAGGAAACTTGTTTTTAACAAACAGATCTATTAAATGATAACAGTAATATAGAATTGTTGTTAAGTTACTATTATTTACAAACAAGGGAAAGACTAGGTGAAACCATTTATATGAAAAGGCACAGAAGGATCACATAAGGCAGTAGTCGAATCGTCGAAAAAAAAACATTTTAAAAACAAGTGATAAAAATTATTATAAAATTTAGAAGATAGGAACATTTTCGAACAAAGCAACAAAGGCGAAACTAGCGAAAAAATTGCAGTAAATACACGATCATTCTTTAAATTCAAATATAATGCTTAAATCCGAACATAACAGCAAAATAAATGCGATATTGCCGGGGTTGGAGAGTTCTGGCTTTATCATAAATGTTGAAGACGATTGAAAATAAATTTGTGAATTTGAAGATTGTATTCTATTGAAAAAATGCATTTTCATAATCTCCATGCTTTCCAAGTTGTTTAAACTTAAACCTTTATTAGCGAAACGCAGTATTTACAGTTTGAGTCCTTGTCAAAGGGGTGTTTAGATTCCAATAGGTGGAAGGTAAAGTGGGAAAAGCCAGTAGCTGGGGGTTGGAGACGTCATGTTCTTTTAATCGACATATTTCGCATTGCAGTCTTTACAATTAAGTAAATACACACCAATTCTGTCCATGCTATTGATCTGATTTTCGTTATACAATATATACACTCCCCGACAAAAACTTAGACGCGGTAAGATGTTTTACGGGTTTTAAGGGATGTTGTAACCCTTCTTTGCGAAACTAGCAAGATATCTAATTAAGTTTTTATTCATAAAAGTAACATAAACTAAAACTAAATAATAAATTATTACTCCAATGTTTAAATAATTTCTGCGACAAAAATTTGGACGCTCTGTTGCAAATGTAAAACAAATTCAACAAATGAGTGATCAGTAATGCGTAGATCCTCCATTGTTCTTAATCACTTCCAATAGTCTGTTATTAATAGATTTATATAAATTTAACACATAATTTTGAGGGATATTCTGCCATTCAGTCGCTATTGAAGTTTTCAGTTCCTGTACCGTGAAATATTGACGGCCTCCGCCATAAACGCGACGTGCTAATTCACCCCATATGTTTTCAATAATGTTTAAGTCTGGTGACCGTGCCGGCCACTGTAAAGTTTTAATCTTTTTCTCTTTAAACCATTCAGTAATGGTTTTTGCTTTATGAATTGGCGCGTTATCTTGCTGAAAAACAAAATTGCGCCCGGCCCATTGGTTTCCAAAACGTAGAAGATTGTCACGCAATAAGTCTTTATACGTCACAGACGTCATTTTGTTCGTGCAAACCACTATCCCACTTTTATCGCGAAATCCAATCGCTGCCCATATCATCACAGATCCACCCCCTAATTGTCTGGTCATTTTCACTTTTGGTTCCTTTCTCAGATCATGATAATAATGCGAGTACCCATCCGGTCCGTCCAAATTAAAACGTTTCTCATCAGAAAATATAACTTTTTCCCATTGTTTCTTCCAGAATACGTGTTCTTCAGCAAAGCTCAACCTCGCTTCTTTGTGTTTCGTCGAAAGTGGCGGTTTTCTCAACATTTTCTTCCGTGATATTACCGGTGACGCCTTTAAAATCCTTTGAACATTACGCACGTGCGTTTGTACCCCCGCCTGTTCTGCAATAACTTTCGCCGACGCAGAAGAATTGGATGCACACCGCAATACCATGCGTTTATCCCGCTTACTTACAGCTTTCGGTCGCCCCTGGCCTTTTGGTTTGCCGTAATTTTCCGGATCTTTTAGGAAATTTCTAACGCAATGATCGCTTCTTCGTAACCGACGAGCAATTTCCTTCTTACTAACACCATCCTGGTGCCAGGCTAGAACTTTACCCCTTTCTATCAAGGATAATTGCTTTTTTCTACGAATATTGCAAACACTTTATAAAATATAATTTCTCGTGGTGAAATGTGTACACTTTACCAGCACAACCGCTGCATATAAAGAGAAGTATCAAATTAAAACATTTTTGCTTATATTAACGTAGTAAATGCACAGGGTCTAAATTTTTGTCGCATTTAAATTCCTATTTTGATCTAGGAAAATCTCAATTGCCCCTCATAAAGTAAGAAATACCCAGAAATATCTATAAATGGACTATTTACATAACAAGTATTAATAACCCCAATTTACATTTTATATAATGTCGTTTGTTTGTTTCGTAAATAGAAACGATACCGCGTCTATGTTTTTGTCGGGTAGTGTAATTCTTCAAGAGGTGCAGAGTTCTAAAAGAAACGTTGATGTAGGTTTTAAGGACACTACAGCTATCCTATAAGATATAGCACCAATGTGAGGTGTCGATCTGAAAGGTCTCGTGGGTCTATTCGCTGTAATCGAAGCAGGTCATCCCTAATGTAAGTTTCTATTTATCTCCTCATGTTTTGAATCTTTCTTAGCAACTTGTCTACTACAGATGGATCACAACCATTTAATCTTGCTGTTTGTTTAATAATAGATAGTTCTTTCTTAAAATTATTCTGTATCAATATACCACTCTCATAGAATAATTTTCTTTTCCTCCCCAATCACTCATATACATTTAAGCTGCATATATTGTAGGTTATTGATTACATTCAATTTACATACTAAAAGTTATTGACTGGTTTCTTTCTTTTTAAGAACAAAATAAGCCTTACCCTCATGTGTTATATGCAAAGAAATAAAAAGAAACTAGGGAAAAATCGAGGGAAGAGGCCACTAACACTGCTTCGCCTGGGATATAATATGAAAGTGTACATGTTATTATGAACGGTAGCAAAAATTTGTTCTAACAAATAACGACATCTAACTATAGCGAAAATGTCAACAATAGTAAAGGTATTACGTTACTATTCCTCGGTACTTTCCCTTAATTTCACTTCAGTTAACTGCACTACACCAGCCGATCTCCTTATTTATTTAATATGAAAGTAGTTCATTGAAATAACGTGACATCTTGTTTTCAGCAGCGAATACGGATATGGAAGTATACACTCTCAATGTTTAGCGTGGGCTAAATAAATGCAAATTTACTGCTGAAAAGTTAGTGCTTATTTTGATTTCTTTTTATTAGAAGTACTTTCTGATGGACGAGAGCTATTTTTTCACTTGCCTACTCTACAAGTTAATAAATACTTTTTTTTACATTTGGTTAATGTAACTTTCCTGTGAACAATTAAGCAGCAAGGCCTTCAATAACAATATGTTAGGCTGTCAATGAAAGATAACCGAACATACATAATTTCCTGCACCGTAACAGCTAAATCCTTTCTTTTCTATCTTGATAATTAGTTACTGTAAACGATCTCAAATATTTTATATTCTCAAATTCGACGCCAAAATAGGCCCCGCGTTTATCGTTAAAACAATCTAAGGCACGCCATCAGTTGGTAAAAGAGTTAAGATGTCAAGCAGTCACAGAGATTATTAATTACTGTAACGTTTCGGACGACAATTTCTACGAATTGACTGATCGGAACATGGATGATTTGCGACATGACAATGTTCATCCGCGTACCAATAGGAGAGATTAGATCGATAGGAATGAAACAATACGTTAGTCAAAGTGGTTTAGTATGGTGTGTATGGGCATTTCCAAATCGAATACTTCTTGAATTTTATTACCGTTTTAAAAACGAACATTCAATTTTTCAAATTTATGTACTTCTCACGCGACATTACCGAAAGAACTTGTAAACCTCCACACTAGATTAAAATTTCTTCGTACTTTCAATTTAAGTATATACCGAGTGAAGTAGAAGAACACGCCAAATGGCAAACTTCTTTGTGGTTAATATTTCAGAAAACTGTTCCGAGATAAAGGTTCGTGCACATCTTAAAATTAAATTTTAGTCAGACACATGCAAAATTCTACTTTTGTTTTAGCAGAAATATTGCTTGTAATGATCAGTGAATAATTTACGAACGTAAATTTCACGGACGGAGGGACCGATCCCTCCAACCTATCTCAGTGACCAATGATATTTCTCTAAGCAGGCGAAACATATAAGAATCTTGCTTAATAACACATTATCCCGGAATCCTTATCTGAACAAACTAATTCGCAAAGTCAAACTGTGTCCTTCAACATGACACAGGCTCCAACCGATTGCAGCACAACTGCAAAAGATATCTTTGAGAAGATCCTTGGTGACGTGGTTCTATCTATGCCTTCGGACATGTCGTGCGCATCGTTGGAGAATTCTTTCGACAAGGACTGTTAAAACTGAAACTGCGACGGTTCAAACATGTACACAGGAGTCGGTCCGGGAATTTGTTGTCGCAAACTTCTGATTATTTGCCCAATTAGTTGCGTTTATTGCCCAGCTCAGACAGAGCCAGGAAGCTTATGGAATTTTGGAAGCAATTCTTACCAGATATACTTGACTCAGGAAGCATCTACACAAAGTTCAAGCGGAGGAATGACATTTATACTTGGAAGAGTAAGAAACACATATTTTGCCACTGTACTGCAGTGTGTAGAATCAGACAGTCTCTCTTTGGTGGGGCTGCTGTAACGACCGAGAGCCCGAGAGACTTCGTCGAATGAATTTCTGGAATTTGCAAGGAGGATACTACACGGTCTACGGTCTACTACAGTTAAGTACTAGCGCCAGAACTAGCGATCTGCTAGATTACTTAGCGGAGAGTCCGCGGCAAAATAAACAAATTATTTGAAAGATAACTTTCCTTTAATACCATTATGGTTGAAAAATGCTATTTGTACGGCAAATGAGATACTGAAATAACTTTTAATTAGGACAATAATCGCTATTTTTGGATAATTTACTTTCACGGTCATTTAAAACTTAAACTAGCAGTATTATTTTACATATTATGTAGGAATTCTTGTATTCGTAACAACTTTTTAAAATAGTAACAATAAAGAAGCTTTCCATTTGGTGTATATCCATAGTTCTATACACATATTCTTTCGTTCCTATATATGGGATGAATGCGTTAACGATTGTAATTTTTCACAGTTATTGGCTTTGCCGTAGACGAGTATTATTATTTTCATCATTACAGTAAACAATCTCAAACATTAACTACCTAATAAAACGAATATTAGATTTATTTACGAGACAATCGAAGAAATATATACGTAGATATATTGTTGTTTTAGAGATTGGCCTACTGAAAATAATTATCATAATACTTTCTTTTCCTAATAAAGAAACCGATTATATTACAATAACATCTGAATTATGATATTAATAAGAATGTTTAAGAGAATCCAAAGTGAATTGATAAATAAAATTATTAATATTACACTAGGCTAATGATATTGTCGCTGAGCGCATCGAGGCTTCTCTATTACAGCAAGAAATTCCTGCTTTGAAAGATGTATAATTTAAAAGTGGTTCTATTTAACTAGAATTGCGTTTGAAAGTTCTATGATATTGGGTAAATTTTGCGGAAAACTGAACGCAACCTATTTACATTGTTTAGGTTAAAAAAATTAGCATCATACGTACAATCCTTTTTTGGATTCTCTATTTTGAGACGGAGTCTTGAGTTGAAGATCTTTGTCGGAAGGAAATTCAAGACCTAGTCGTCGCAAAAATGGAGAGAGAAGCATTCATTAATCTCAAGTGCATCTTCGGTGAGTCAGCAAACGTTAAAAACTCTAACATTGAAAAGTGAAAAATGTGTTGGGGGTAAATTGTCAAAAGAAAGGTTAACCATATTTTGTGACAATATGGCTGGACAAAAAGAAAAGCTTTTAATAATTGGGGTAGCTGCTCGGCCACGAGCTCTACAAATGTGCGACTTGCTAGTTTGCTGGCCACAGGGACCTCAAATAAAAAGGCCGACTAGCTTCTGGACCTGGGCATACGGATGGGGTCAAAACCGAAAAACGTTCCTTTTTTTGGAGAATGCTGGATTACATTCAAGAGAGAAAAAGTCTGGAACTATTCAAAACTGCTATTTCAAAGCAGGTTCCAAAAATTTATCAAGTTCAAGAGAACGCATTCTTAGACATAAGATTTGATGCAGAAGGCGATTTGCTGTTGACAACCTTGGCCAAGTTTTTCAGAAACTTTGATAACATCACCCAAGTTGAAAACAACGACGACTTCATTAATTTGGATGAAAAGGTGCTTACAGAACAACTGTTTAGTGATAAATTAAGCAGCGAAAATAAGATTGAAGAGATATTCACGCAAGATAGTGATGGCGAGGAAGAAGATATTAATGGTCCTATTAAACTCCTACGCTGGTGCATTGAAAGCGATCGAAAATCTATAGTTTTCCAAAGTAGATTTTTTGGCGTTTGAATACTTGAAAAACATAGAAATACTTTTTCAGAATCGAGTTTTTTCATTAAAAGTTTCAGAATTATTTTGTCTATTTTGTTTTACATTCCTCATGAGCGGACAAAAAAGCTGGAACAGTAAGTGTCCGCTTCCGAAAGCTTTCACTGTAATAACTTCTTCTGTACACCCTCACAAAGAAAGAAGTGCAGGGACTTCCATATTGAATCACTTCACTTTCTAAATTCTTCATTTTAATAAAAGTAATAATAGTTCACCTTCTCAATGAAACTCGTTTGGCTAGACTGATCCAATCTGCACGTTCAAATTTGCAGAATAATTACGCAAAAAACAATACAGAGGGCGTGATGATGGTTTCAGAATAAGAACCGTATACTTGCAATTAAGTATCGATTTGGAATGTATACGTGAAATAAGTAAATAGTTTTCTTATATTCATTTTGCTCGTTTTAAGGATATGTTTTGTTGTAATAGAACTATCGTAAATCGTGACATCGAGTTGAATATATTCAATACTTCCTGTAATGATATTAGATTACTTGATTCTAGTAGAATTGCTTTAATTTAAGGATGTATCTCGAGTATAATTTCATCAATCATCAAATCAAAAAAAACAATCAAAATAATGATACGCAAGTTTGAATTGAGTATTTGAAGTTGAGCGCATTGATATTCTTCAACCAAGAATGCATTTTGACGTGTGTGTAATTGACGAAAAGATGTAGTGAAAATGAAATAAAAGAACATTTGATAAACGTAAAAACTTTGTTGCATTTGTTGTTGTTGTATTAAAGAGAAATTGTTGTACAAATACAACATTTAATGACCGACAAACACTTCTGTAATAGGGGGATCAAGGTATTATTGATAGAATAACCGCAGTATGTTCCATGTATACTGTGTATACATGGAATACACAGTACAAAAGCATTTTTACTTATAGCTTCTACATCAAAATTAAAAATTATATTAATATGTTTTTGTTAGACTTTTAAATTTAGTTTCAATTTAACGTTACATTTTCCCAATATCTTTTCTCGTTTAAAACAGGGACTACTATAGCATTACCAGCTTCTCAAGTAAAAATTTACCACCAGTGCGGATAAGAATAAATATTTTGTCTACTTAAGTAGAGCCGGCTTGTGTACGTTTTCAACTAAAGTGGCTTCTGCAAATTACCTTTCGACATGCAAGAACTTCTTTCCGACTGCTTTCGAGTGATTTTTTATCTCGTAACAGTAGATAACTACTACTTACTGAAGAAGTTGGTTTCAAATTCATTATGATGCCTGTTAAAATCGTTTACGTGGCGGGGAAAAAAGGCGAAAAAAAAAAAACCTCAATTAATTTGAGTTCTCAGAAAATAACAGGTTT
>LR736861.1:4050636-4101953 GCA_902654985.2 Oryctes borbonicus | reverse complement strand
AGCGAATTTTTAAAGGTAGTGTACCAATTTTGAATCGTTCGTTGTGACACGCAAAACCGTTTTCGTTGTTGCAATTCGTCTGATAAGGCTTAGGTATACGAGTCCGTCGCAAGACAAAGAAGTGATCAGCCAATATCTTTTTCCGTAGCTAGGTAATTTTGATATCGAATGTTTGATACTAATTTGATCGCAATTATCACTTTCATAAGAACTGTTGAATGGATTTCTGTATATGGCGAGGCTGTTTCACGTGACCGCCACATTAAATAAACGAGTTTTTGGCTTATTGCCTCTCTCGCAATGTGTATACGTTAGTATTATATACTATTTGACCTCTCTGGAAAAGTTGCGATCGCACGCCGCAATTAGCTCTGAAATGAAGAGCATGAAAATGGAATATTTTCGAAAAAAGCGTCGTGTAAATGTTACTTCTTAATTAGGGTTCATGGAATATTTATGCGACGGCTTCACTTTTGGACATGTCTGTGTGCACATAAATTTGATGGGAACATTTATGGGTCCAGCGTAGCGTAATGAACGTGATGCAAAGTAAATTTGTAGGTTTTTTTACTCCACTTATCAAATTCCTTCTCTCTATATTGTTGCTATATAAGATAAAGGTTATACCTAGACTTAAAAGTGTTAAGATTTACACTCTTAAATTTTTAAGTAAATGTGTGAGAATTCTGGTTAAGCGATGATTTAGATAAAGAAAGTTCTTTTTGCGAATAAAATAATTTATTCCAGCTAATGTAGTGTTTTTTAATGAATTAATTTGCGAGATATCATGAAAGCTTTCGGTATTAAAACGTGTGTCCATCGATTGCATAAAAAGATACTGATTACCGAAGTTTCATGTAGACTGAATTAAATAGTACGGTTTTGCTTCTGAAATATATAATGTATTCCTTAAAATACAACGTGTTACAACTGAAAAAAGCTGAAAAAAGAATACACTTTTCTATATATACACTTTTCCCAGCGATACTTTCATCTCCTTAATTGATCCAAATAGTGTTTACGAATGTAATGGCCTCCTCATTCGATGAAAATAACGGTCCTCCGAGCGAAACTTTGAGCTTAAGAAACAGAAAAAAGACGCGGCGGGCTAGATATGATGAATCTCGATTAGTCAATTTTTGGCATGGCGATATTCTCTTCAGCCTGAATGCTGTCAGGTCTAGGGTGCCCATGCGTTTCTTGAGCATACGGGACATTGTAATTACAAAAGTAAGTTCATTAGATCACTTGACTAGTGATCTATAGACTTATGCCGAATTTGGTCAAGTAGACACTAAACATTTATTTATTTTTTTATTTTTTATTGTCTTGGGATTTTTACTTAAATTTGCAATTAATACAATGTAACAGGTACAGATTCAAAACAGTTATTAAATGTTGAGGATTGTGAATTGCTAAAATGAAAATAACCGCTTTTATTTTTCAACGTATTCTCATTTTGGGCTTCTATACTTCGTCCAACGCTGGCCTAGTTCGTTGATGCTTTTTGAATAATGGGATTGGTACAAATCCGCAATTATATCCTATTTTGAATAAAATCTCTTTCCCGCCAATCATTTTTCCATATTGGGGAATAGCTATAGGGAATAGTTCAAGGGAGGGAAATTTGGAATGTAGGAGGGATGAAGAGTTGGAACAACCTTTTTGTGGGTCAATTGTGCAGGTTGTTTCTCGCAACTCGGTTTTCAAGCGGTTATTTATTTATATTTCATTTTCCAGATGGCCGATGAACACAATTCTCAAAAAAACAGTTGCCATAATTTTCCTGGTTTAAGAAACAACCTTTTTTGTTGCCGACTCTTCGTTGGCAAGCAATTGTTTGACTCGTTGTTTGGTCATAGGTGTGTAGTGGCATATCCATATCATGTGTTGTTCACAGTGACGAAACGACGTCTCAAGTACAGTAGATTCCGCTGAAGCAGCTGTAAACCGTCCTTGGAGCACGTCACACGATTTCGTTTTTGGTCAACTGTGAACAATCGTCGTATCCATCTGCGGACTGCTTCCTTATATACAAAAGTTGATTTCAAATATTATGTACCCGCTCACTCGAAATGACCACAGCACTACTAATTTCTCGCACCTTCACTCTTCCATCGCCCATCGATAGATTATGGATTTTATCAATGATTTCTAGAGTAGTGGCCCCAACATATCGCCCAAAACGTTCGACGTTCCTTGTTCTCATTCGATCACTTCGAAAATTTTGAAACCACTTTAAGCAATTCTGATAGAAGATGCAAATTCACTATCCCTTCTGCATAGGTGCCATGGTGATCCTATGCACCATCCCTTTAGTTTCCTGAGGCGATTTGCCTTTCAAGCAGTAATGTTTTATCAACACAAGAAACTCTCTTTTATTCAGTTTTTGAAAATCACTCGACTTGCAATATTCAAACGAACACTAAACACAATATGGATGAAAGTTGGCGTGAGTTCTTCCAAGAGATGCTATCTCTCTAACTTTACACGAATTTATCAAACAAACCTTGTGTTGGGACTGGATGTCGCTATGTTCCATGCTTATAGGTCCAAACACCTTGAATAGATTTCGGAATACCTAACTTCTTAGTACAGAACAATGTATTTGTACGTGGAAAAAAAAAGATTCTATACTTTCTACCTGATTTTGACCGCAATAAAATTATAATTCATCTGTTTGTGAAGCTCCAACATTTGCTTAACGTACGTAATTTCAATGTAAGCATTTCTTCCAAGAACTTTTTTACAAGTACAGGTTGCAATCAGAAACAACCAGAAATAGTTCTCTATACCAAGTCGTAAAATATAAACCAGCGATAGTCACAGTTTATAGTTATTTACATCAAATAAATCATATTTATTACGAGGTTAAAAGCACACTGTGGGAAACTTACTAATAACTTGCGTGCCAGGGACAGTGGAAAGACACTCCACTATACATTATTCGTAATTTGCAATTTATTGAATTGCAGCTTTCGTTTCATCAATTTAGAATGAAATTATTACTAATTAGCAGTGATTGTGTTAAAACAATACTCCGACGTTGTCGAGCCAATTTAAGTGATAGTTATGTTATTAAGGAAAATTACCGTGCTTGTGTAGCGTAACGTAAAAACAAATATCATTAATATCGCCAGTATCTTACTGTTTTTAAAACGAACAATTCGAGTGTGAACTAATTTAAATAAGTGGTTTTATCGACAGGATCTAAATCTATGCAGAAGCGTTGAATACTTTGCTCTTTTATGTAGAAATGATTGAAGCTTTATTCTGTTAAAAGCCTTGTTAAAAGTAATTTCGAGGGTTACTACGACAGCATACGTAATAACTGTGTAAAAGGATCCACTTTGGATATCTCCACAATGACAAGAAAAATTACGCAAATTTTTAATTGTACCCGGAAACATTTGCAATAACAATACTTTGCGTCGACCCTCACCTACCCTGCCCCTAAATTCTTAAATAGTACTATTACCCCATTACCAAATTATGGCATTTTTAATTTTGTATGAAATCCTGAGTCCGTTGCAGGGCGATGTAGTGATATTAGGCAGTGAGAAAGTCCCCTAATATTTTTAAAATTTACAAAAAAAAAAACACCCAGCATATTTATTTACGTCTCAAAACTTATGTTGTGAAATAAAGAGGAAGCAGCTGGTAAAAGCGAATAGTCATATTAAAAAAGTGGCTCTATTACGCCACTGAAAAATAATTTATTACCTTCGTCCAATCGAGCTATGTGCAATATTACTTCAACGATGCAGCGTATACCACAAACTCTTGCCGAAAATGGACGTCATCCAATTAAGAATCACAATTTTCCTGGAGATCTTTCAACAAATCGTCATTTTTCCAATTTCAATTTTAAGCAATGGAGAAATAGTTCAAATTCTTTGGTTAATTTATTCTATTAAGGGAAATGCAGTTTTCTGTTTTTGCTATTTGGAAAAGATTCATCCAGAAATTGGTTGTTTGAATTAAAGGATTTGTCTAGGATTGCCTCACAGGAAATTGGCAAGTTCCATCGAAGTTTATTTCAAAAATGGCCCGAACTTGATTAAAAATTAAAACTGTAAAATACGACCGACAAAGAGCAGCAAATGTTATTAAATTTGGAAATGCAACGCTGGTGCAATGTACAAAAAAGAATAGTTGCAGTCAATGTGCAGCAAGGCTCAACTGGAAAACTATCAACAATATAATAGCAATTTTTTGAAAATTGTAGAATTACTATATGGATGGTTTTATTCGACGTACTCAACATGAATTCGAGTCTAAAAGCTGGTCTACAATGCATCTAAGTATTCAAGATGAATTGATGACTTTACTTCGCCACGCAGTTCAGGCCGAAATTGCCAACAATGTTAAAACAGTTAAAATACTATTGTTGACTGTATATCGGACCTTTCGGAATAATTATCATCAGAGATAAGCAAGGTAGGGGAAATTATTACTTTTTTGCAGCGACTAGATAGACTCTCGGTTATTTGTCTCAGGAAAAGGGGTTCGTGTTGCCTCCTGGTTTCCCCGAGAGTCGACAAAACACGAGTCTGTCCAGTCGCTGCAAATTTCCCCTACCTTGTTCATCTCTAGTTATCACTAATTTTAAGATGTATAGTATTAACGCACACCAACAAGATATACACAATTAAAGAATATTTCATAAGATTCTTTGCAGCTATTGTGTTTCCTTTTAAAAAAGAAAAAAAAAAAGATTGAAAATAAATCGAAAGCTCAGAGTACAAAGAAAGGTGTTTCCTGTTGTCTTGACGTATTACATTCGATACTTCTGCTCCGTGAAAGGTTATGACAATGGGTCAAATATGAAAGGAATACAGAAAGGCACAATCACCGAAACTTGATCTCATACAATGGGATAATATTCTAGAATATGTGACAACATCTTTGAGGAGTTATAGATCGAATAGGTTCCAACAAATGAAGATAGCTCCAGAAGAATTGGCGATTGAACCACATCTCAAATCGGTTGAATCCATTCGCCTAAATTTGAAGTCAAGTATTTCAATTTTCAGGTCGGAGTGACCTTAAATTTAATATAAGAACTACGGAAACATAGCAATTATTTTTGATTAAGAAAATATAACGGACATAGACCTAACAAATAGCTGCAATTTGCTTTACTTGGTACTTAAAGATAATGAAAATTGTGATATTGGTACAAAATTGACGAACGAATTAAAAGATTTGGTTAGTATGCTATGCAAAAAAATGCCGCCTTTAGAACAGTTGAACTATTTACAAATAACAAGTTTACATATTACTTACCCAAACATAATGATCGCTTTAGAATTATGTAAACCTTTCCGAAGAGGGGTACGTCACAAGAAGATTTATGACACATCATAATATGTCATCTTTATCAAACAGAATATTTCATGTGTGGTAAGTTCTTATATAAACTTCTTTCGAATAAAATAGGTTGTCCATTCATACTTGTGCGTATGTCCTTTCTTGTCCCTCGAGTCAGTTCCACAGACATAGGCAACAGACAATTGGAGGATATTATCATTTGCTGGTCCATTTATTGATTTTACGGATTGTTGTATGAACCATAGAGGGCGTAAATGTAATAATAGAGATCTACATACCAACAATTTTAATTATTATAATGTGTTGGGTAAATAAACAACATTATTATCATCATTAAACTTTACTGTGACCGTAGCAAGTGCTGAACGAGACTTCTCCAAAATGAATTAGTTAAAACATATTAAAGGTCAAAGAAACTTCTAAATTTCGCAACTCTTTCAAATGAAGCGGACATCACAGGCATCTGAGACTACAATTATATTATCGATGCATTCGCAAAACAAAAGGCGCTAACAGTTAAATTGTAATTTAAGTTTCACTATTTGTATCTATTTCCTTCCATTTTGTTTTATTGTGCTTTTATTACAAAGTAATTATTTGTTCTTTAACACATATGTAATATATGGCTTTTCGTATCAACCTTATATCCTCCACGCCTACTAAAAAAATTGCTGTTATTATTCCTTTGTACGTTAAAAGAAAGCAGTTGGTTTATCCGCCAAACTAGGAAATGTTGCAAATTTATGTGTGTTCATCATTCAATTAAAAACATGTTCGTTCAACACTTTAGTGAATATGTCCAACTTACCTTACAACTTAATAGAACGCACTAGTTTTGGTTCAATTATTTTTGTTAAATAAAATCAATATTTGTGTCGATTGCACTTCAAAATACATTACTTTTAGATTAAACACAAAATTCCCTTCATACACAACAGACGCAAATAGAGTTTCATACACATCATTTTTTTATTATTTATTTTAAGGTTAGATAACATATACTTAAATTTTCACAATTTGCCTTTGCATTGAATTTGCATGATTATACGTTTGCATTTTTTTTTTGCTTTTAAGTTATAACATTCATTTGAAAGTTGGTCCAACTCAAAAAGTTCAACCAATCGTATGCTATTGTTTTAAATCATATGGAGTGCTGAGTACATTTAACAAACAAAGTTGGTTGAGTCAATCACTTTTTGGTTGATTCTTATAACTGCATGTGATTGTGTATGAGCTGTTATTGGTCATTATTTCCACTATCATAATTATAATTTTTTTGTATTCTTAACGTGGTACAGAGGTATTTACCTAGTCCGTCTAATACTTTTTAAAGCCAGGGCAGAGCTCTGGTCCATTATACAATATCATTATAATTTTCTAGAAAATTGATAAGAAACATGAAGTACGTGCAAATTATATTTCTGTATGATTCGATTTACCCAGCAATGAATGTATACCATATAGCAAGAACGAAATCTTTGTAGTTAATAGCGAGTCGCCCGCTGTATTGGTCGTTCAAATCAATGAACCATGCCACAACATAGAAATATTAAGTACAAGAAACCTTAAATTCTTCCACCGGAGGAGATCAGCAAGATGAAATGTTATTACAAACTCCATGCCATACATGCGGCGCTTTTATGTTTTATATGTATGTGCGCATCTCCGCAACAGCAACAAAAAGGATCGCAAATTTCCAGCAGATCTGCTGTTACCAACACGGAAACCACATCTTCTCCATCAATAACGGGCCTCTGGAAGATCTTTTAAAGGTTATTAGAAGAAATGTTACGGATACCCGGCGTCAATAAATCAATACGAACAAAAATCGGTTACAAATTTCTTCTACTTGTAGTACAACTAGCGAGGAACACGAAGATAGAGCAAAGAGTGTTCGTGTGGTGGCAGCAGTGGAATGTGAGGTCAAAGGTGAAGAGCTCAGCACCGGAGCCCGTCCATAATTAAGTCTCCCCGCGATCGCAGCACTCCTAGTGGGTAATAGATATAATAACGGGGCGGGGAGGAGAAGTAATTGCTAGGTAACCGCTGATTTATACTGCCCCGGCGAGGCTTCTATTTTTATACCAGTGCGGACTCTATTAATTCTCTCTCTACTCTCTTGCTTACGCCCAAATTCTTTCAATATTTAGTAGTACGGCAAGCGCACCGATAGAGGGACGAGCGGTCGCTTGTTTCAAACGAATAGATGGAGGAGAGAAAGGATATCTCTCCTTCTTCGGTTTGCCGTTTGCACATCTTTTGCTTACTCAATTATTAGATTCACGTTGATTATCCGACTGGCTCTCACTATTTGTAGGTGGAGCTTAATTATAAAGAGCAGTCTTCGATAAATATCGGGGAATTATGTCTGTTAATTATGTTTGTTGAATTTTAAATATAACAGATCTCATTGTTTAATATCCTTTACCTCTTTTTTTTTTCTTGGTGCAAAGGATAAATGAAACCTATAACAGCAGCTGCACCTGAGTGCAGCCAAAACAGTTTATCTTCTAGCGAACGTATGTAGTGGTGGGTATTCTTATTTCGAATGAATAGACGAATCAGTACTAGTTTTAGTCGCACGTAGAGGACGAGTTTTTTAACAATGCTTTTAGCTAGCTTGATTTGAAGATGGTAAGTCAGTTATCAGTTGTTTTTAGGAAATCATCCATTCACCTATCGACGACACTGGCCAACAAGTTGTTAATATTTCTAAGGCTATAAAATCAAAGTTTTTGCAGAAGTAATGGAGTACCTAGCACGTAACTATTAAAAAGTATAACACAAAAAGCGGTAATACTGTTGTACTGTTACTACAAATACTGTTATTTTCTTTATTACGAACACCAACATTTTTCACTCTTCATCGGGATGGCACTATCAGAAACCAATTACAATCAATACAAGAATTAAAAGTACAAACATTAACTTACATATATGAACATTTCTACATATTGTATTAGAAAAATCGTGCCAAAAACAAGGCATATCAAGTTGGTATAATTGTACATGTGCAGTTCTTTAAATAAAAACAAAAATGAGGGTATAACACTGTTATATTGCCTTTACTATAATGATAGAAAACGTGGGTGTTGAACAAAAAAAAAGTACAAACAAAGATAGAAACGTGGGCGAGAAAAATATTATGCCGAATTTTTAAAAGGAGATGAACTGTAGAAGGATGAAAAAGATGAACGAATAAAGAAATATGTAATATATTTGGTGAATTAAAGATCAGTAATATGGTTAACATTAGTGCATCGGGGATGTATTTGCCGTTGTTCACTTTATTTCATTTTCGTCGGATAATTATTGTAAAAATTACAACATCTATGTTGTTATCAACACAAGGCAATCAGACCAATAGCTGCTTTCTTATCTGACATGGCTTGCCTCCATTTCCCCTTTGTTCCTTTTCCCTTCCGGTTTTCTCCAACATTGTAATCGTTTTATCTTCAACACATCATTAATCTTTGGTTCACTAACTATGTCTTATACTTCCTTATTCGTTCGCCTCTCCCGTCCTTCTTCAATTTATCTCCCTCCAAAAATTCGGCTTTGTACTTTTTTGTTCATCGCCCAGGTTTCCGATTCGTATATATATAACATTGGCTTTAGTACAATTTTATATACTCTTATTTTCGTTTTTACAAAAACCTCTTTCGACTTTAATGGGTTGTATAGTGACAAATCTGTTACTTTTCGTTATCCTTAGATATATTTTTATTTCTTTGTTACATTTATCATTAATTGATGTTCCTAAGTACTTAATGCTGTCTACTTACTTAAATTCCACATTTTCCTCTTGGTTAATCTCAACCTTTTTCTCCTTTTTTTTTCATGGTTTACCTTTGACTTGATATAATTGATTTTGTCTGTATTGATGTGTATCCTTTTCTTCCTAGCTGTAGTTACTAATTTTTTGTCAGTGTTCCAGGAGTTTGAAGCTCTTCCAGGGCCTTAATCACTTCCTGCCTATTCATAGAGACGTGTATTGAGAGAAAGGAATTGGCTCACTTTACCGAGTACATCCAACTTATCTTGCAACTTCACAGAATTCACTAGCTTTGGTTCAATTATTTTTGTTAAATCAAACCAATATTTGTGGTGGTGGTGCTTCGAAACATATTGCTTTTAGATCAACCTCAAAATTCGCTTTACACAACAGACATCATAAAGACATCCTTTTTTATTTAAGACAGATTTGCACAATCGGCGTTTGTACTTTACTTTCCGTTTTCAATGTACACGTGTTCAATTTTGGTTCTAAGTATGCATTTTTTTGCTCCCTACCAACATTCTAAAGTAGATTGGCGGAACATCCATTTTAAAGTTAATCCAATTCAAGAGGTTCAACCAATTGAATGCTGTTGTTTAAAACCATATGGAGTGTTTTATATTTAACAAAGTTGGTTGAGTCAACAAAGTTAGACCAACATTTTCTCTCGGTGTAGGCGTTTTTGAAATCCATAACCAACATGTGTACACGTATTTCATATCTGTAGCATGATGTAAAGATTTGTTTTAATGTAAAAATTTGATCTCTGGTAGACCTTTTCGAAACCATGCCTGGTAGTATTCGATTGATTTTCCTGTTTTTAATTCATGCTGATAGTACTTACGATGATGGTAGACTTGTAAAGAGTCTACTTGCACAGCTTGCCGAGCACTGACTGGTGCAGGGTATTGATGCTGGTAGTGAAACGCAAATTCCGCATAACATAATAAACAAGAACAGTGTTGCTTGAATTTCAGTGAGAATCAAAGAAGCCTAAACATTTAGCGCTGAAGAATTAACTGATCCTGGATTCTAACCTAGCAACTGTTTATCATGTTTGATGAATCTGCTCGAAAATTTATGAAGTTAGTTTTACATTAAGAATGAAGCGGTTTTTGCCGCACCATGCTTAAAAAGAGGATAGGTTTTATTTTCCTGCACACCAACTCTACGCCAGAATCAATCACAACATAGCAAGAGCTAAAACACTACAACCTTTTTTTGTAACCTTTTCGTATTTGCAATAGTAACGGAAATGAGTGTCGGCCAAAGTGAAATGGAAAACTCGGTACATAAGAGAATAGCGCATGAAAACGCTTTTAAAGTTCCAGTATTGCTTGTTTGCTTCTCTTTAACTTTCACTAAAATTTACACATTTGTAAGTACCCTATTATTCACGTGAAAACAAATGTAGTGAACTTCAACCGCCAGATTAGAAATGTAAGACAATAGGTTTAAAGCGCTGACCTAGTTCGATTTGCATTATAAGCAAGAACACATTAGAAGCTGAAAAATTCGGCGTAATAGTTAGTAGATTTTGATTAACAAGATATTCGTGCATCGACCGACTAGGTAATTAAATTCCGTTCTGCTAGATGTTGGGCGTTATTGAGTGTTAAGTATTATGCAAAACTCGTTTAAATCAAAATTTACGCAATGCGGGAAGTATTCGTGTCTAATTTTCTCAGCGCGCTTTTCGGATACGCCAGTTAGACGATGTAAGTCGTGTTGCATGAATTACTACCAATAAAACAGCGTACAGTTACCCACCATCACACCCATTCGCCTCTTTATAAAATGATTTACAGAAACAAATAGTTGATGCATTAAACGCGGATATAAAGATTCTTTTTGCAATCAGCACGCATAGTATGTAGATATCGAACATATCGTACTTTCAGGCATTTTTTTTTGTTGTTCTTGACATTCTTATTAATCTGCTGTGATTACATAGTCAGGGAAGTAAGGTACGCGATATCAGTATAGTTGTTCTTTGAGTTAACTTCCTGGAAGCATGGCAAATTTCTTTTATTTTAATTCTAATATATGACTCAAACGCTTACAATTGTTGAATTTAGGGAAAAATAAGAGACATTTACATAGGTATGTAATAAGCCGTAATCATACATATTTTGGGTTTAGGCTTTTGATTTCCTATTACGTTGCTAGCGTTAAAACAGCTGGATGTATTTTTGGGAAACCGATCAAAATATATAAATATGTTAGAGGGAGGGCCTCAAAATATTTTGCATAGACGAAATTGTAGTGCAAGAATCGTGTTAAGCAATTCTTCGTCTTCCGGTTCTGTGTCGTTTACGTTATTATCGGAAACTATCAATTTTTATGAATGCTTATTGGTACTCCGCAAAAAATTTCATAATGTTCTAGTAGCATGTCGGTAAAACTGAAAACTCTAGCAAACATATAATTCGAAGTTGACTAAAATTCGTCGGAATAAATTTAATAATTTATGTAATTATAATCATACGAGGGCGGTCTGAAAAGTAAGGTATAAAATACAGAGATGGCAGTGTAGCGAACGTATGCGTATCATTTATCAAATTTATAACCTCGTATACGACAACTGTTAAAGTTTGAGCCAAATACGTTAGGTGGTTTGAATTGCACAGTTATAGTCAATAAACGAGTTGTTTGTGAATATGGATAAAAAAGAATTTCGTGCGGTTATTAAACACTTTCATATTGACGGGAAAAAACCAAAAGAGATCAAAGAAGATTTAGATCGTGTTCGTGGCGAATCTCTACCATGACTTAAGATACTTTGCTTTTGGGTCAATAAATTTAAATTCTTCGTTATGCATCTCACAGTACAGATTTAGTTCCGCTAAACTTTTTCTTGTTTCCGGGCACAGGAAAAATTGGCTTGGTGGTAAAAGAATTTCATCAAATGAAGAGGTGTGATTTGAATCGTCGTGTTAGTGACGGGGCTAAGCGACTTGAATATCGTTGGAACAAATGTAACAAGCTCAGAGAGATACGTTGAAAATTAAATGAAATAATAAAACAATAAAAGTTCAACTTTTAAAAAATATTTTATTCTACCACTACAATATTACTTCGCCACACTGTGGCTTTATCAGGTGGATGAATAATAAGATTAACAAGTATAAGGTATATAAATAATGATAGCAAGAACTGTGGGGTAGTATAGTAAACAACACGAAGGTATCGGCACACTCCGCACCACACAAGTTTAATCGTTTAATTCGGGACAGCTGTTTCGAGGATGCGTCGATGCTTTCTTCAACCGAAGACCAAATGATGTGAAAAACAAACTCTAGAAGAAATAGAAAGGGTCTCTAGTCATTGCGGCACGAAACATAAAACATTTTACCCCGATAAATGCTTTACCCTAATAAATCAAACGGCCCGTTCTCTCTATTCATCAAATGGCGTTGCTTTTTACATAAATAGTTTCGTAAGCGTTTAATTCCCTCGGCAAAGTTACGTTCTTAATCAATCTCAGGTTTTCTAATTTAATATTATGCCCGGTTTAGTTTGTGTGTTGTGCTACACTTGATGATTCAATTCTACCGAAACGATAAGATTTGATATGTTCCTTGAATTTGGTGACTAAAGCTCTTTTTGTTTGACCAACATAGGCTTTGTCACAGTAATAGTATAAATTTCCCACCTGTCCTTCATAACTCCCCTTTCACAGCATATCGAAAGGTATCAGTAAAGTTTTTAGGGGACAAGATATTTCAGTTCATGAAAATTGAACTGTTGATCGTACAGAATAGGAATAAGTAAGTTGGAAGTATCTAAGCTATTTGTTTTATCAAACAAACTTTAAAATTGAATTGGGGGTTCAAAAATGTAATATATATAAAGTACTTTATTGAAAATCACAAAGTTCACGGCTATTTCCGGTAAAGTCGGAAGTTTTAAATTATTGTAAATATTTTATGTATAAGGAAAATTTAAATTTAATTTGTTGTAAATATACTTAAAAAGCGATTGTAACACTATTAATAATGCTACAAGAATGCTCTTAAAGGAGCTAAATCTTACGCACATTATTTTTTTTTTTTATAAAATCTTGTGCAAGTTTGTATTCAATACCTCTCTCGAGACTATACCTAGTACTATCCTTAGTCCCGCAATTATGTTTGCTCAACACGACTTTGAAAGGATATAAATTTATATATTTTGCCGAATTGAATTTCTCCTATTAATCTGATTCGCACTTAAAACCAAAAAAAAGAAAAATAAGGCTTTTACTTTTGGATAGAAAATTTATTCCAAAATCTTTATTAATACGTTGATATCTCTGACTAAATGAAGTAGAAGTTATCATAAGTCATCATAACGGCGTAAAAGAAGAAAAGGTTGTTTATATTATAAGTGTCTGAAGTGGATTATAACGAACGTAAATTTTTATTTTAGAAATATGGGACCGAAATTAATTTATCTTAATTGTTCACAAGTGTATATATAATAAACCAATTCATAATAAATGTACATCCAACCGTAGAAAGCATAATACGCTACTATACCACAAGTTATAAGTGCTTAATAAATTTCCATACATGCATTCCCATATATTAGGGGGTAATTTGAAGTGATAACCATATTTATAGTATTTATTAAACATACCACTCATAACATAATAGAAACAACAAAGAAAATGAATTTGTAAGAAAGCTTTACAAATGCGCGTATTCCATAAGGATTATAAAAAAGAAATACGATCCAGAATAATATAATAAGGTGATTAATTTAGGCTACTCACCAATATTGCAGGTTGATCCAGTCCAGCCAGGAGCGCACTGACAGGTAAAAGACCCGCCGTCAACAAGGCAGGTACCTCCGTGCTGACAAGGAGCTGGAGCGCACGGATTATCAACTACCTCGCAGTTCACTCCCGAAAAGCCGTCAGGGCATGTGCATTGGTAGGCGTCGGGAGCGGTGTTTTCGCATGTCCCTCCGTTCAAACAAGGTTCGTGAGTACCGCAATAATTTAAATCTGAAAAAGAAACAAATTAGTTCTATTACATTGAAATAAACGATTCTGGTTAACTTTGTTGTGTATTTACTTATGTTGAGCATATGTGGTAATGCTTGTAGTCTTCATTCAACTTTCAGTTTTATTTTACATCCTTTTAACCTTTATCAATTCCAACATTAATTTTATTGTTTTAATAATTATAATAACTGGTCAATATAAGGGGAGTTCGATAATTACCTGACATCGCCAAAAGATGGCGCCACTAGAATTGAACTAAATCTCCATTTTTCGTTTGTGAATTACAGCCATTTAAAGTGAACAACCTTTGTGATTTAACAACAATGGAAAAAATCGATTATACAGCAGTAAACATATTTGTTTTTGAAAAAAAAGGAGGAGGAGCGAAGTTTATGGGAACTCCTTCGTTATCGGCAATAAAATATTGAACAGTTGAATTTAAACTCGGCCGTACGATTTTTTGATGAAGAACGTCCAGGTCGTCTAAGTGAGGTCACCACATCGAAAATGATTGAAAAAATTCACGATATGGTGATGAATGGTCGGAGTCTGGAAGTGCGTGAAAAGCATCGCAAAAAAGCCTGTTTTGTAGGATTGAAGAGATTTTTTTGTTTTAGATGGGAAAAGAGAAAACGTCGATTAAAAGTATATAAGGAAGCGAGTAAAATAAAAATTTGAAAATGTGTATAGTTAAGGTATCCTTTGAAGCTACCTTAGTCAAAATGCAGGCTGATACATTTTCGACCTTCACCATCCTTATTATTGGAGATGGAGGTTAGGTTTACATTTGACAAAGTTGCAAAATTTTTATAAAGAAATAAGAAGAACTCATTTTGTTTTTTTACCTCTAACGCTTTTAATATTACAAAAACACACTTTCCTATATATTCAACATCCGGTATCTCTCCCTTATACCGAAGGTGACAAAACAGTACTGTTTTTATGTCACATTTGGATTCTGTGTTAAATTTCGAGCTTATGCCCTATTTCACCCTTAATGATTGTCTTTAGAGAAACAAGAGTTTATTTTAGTATTTCGTCGC
The DNA here is from genome assembly GCA_902654985.2 of Oryctes borbonicus. Taxonomy (NCBI): domain Eukaryota; kingdom Metazoa; phylum Arthropoda; class Insecta; order Coleoptera; family Scarabaeidae; genus Oryctes; species Oryctes borbonicus. Next base: position 4,086,808 of record LR736861.1, on the reverse strand, counting down.
AGCGTTTCATATATTTAAATGAGTATCTCGTCTGCATAGTTTCATATTTAATTTGCTATGGGGGGAGGCATTTTAGATAGGGCGAAATGTTTATAAAAAAATTCCAGAGGGCCATTTCAAAAAATTTTAATAAATCAAACTTAGCAACCATTTCGTTGGGCTTCTTGTAGAATTTAATTAATATTAAAAAAAATTATATACCCAAGGAAACTCGACAGAACCACTACCCTAAAATGCAAGACATATAGGATAAACATCGGCATTTCGCAAAAACCTCAAATAATCTCAACTTTTCGATATATTGCAGAACACTTAGAAGCACTCAATAGAATAAAATTCAAGTCGCCGTTCTGGCCCATTGTATTAAAGGATGTTAAAGTTTAGGTTTGATGGATGGATCAAGTTCTTCAACCAGAAACATTATATATTATATAGAAATTATGTAGACATACTCAATATTACATATTAATATCTGCCTGCGCGCACAAATGTCATTCGAAAATATTACGTAATGTAACTAACGGATAAGTAACATTTGGACGGTCGTAAACTTCAATAGCGGAGAAATGTACACATTGCTTATCATTTTTATTTTTATACAAGGCGATTTAATTGTACAGAACATGAATCAGAAAATGCCTATGGTGACTCTGTGTGACTAATTTATAATGAAAGGTAGAAACAAAAAGGGTCCTTTTTCCACAAATTCTATAATTAAATTAACCACCGGCTTTCCTGTTTAAACCATATTCAGGCCAGAATGTATGAATCAGGAAAAGTTTTGTTGTAATAAGGGACTGAGTTGTAGAATTTTTGAAAGAACGGACCCTCTTTATTTGTACCTTTCATAATATCATAATGTAGTGTTTGTCGAAAAATGACAAACGTTGAACAAATGTTGAACGGTTACCACTTGACGCATTCCAACGTTTAGACCGAACGATGAACCACGATTTGCTTTTCTACAATGCAAGCGTTGTGTTAAACCGTTGATGAAGACTGTTCAATGTTGAACGCTCTTTGTACAACTAGCCTTCAGTATTCGCCCATCCCTATTATTGGAGATGGGGGAGATGTTAAAGCAACAACAACATTTCCCAATAATGTCAAATTATCTCAGAAACTAAGTCCGGTAGATTTGGGGAATGTTGAAGAAAGTTGAATTGAATTGAAAGGAAGTATTCAGAAATGTAATAACATGTAGGATCAAACTAAATTTGCATCATGCGTGGCGGGAACTTAACGCTCTCGAATTATGTTATGCACAATATGCAGAGTGGCCCATTTAAGAAAGTACACTTGTATTGCATGCTGTGGAAATTGAGCAGCTTGTATATAACTTGGGAATTATTTTTCGTCTACAGACTAGGTGAGCACGCCGTACGTTATCTTTTGTAGTGTACGATAGTATACTTAGTTTAATTAATAACTTAGAAAAGTTATTAAGTAAATAATGAAATATTGAGCTATGAATGACCGAATTTCTCTTTTATTCAAATTCTAAGTTCCTTTCACCTCTACCACAAAAATGAATTCACGCTTAATTTGTTGCTTCAAAATATTTCAAGTGCATCTTTCGTTTTTTTGCAGATAATCTTGTATGCAAATAAGATAGAGAGAATTGAGAGAAATGTTCTAAATACACGTACTCAATCATAGGATAGGCACTCCATGAAACAGTTTAACTTTTTTTTCCAATTGTAAACCTATGTGACAGTTTCACGTGCGTTATAATAGATTACGTACGATAGGGATCAAGTGGTCGCTTTGAAATTCATCCACCCTTACACATTGCTTTTTTTAGTTATAAGCTACCCTCGCTATTCATTACAAGCTCTTTGTAAAAATTCCCACTGTCGATTGGGAGTGTTTGATAAATAGACCGTAACGAAGGGTGCGATTTTTATAACAGATTTAAATGTTGTAGCTCGCACATGGCGTATAAACAAGTGTAACTCAATTGATTAAAACATAATATCTACATTTGGAAGATGATGCGCTTATGTATTGATGCATGGAGCTCTTGAACAAGTGCTTGTTGGTAAAAGAAAGCTCTATTATATCGATGAGATTTACATAATGAAAATGTATGTGTTATAAATGGCAATTAAACGTAATTTGGAAAAAGTAAGAGATTTATAGAGGTTTGGTTGTAGTCAGAAGCGCAAAAGGTAACAAATGAAACAGAGGAAACAAATGAAAAAGACAAAAAAGTTATCAAGTTGATTGGGAAAAAGATGAATGCATGCTTGAATACTTATTGTGTCATTCTTGGCAAAGGCTAAAAACACGAAAGTATCGGCACACTCCGCACCGCACAAGTTTAATTGATTATTCTGGGACAGCTGCTTCGAGGATGCATCGATCCTCATCTTCAACCGAAGACCGAATTCGGTCTTCGGGCGGATCGAAGCACATATTTGTTCTTTACAGCCCTCAGCTTCTGGCTTCTCTCACTTTGCCTCACATTTGTTAGAAAACAATCACTCTTTTGACAGAAATTTACATTTGGAAGTGTTGCATTTTGCTAACAAGGGTTTGCGTTTTAATAATTTGGAGAGCATGGAAATAATGAGATTAGACTATTTTGATAAACGATTACTAGACAACACTTACCTCAACTCTTTGTTAAACTTTAGTTAGGTTTAGATTATTAACAAATAGAGGTCTACATATCCATATTTTTATTTATTTCAATTTCTGAATTTTACAATTGAACTTATAATATTTTATTAGAATTAAAAAAAACACATATGTTGTAGTTGACACTTTAATCGTTTCGTCAATTTTTAACGTGTTTCTTGTCTCTCATCTCCTGAAATGATTTTGCCGCTGCTCTTTTGTTATCTAATTTTATTATAATACTAAGTACAAAAAAAATCTTAATTATTATTTTGCATCCAATATGGTTTTACTATTATTCTAGTTTTAACCTGAGGATGTACGTGTAAAAGTAAATGTACGAAACCGGTAGCTAAATTAAATAAGATATTTTGTAAGATTTAGTCTATTTATTATACTTTCTTAATTACTGTGAAATCACAATGTGTCACCAATTTCAATTTTCCAATTTAGTGGATAAGTGATTTTTTGCAAAGTACTGTATTTGCCACTTTCTCATTTCAAAATGTCAGCAAAAGCAAAGCAACAATTTATCAAATGCGGTGCAGTTCCAGATGTAATCACCGTAAACAAAGAAATGTCTAAAATACAATGCCGACATTAGTAAACTATCGTGGGAATATCTCTCCATATACAAGCATCTACACTCCATTTGGAAAGTAGGCCAGCACGTGCGAATCTGACTATTTTAATAGAACGAACATTAAAGGCAACACATGCACGGCCCTTGCACTTGTGCATCTGTTCTAAATATAAAAAAGATTCAATTGTCGTAAGTGTCGGCGAGGGATTTCTGGCTCCCATTCACGTTAATGAAAATAGCAAAAATAAAATAGAAAGAAAAAAATGACGTATACTCGGATGGGTTCGAAACGACGACGATCACGTTCCGGAGAGTAATTTTAATAATGATGCACTTGATCTAGAGCACAACCTTCCCCCTGTGGTTAATATAATGCCTACTTCAAATGCGATCTCAATGAATTGTACATTATCCTCATTATTCAACCCTTTCGAACTGTAGCCCTCTCTCTCTTTCTGACTGTTTTTTGCACTCGATGGGAGTTGTTGTGCTCACTAATCAGCATGCAATTGTAACCAATCTGTTCGTATATTGGGAATTAATTTACCTTGATCGCACAGTATTCCTCCCCAATTCGTATCACATATACACTGCCAGGATGTTCCGTTGCAATAGCCGTTTTTACATCCTGGATATGGTTCGCACTGATCACAGAATTCTCCTATCCAACCAGGACGACAACTGAAACAAAACAAAAACGGTATATTTTTAAAGAATAATAAGTTTTGTAATTGTTTTTTTTTTGGGTCATGCTGTTTGTATTGTTTAAATAAGAATCGTTTTTGTTTGAATTTGTTTATTCGTTTTTCAATTTTTTTCCTCTTTTCTTAACTACAAATTTCAAATTGTTTGCCTTTTTTATGTTATAAACCATAAATTAAGAACATTTATTTTTTTTTATTAATATTTCTTTTAAATTAATTGAGTTTATTTACTTCGAACTTTATCGACAAACATCTTTATTTTGTGTTCTACACCTTAATTGGTGGAAGTGTAAATGACGATACTTATTTGAAAAACATACACAGAATGTTATTTATATTTTCGTACTACTTTTCTAATTAAAAAATTCTAAATACATCAGGTATATAAAAAGAAAAAAAAGGAACATTATTAATAATGATATACAAAGCTTCATAGATTCCAGTTTTTTTTTTTTTAGTTTTTATCTGATTCTATAAGGTTACTTAAAGATTGTATTAAATTCTAGCGGGACTGGGTAGGAATAATTTATTTAATTACTATGTTGAAAAGAAATTTAAGCTTTATAGAATATCCTGTATGAAATGAAAGAAAATTCGTCTTACTTCGAAGCAATAGTCACTTATTCAACAGTAATTTTTAGCTAAGAATGCAGAGACAGAAGAAAAGTGCTCGTGCTTGAAGATGGCGTTTTGTGTCAAAATTTTGACTGTTAACTGTAGTATTCATTAGTCGACGTTTGTCAAGCTTTGGAGGTTCGTCGAGTAATGTTGTTTTGAGAGCTATTGAAACAGCTTTGTTGAAACATGGAAAAAGACAATACCGGTCAGTGATTCAACTTCTTTTTTTTTTCTTTTGATGGGAAGCGGTAGGATCGTCCCATTGATATGATTACGTCGGGTGACGATTAAAGAGATTGCTAGTGTGGTAACCATCTCAATTGATCGTGGGCAAAACGTCCTTCGTGAAAGATTGAGTATGAGAATGCTAACGGCGAAATGGATGCCGTGCCTGCTGACGATTGATCATAAATGAAATCGCGTGATAACTTCAAAACAATGTTTGGAAACGTTTAAGGGCAATACGAGTGAGTTTCTATGGCGCTACGTGATTGTAAAGTCTAAGTGTTGATTAAAGTTTCATGGTGATTAAGAAATTTAAGACCCAGAACTTGCTTAAGGAGCAAGATACCAGTTGTTTAAGAGTAATTTAAAAATAGCGCAAATAAAAATGTTGCGATTGTAATTAGGAGTCCGTATAAGATATTTGGACGTTAGTTTTTTCCACATATGGTGCCACATAAGGCAATTGCAGTACTGCCTCAGTACTGATTAATGATGGGCTTGCGTTCTTGCACAACACGAATTTTACATGGATACTTTTCAAGCATTTTTCTGGCAAGTACTATACGACAAATTAGCTTCCTGTGAAATTTTTAGGCGACTGATCTATATGTCTCCTCACAACCGCAACAATTTCAGCAATTCTTTCCTTGTCTCTACCATTACCGGGATTGTGACCTTACGTACTGCACCAGTTTCACAAAATTTAGGAATTGATTTAAAGACATGATATCAAAATGAGCCAACTGAAGACGAAATTCATCCGTACATACGTAGTTGCATAGAATAAGACCATTCCTCATTCCACTGCTTTTGTCCATCAATAAACATCAAATATAATTTGAATAAAGGTCAAGGGTAATTTGAGCTTTCAATCTTGGATTTAGTTGTCATGTGTAGTTGTAATCAGCATAAAAAATAATAAAAAAAAAAATGGTCTTCCCGATCACGTTCTTTTATGATCATCTTGCATTTTGAGTTGCAATAAAATAGTAGTTTTTCGAAAAAGATGTCTTTTATTAAACAATTAAATGTTACGCTTCTATATTGGGACACCCATTACAAAACATAAGAGATGGATATTGTGTTGTCTATAACAAGATGGACATAAACTTATACAATGTCATGCCATGGCAATGAATGTTTTTAGTAGATTGCAACAACTTATTATTATCTAAATATCCATGTATTACCAATTTAGAACACAATTTATTCGTCGTGACTCAGATACACAATTATTTTAGGACTTCCCATTTTGACCGAAGTAACACCGTTCCTAATTTCCGTTTGTTACAACGACTTTAGTGTGTATCGCATAGTTGCCTCACAAAAAACTCTTATGTAATAATAAAACATGTCCGCCCATTTCGTATCGTTTACGCGATACTTCACGAATATTCATTATTTTTATGCCGTTCTGTTTTTATTGTGTCCTTCAATAACAATCCATCAAACATCTTTTTGTCAGCCTTCTTTTACAATTTTACAATACGTGTAGTATTGTAACAATAGCGGCATTGCTAAGCGGTACTTTTTTGCCTTCGTGCTTCGAGAAATTCAATAATTTTTGTTGCTCAGCGTAACAAATTTAGACCTACAACGATCTTAAATAGAGTGCAATAAGAAATAATAGTGTACGAGTAGAAAACGTGCTGCTATCGTCTTTAACACAAATACTTAAAATTTTCATGCGGAGACTACATTTATTTCACAAGGTAATTTACGTATTTTCACGCTTTAAACTCGCGTGTAGAAGACGTGTTTGGTAAATGATTCGATTAAATGGTTACAAATTTAGTTTTGTAATTTCGTGAAAAAAGCAATGCGGAAGAATCTTTACAGTAATAAGATATTTAATTTTTTCTTTATGCCGGAGAAGGTGTCGAGATACTACATATACTGCTTAATATCGTTAAATGAATTCGTTTAAAACAAATTTCCTGTCTGTTCAAACAGTTCGATTTATAATGAAAGCCATTTCGCGCTTTATCTCATACAAATGACCTTCTGAACGATTTGCAATAACTGTACGGTTATGTATACCAACAGGAAACGTACCACTTTGTATGCAGTTATGCATCCATATCCTCTAAATGCACAAATATTTATTTATTCATGTTATTGTAGTCGATGTATACATTTTGGAATGTCGATGTACATACACATGCCATCAGCAGGATCTTTTTTGGTATTTTCCCATAATAATAATGAAGTAGCGAGGAAACTAATTATATAGAGGGTTGGCAGCAATCCACAGATAGGTATATTATGATTTCTTAATTTTATTTATATTATAATTAATGTGCAAGGAACAAACATGAGCTAGGTTTTATTAAGGATTATCCGCAATTCCACTTCCATTGATTCTCTCTTACATTTTTCTTTTATGCGTTCGAGGTTTGAATATCCATCTTATGGGTTATGGGATCACATGTATATATCAAATTAATTTATTTGAACAAGTCCCAAAAGACGTTTTTTTTTAATAGTTATATTTTAGAAGTCATACAAAATATCCGGGGCAAGAATCTGATCACAGGTTACTGCTAGATATGTATAAAGTTGATCCGCTCGACCCTCCTCGTAATTTCTGGAACCTCAAATTTATACTTAATTAACTTAATAATAGATTAGACTGTCCTAAGCTTTTTGATTATACTAGCTTTGTTGTTCCTTGTCGGGTGTCTAGATTAACAGATGTATTTTATTGTGCAAAGCCTGTCTTTTCCTCACAGTTACGAGGGCACCGTCTTAAATTTTTACAGACAACCACTAGATGAAGCTATTTTAGATTTGAAATAGCTATTTTCAATAATCTATCTTTTCCTTACAAACTTTTTATGTCCTTTCTGATTAATTAATACCATTATTTTTCTTAAACTTTTATATTCGTTATTGTTGAAACAGTGACAGCACAGAAATCAGAAATGTGACCTACAGCGAGATAGAGGCATATCCATCCTCGTAGTACATTCGATTTTGTACGAACATTCAGGTGTGAAAACGATCTGTTTCTAATGGATTCATATAATTTAATCCAAGCACAAAAAAGACTCGTGTCAACTGGTGTAAGGAAATGCTCAAAAGCACTCAAAAAATTCAACAGAGAAACTTCAAAGTCCGAAAACAATATCGTAACAGATGACGAAAGTTAGTTATATTCGTACGAGTCGGAAACTAAGCAACAATCAACTATTTGCTTGTTTCCGGTTCAACCGAATTCAACAAAATTCTTCGTTCACGAAACACTTCCAAGAAAATGGTTGTTTCTCTTTGGTTATACTGCACGTGTTGCAAGCCTTGATTTGGAGAATCCAAGAACAGTTAATGCTGAATGGTATAAAACAATTTGTTTGCCAAAAATCATCGATGAAATCAGGAAAAACAGCGTCGCATGCCTTTATCATGACAATGTCAGCTCTCACATAGCAGAGGTGACCAAGGTAGGAAAAATGACAAATTTTTGGAGTGACTAGACAAATTCCTATTTACTCGTCTTAGGAGAAGGGGTTCGTGTCGCCTGCGCAGCGATTTTTATCACCTCAAGAAAGTGTTGTTGAAAAAAATGTTTCGAGTGTACACAGTATCCATCGCAGCGGTGAATATTTTGAAAAACAAATAAATCTTTCGAATCAAAACATTTTATTTTCTTTCGTTGTTTTTATAAAAACTTGTGGTGGAAATTGGGAATCACGGTCACAGGCAAAGCGCTAATGCAAATTCTGCCGCTTCTTGATTTACTTGTCAAAGACATGCTGTTGCCTACCATCATTCCGACTGCTACCCTGGATTAGGAAAAAGGCTCCGGAGAAACATCTGCAAAAGACTCTACAGGATGGACAACATCTCACATTTGCTTGCCTTCGAAAAACCTTACATATGCTTGGCACGTGGTGACGTCAGTTTACGTTGCTGCGCGAATGAATTAGAAACTTGAAACAATTGTGGCAGGGCCAGAAACTATCGTGTTTTACCCAATTGAATTCAATGTTGCAGGTAGGAATATCAAATTATCAATATTAAATTGATCAATGTCGGACCTGCTGTTAGACGGCCACACAGTTTTACCGTTGCCGGTGAGTTACAATCGTTCGAATATTTTTTTTCAAAAAGCGAAATGGTTTCCCAACTTTATTGTTGCCGATAATTAAGTTTAATGAAGCATGGGTATTTCTGTAATTTCTGTAATCAGCAACGTTTGCTTTAAGCACTTGGAATTGGTGATTGTTGCATAAATAAATTATGCGGTGATTTACAACTGTTGAGATTTCTATTTACTACGTTATCAATTATTGTCCGTGATCTCTGCAACTTAAAACAGAACATTCCTTTTACAATTAAATTATTCGGCAAATTATGGAGAATTCTTTTAATCAGCAAGACTGTTCATCTGACGTTAATGACATAATGAGCTTCCTTTCATATTCTTCTTTGTCATTCAATCTTTTTCATATTCTTTAGATGCTTGTATTTATCACGTCATTTGTCACATTGTTCACCTTAATGAAGCCATGCTTTTATTTTCGTGTACTCATTATCCTTGTGAATACTTTTCTTGTTTCAGAAATAATTTGAAATAATTATCTTTCCTTTACCTACGTTTTATTTGATCTTGTATTATTTAATCTTTAAAAATTTATGCTCTATCCAATTTAATTTTATCCGTTATAATTATTTATCTAATAAATAGCAACAGCCTAGCCATACCATTTCTAGTACTTTGAGTTACGTTCGGTAGTTTATTTAAAGTCATACTGGTTTCCCTTTGTCTGACAAGAAAAGATACCCAACTCGTACATTCAGAATGTAATGTAACTTAGAAGATTATGTAAAATCCCGGTTTCCGATGAAGAACGGTTTTGGAGGGCAAAATCGGTTTTCGAAAATCGAGGGTTTTCCCGTTTCTTGTTTATTATGGATGTTTATAAAAATTATCGATGGATACAGACGTTTAGTATTTCTAAAGGAGTATCGAAATACACTAAACTTGATGTAATTGGGGCTTAATGGGCGCGACCCCCATCCTTCACCACTTTGCAAGGGATATTACATTTGTTTTTGTGGTGATTATATTGACTTGGAGTCACCAGTCGGAATGGACCCATGCATTTTGGTCTAAGTGCCTCTATAAAATAGCCAGAAATTTGAAGACCTACCTATGTAAAAATACATTTTTTAAATTACACAATCTAACAGTAATAATAATATTATTTCAGCAACTTCAGGGATTAAATTTAATTTCATTTGAATTTGTTGTTGTACCTCTACATCTCTGAAATATATCTTTTTTCCATAACCTTTCTAATAGTATTAATGCTTAGTAAGACATTAGCGGACGTATGAATTTAGAATATTTGGATGAACATCCACCAGTTAGGTTAGAATAGTGGGAGACGATCAAGAACTATACATTCGGTCGTAGGATAAGTGCAATAAAAGTTGAATATACCGTGCAGTTAATCTAAAGTTGGCGCAAAGTTGGTCTGTCTGCAAGTACGAACGTAGCTTATTTCAGGAAATATTTTGAGATCTATAGTTTTAATTAATATTCATTTGCTATAGTCGGTTAATTTCGTAAATTAGATAATATCATTTTTTTAGGCATTTAAATGTACTTGTTAAAGCGTCGTAGCATTCTGGAATACTAACTAGTCAATTGCTTAGTGAATGGTTTAGAGACGTAGATGTACTAAACTCTAAAGGTGAAGTTTTTTACTATTAGATAAGAACATATTCCGACCTTGAAATATTTAATAATGTTGATGTTAATTTTCAACAAAGGAAATACATTATTAAACTACAGACATCTGCACCTAAATATCTAAATCTATTTTTAAACGCTTACTTAGTTTAAAAGCGGTTACTTGGAAAACAGACCTGAATTTATGCTTGCCAATAAACTCGGAGTCATATCTTAGCAGTTCTCTTAATGTTTAGGTAATATCGGCAAATATTACGTGTAGTCATTTTGCAAGGTCAATGAAGGTGCTAAGGCAAAAATGCGTAAGCTTGCTTCGAATGGAATGTTAATCACCATAAAAATAGATACATTGGTCTTGTACGAAACATGATTGAAAAGGCTCGGCAGGAGTATTCAAGCAACTTTAAAGATTTGTGTAAAAGCACTTAACACCACAACATTTGATAAGTATGTAAGCTTTGTGCCCGTTGGATTCCCCACAATTTGAGTCCAGTCCAAACTGAAAACAGTGTGGCATGGTGCAAATATACACTGGATCGCCCTGACATTGGCTCCAACAAGATGAAAAAAGTCGAAACAAAAAGCTGGTTGCCACATTTTTTGAAATTACAGGATATGCTTCCACTGCAGCACTGGAGGATCGTCGCGCTGTTAGTGTGGTGCCTGGTGCACTACAGTTTGCTTGGTTTCTCCAAAATGTTTGCAGAAAACGTCCAAGAAGGATCATTTTAGACCAAGGTAACGCTCGGGCGCACATTGCTGCCCGGACGACTGAGTATTTGAATGCAATGAAATAATGAGTCATTCATTATAGTCCAGATTTATGATTTAATGATTTTTTTTTCTTTCTGCGCGTAAAGAATAAGTTATGGGGTTTACGTTTTACATCAGCCGAAGAAGATTAGAGAAAATGTTTTGAAGGTTGGTTTTCACGGATGCAAAAATGCATTGACTGTGTAGAGGAATACTTTGAAAAAATATAAATAAATGTGTTTTGTCAATAAATTGTGTATTACTTTACTAGGCTCAACGGAAAGAGAACAGCCCTCGCAATTAACGAGAAACGGATTTTCAAAAACTGATTTCACCCTTTAAACCGCTCTTCGCCAGAAGCGGAAACCGGCATTTTACATAATCCTGTAGACTATATAAAATGCGTCTATGACTCCAAGTTTTATAAATTATGAATGTGCAGGTTGAGTACCTTTCCTTATGAGCGCCATTTGAATAAGTAGTAGTAAAAACATAATCTTTCCTGTTCCTCTTTTACGCAATAAAGAATCGTAGGCATAAAAACGAACGATGACTGTGGTAACTTAATTGTAGAAAGTAAATACACATTTAGTGTCATAAGAAAATGTAATCTAGCAAGATATATTTGCTAATTCTCATATTACTTTATGCAAATGTTGAGAAGAACACGTATAACATACGCTAATACTGAAGAATGAGGAAGTGACTAAATTTAATAAAATTCACAATGGCTTAGTAGAATTATAACTATCTAACCACTGTCAGATTTACTACAATACTTTCAGCGTACAGAATTCATATTTTCACACGCGCATGTCCTTCCTGTTATTAGATATTTACCTTTACAGAACACAGTCTGAATTATTAATTACTCCTGCTGCACGTTATAAGGTTTTTATCCTACTACCTGCGTCAGTTACTTGAGCGATTTACGTATTAAATTTTGCAAACGTTAGAATGAAACGATACAGCGTTATTGTTTGCTATTAACATATGATAAATGGCGCATAAACATTAATCTCTTAATACAATGTGGTAGCGTGTTTTTATTACTTTACGCGTATTATACCGATCATTTGTTTGAAAGCTCATATTAGGTTGTACGAATTATTGCGCACGTTGAGCATATTCAGCGTTGCGGGACGCGACCGATATACGAATCAATCGGCGAAGAATTATTAATCAATATCGAACGTATTGTGCCTTATTGATTAGCAAATAATATCGTGATGCACAATCATAAGAAGCGCGCTTCGTACCGAGGCATATACGGTGAAATCCGTGATTTCTGCCACTTACGGCTATATATCAAAGCGAACGTTATTCGACTTCGACTGTCGAATGGGACACGATGTATTTTTTTTTTTCGGTTTGACATAACGTGCTCACTCGCATTCTATCGTACATACACTACGTGACGCTGTGGTTTCTTTAATGCTGAAGATTTCTTCTGCTACAACATGAAACTACTCTTCGTAACTTCACTCTCGAATACCAAACGTATTAAGTGCTTCGAATCCGTACCATCATGGCCATTGACACCGGCGCACTTACTCTAACGCTGCCTATCTTATGTGAATTCCAAATATATAAAGTACTGCGCATATATTTACCGTGTTCACCAGTTCAATAATAATCATTTAACAGTTTATGCTAATTGTTGCAGACATTGTGGTAATTAATTTGAACAATGTAAGTTCTATTTATTTGTTTGTTTATTTAATCTGTAAATAAACACGACTCGAGCAGCATATATATACAATGCGTCCGCTTAAGTTTTCTACATCTGGGAAGCTTTTCTATTATCAGTTTTTTTTTAGAAAAGTTACTCTTTGTAAAGAGTATGCAGGGTATTTTACGAAACTCGTTAGTTAGAAGTTTTAATGAACGGAATTCGAAAATTTTGGAATAGGTGGTTATAGCATCGCACACATTAATTTAAAATATTTTCACCTAGGAAATACTTCCGGTTGAATCGGAAACTTTTTTATTTTAAATACAACAATATACTTTTTATCAGGTTAATCTAGTATAAACATAATTCAATTAAGGTACTTCACTGCTAAAGCCTGTCTTCGAGAAATTTGTGATCATGCCGAAAGTTAGCATTTGTGCTGCTCCCTTGAAATTAAATATTTTTTAAAATTTAGTATCGATAACGATAAGGTCTGGTAGGCATGAGCACAAAAGTAAATACCATAATCTGCGTCAGTTTCTCAAATATTTGATTTCAACAAGAGCTCTGCAAATGCTAAAATTTAAACATGTGCCCTAAGGTGCCCTAGTACAAATTATTTACACGCGTTGTGTAGAATCGATTAAGCTGATAACCACTTTCGGTTCAATCGGAAGTGTGTCGTAGGCGAAAAGATTTAGAATTAATAGGTTCGATGCTGTAATTATCTATTTCAAAATTTCAAAGTTTAATTCCATTTACAATAAGATCTCTAAAATTTCTAACTAACGAGTTTCATCGAATAGTCTCTTGACTGATCGAAAATTTAGTCAATTTACAGATCGAAAATAGAGAAGTACTATTGATTTTTATTTTAGAACAAAATATAAAAACAAAGAGGCACTTGAAATTAAAAGGTGTTTGAATTTAATTTCATTACTTTTTACTGTTAAAATTAATATTAATTAATCTTTAACAAATCAATTTTTACAATGAATATTAATTAAAAAGATTAAAAATTATCTTTGCACATTTTTCTCGACATACAGATAGCTGTTCTTGTAGAAAATTTCTTCATGACAAGAGTTATTGCTTGTGTTGTTTCCATAGTTATTCTCTCCAAATGGTGAGGAGTTTGAAATTATTTTTGGAAATATACTTTCGCTTTCAAGTAGCATTATAAAAAATAATCAAGTAGACTCAGGTGCGGGAACCTAATGAGTCAAAAAATATAGGAAAATCGATCAATTAACTTTAAGTATTGCTTGACATCCCTTATACTATGACACAGAGTACTATTCTGTTGGTAGCCTCTCGTGTATGAAAAAATCGTACAAATTGTTATTCAGGAAATGTAACGTAAATTATTTAAAATTTGCCGGAAAAATGCAGGTCTTGATTGTTAAAAACTGCGCACCAGACATTTGTTCTAAACGAATATTGATCACGCGTTTGTATCGTGAAATTGAAACTCACGCCACACCATTATCATCCACAATTTTGTGCACCTACGGTACTATTCGTTGGCGAAAATATTTTTTCTCACTATGAAAGGATCATCTTCCAGCTCTCCTCGTATCAAACAGCTAAATTCAAATCGTTGATCAAAATCTTAAGTTTTGGTCTGTAAGGTGGAAGCTTGTTTTCTTTTAACATCTTTGAAATTATCTCAATTTTATCTTGTGTGCTCACTTTCAACGGCATTTTCATTTAATTCAGATATTCACATTGACGCTTTAATAAAATAACAGGGCTAACTGTGACAATGACGATATTATAAACACATATTTTCATATATAGCGTAACCTTTTTGATAATTTGCATTACAAAAAAAAAAAGATTTTTTAGATGTAAAAAAAACATTTTAGCGTATGCATACAACTGTTAGTCGAACAACTTATTTACTTGTGCCTGGTTCGATGGTTCTTTAACGAAGAAATGATAGAGCTGTATCACTAATTTTGTTTTTAATAATTTGTGATCAATCTATAGGTTTTAAGTAGCTTAATCACCAATTTTGAGGTAGTAGAATTTTTTGCAAAGAATAACTTTTTTCCATGAAATTGAAGTTTTCCAAATGTGGAGAATTTAAGCGGGCACACTGTATACAGAGTGCAAACTTTATTTGAACAATTTCAATGCTGTGGTTCCCTTCAAGAAGCTTTATGCAGGCAATTATTTAGTGCTATAGGGTACCTATGCCTTTTCATAAGTTGCAAAATTTTGTGCAAAAAATCAGAAACAATTTGGTAACACCTCTTTACGATGAATTAGTACATTCCTTTCCTCTGCTTTCAGTAAAAGTGATTGATGTGTGTTTGATTACTTTCTTCAAGAGTTAATAACGAAGTCGGTTTCTTTCATGATGTCATTAATATCACATGAATAATTTTCTTTGATGAAAGAAATTCTTGTATTATAGATCACAGAATATTTGTAATTACGCCCTTTTTATTTTGAAAATAAATGCGTTATTAATGACAACGGTAGATAGTTAAGAATTTTCCAAGTATGAACCATTATCAAACCTTCTAAATTTTTGAAAGAAAAGATTTTTTTAATACAAATCGTTTCATTGTAATTTAGAATATTCGTCGTTAAGATTTATATACTTTTGCATGTGTTCTGAGCAATTCTTGGAACATGTTTTCCACTCTGAAGGCGGTATCTCCAAAACGTAGTCTTTGAAGACTTCAACAGCTTCTTGAGGAGATAAAAATCGCTGTTAAAGTCGTTAGGCGATAAATCAATTGAATACGGGCAATGAGACATTCATTCAATATTTTTCTCTTTGAAATAATCAATTATTTCACGTGCTGTGTGAGAACTGGGATTGTTATGCGACATTTGCAGCACAATGAAAGAAACGGGCAATTATTTTCTTGAAAGTGCTTTAAACAGTCTACTATTACTGAGTTTCCAGTTCGTGAAATTTCGTCACCTATTACGGATTTTGAAGATTCTACGTGTAATTTTTTGAGCAGTTCCCTAAACAAATTGACATGATAATTTTTTTGTGTTGGGGTCAGATTATGCGGGATCTACCGGGAAGATCTTTTTCACACCTAAATGTTCATGCAAAATCGAATGTACTACAATCTTCGGCATGTCTAAGGATCTCGCTGTAAGTCACATGCTAATCCTATTCAATCATGTTGCGCACATCAGTGTTTTTTGGAATAATAACCTGTTTTGGTCGATCTTTACGAAAATCATCACTGACGGAAGCCTGAGCACGACGAAATTCTGAAAACCAGTTGTAAACAGTCTCTTCTGACGATGCTTCATTACCAAAAATAGAATGAAGCGATTCCAGGCATTTTACAAAATTGCTGTAAACAAATTTCTCAGCCAATTTCTGTCAGAGCTTCAGCAATAACAAATGTGCAATTTTACGAAAATAGCAATGCGAAATCTCACCAGCGCCATCATCTAGTAGTCGTAATATCGTTAGAGCTTGAACGTTTGAGATAATGTTGTGTTTGTTATAGGTAAAGTATCCTTTTCAGTTATTCGTTGTAATACGAAGAGTAAATGCAAACAATTCGTCGGTAATTTTACCGTTATACTTCAGGGTGCAGAGTAATTAGTAATGACTGCCAATGGCTGATAAGTTTGCAAGCGTAGGTTGCAATGCGGACATTTGTTTTTATCTCACAAGAATGTTACAATACACATGCGCTAACGAGTAATAACAAGTGTCTTTGATATATTACCATGCACTTTAACTAGGCATTCTCGCTATATACTCTTGTTTCCAATCCTCTATTGCTACCGAACACAGCTTTCTTCCGTCTGCTTCAGTGGTCCTCTTTAATATCGAATATTTATAGAATATCGCGTAACGTTCACAAACTATATCTAATCAAAGGTAACTAATTCCAATTTAGTATTTTGTAATTCTTTACATTTCATTTGGATAGCTGATCATCCGGTAAAACCAGATTTGTTGTTGGACAGAGTGAATTGTGTCGCTAAAACAGCTTTTGCAATAGA
Organism: Oryctes borbonicus; assembly: GCA_902654985.2. Taxonomy (NCBI): domain Eukaryota; kingdom Metazoa; phylum Arthropoda; class Insecta; order Coleoptera; family Scarabaeidae; genus Oryctes; species Oryctes borbonicus. The sequence goes on along the minus strand of LR736861.1, from coordinate 4,069,934 downwards.
ATACAATATGGTTTACAAGTTACGCTTTATTCCAAATTTGTTCTTTTAACTGGCGGCTATTAGATTTGGGTAAAAAATTCAATGTTAGGAGCTACAAAAAAGCACATCAAAGAATGCTTAAAAATCATAACCAAAATAATGCTGCTCTTACAGCTGTTCTTGGTGGAACCATTCACCGCAACAGCAATGTAAGGAGGGAAAACGCTGACCAACAGACATGTTTCTGCCTAGCCGGCGTCGTCAGCACTGTTCGTTCCGAGCGTGTTCTTTACTTCACATCGCTATTACCTTTCTTCGAGAATGACGAGCCAGTATATCTTTTGGCGTTAGCTAGTGTCAAAGCACACACGCGCCTGCCATCTAGAAAACTGTGACAGAAAGAGGGTGCAATTCCCCAACCGATTCTTGAACAGTGCTCTGGGTAGCTGTACATCAAGAAATGCTTAAAAACAAAAAACAAAATAATGCTGCCAAGTTTGAGGAATCATTTACCCGTGCAGCTATCCAGAGCCCTTAGGTGCCGTGCTCTCTTTAATTCAGCAGAACTGCTCGAGAATTAATTGGGGAACCGTACCCGCTCTTTGGGCTGGCTAATTTATGTGTGAACAACAAAGACAAAACCGAAAATAATTAGAATTCCAGACACGAAAACGCATGCTATACGAGCTCGCTGTAATCAACGATAGGGGATTAATGGAACTAATGCAATGAACTTAGAGAAGTATGCTACATACGCAATGCAATCCAGGTTCTTTCTAAATTATATCAAAGAAAAATGTACTGCACATGTAGTTAAAGATAAATTTGCCCAGATGCTGAATATCTTAAATTGCCTGAACCTACTAGTTATACTGATGTTAGCGACGTTTTTGGTTTGAAAATGCCTGGAGGCTGGAAATCTGCAGATGCTGAAAGATATTTGGAAGATTTTTTCTCAAACAATGTGTGTAGAACAATCGTTATTAACTGATGTTTGGATAGATACTAATACTCACAAGCAAATTATTATTGATGGTGCGCCCTTAATAGGTAAAGAAGATCAAAATATTGAATACATACCAAGGTCCTCATCAGATTAACTTCTTCTTCTTTTATATACTTAATAACACTACAAATTGTACAATTAACAACGTCTGAGACGTATCGTGTGTATTGTAATTCTAAGCTTTATTCGTGCACATAAATTTTGAGCAACTTGTTTTATCTTGTAAATACGGTTTTTAACATGTTCCTTGTAACTAAATTTCAATTAATAATTTGAAAACAGGGAAAAACATGTATTTACAATAAAGCAGCTTGAACATAATATTTTGTTTGTCTGGCATCTCCTTCGTGTAACTTCTAAAGGATGCAAACAACAACCTCAAGTTATAGAATCATCATTTTCAAATAGAACACAGTGTTTAATATAAAATATCGTAGCTTCGTGTACGTAGATTGTGCAGAAAAAATTAATATTATACTTAACTACTTTAACTTAAAAAAAATACTCACTTGCAGAGACCAGGTTTCTCGCATTTTCCATGAATGGGATGACAACCAGCTTTGCATACAGCTGTAAAAAAAAATATGATAATTAAAACTTGGAAATGCATATGCACGCAGGCAAGTAATATGTCTCCCTCAATCATTATGAGAATTCTTGTCTTTTTCATATTCGGCGTTGTTAAAAAAGAAAACTAAACCTTGTAAGAAGAGTTCCTTTTTTTTAGGAGTAATTTTTTTAAAGTGTTTACTTTAAATGAAACACCCTGATTAGTACCAAACAAGAGAGCGTAGTCGGTTTGAAAACATTTAATTTATTAAACGACTTGTGATAATTATATATTTTCGAAAATTTCGGGATTTATGCTTTATCGTATTCTTTATTCTAGGTGACTTAAATTGTTATAGTTTGCTAACTTCAATCACATGACAATTAAAGCATTTTATTATTTCCTATGTTATAATTACATTAAATGCGTAAATTAAATATAATAAATTGATTTAAATTAAATTAATATGACTAATTTCATATGCATGCGGCTAATTTATCAGTTACTTTCCTAGTTTATAATAGCACAATCAGAGAATGTGCTCCTGGCATGCTCATTCACATACCTATTGAACTAAGCCGCTAATATTATTTATGTCTTTTAAATTATGAAAAAAATTAATACCTTTTATAGAATTTTATAGTGTTTACAAGGTCTCTAGCATATCTCAACAAAAGTAAATTATACTAGGCAGCTGTTTGCATTATAGTAAAAAGTGCTTTGCCGATTAATAATTTTATTGGCTAGTTTATATATGAATACGTATGTGCTAATTTTATTGACTTTCTGGCTTAGCAATTACATAAACCATTTGCTTTTTCAATTTATTTTGCAATAGAGATAATTAATGTTATCTGTCCAATAAATTTCAATTATTTCAGATAAATCTGGAGTAGTTTAATCGAAACACTGAAATTGCAACACCAATAAGAATTGCAACAAAAGATTTAATAGATTTTTTTCACAATTAATTAATAATTAGGATTAAATTTGTAAAATCTCCGCACGGTCGAGAGTTATTTAATACGTTGCTTCTATAGTAACGTATCAATGGATAGTATTTTGCAGCCCGTTCCCATATTCCCATATTCATTTAAATTCCTAGGGGTTCGTAGATACCGCTGTTTTCTTCGTTGAAGGAAATTTCATATTTTCGATGGGTAGGAGGAGAAAAAGTTTTTTCGTTTTTTCGACTGGTAGTCTTTGCATTTATAAAACTGTTAAAAATTAATATTATTGGAAATTAGGCAGAAGTGTTGTTGTTGCCACTTATAAACTCTTCATAGAGTATGAAAATGAATGTCGAGATGTTATCTCAGATTGGTCTGCGTAAAACTGGTATAAAAAGTATAGGAATGGCCAAACAGATCTTCGAGAGAAACGACGTTCCGTAAGACCTTCTATCGTGGACTATCTGATTGCTTGCGAAAGAATTCAGGTCACTCCGGACTATGAGTACGTAAAAAAAATTGTCACAGAAGGTTATCCCTTGGCGATGGGCAAAAAGTCATCTTCGCAAACTAGGAAACTGATGCGGTGAAGTGTCTCATGAATTGACTTAAGAAGAGGCACAAAAGGGCGAATGCAAATTCGTAATCAACTTCTTGCCAATCTATTTCTATAATCGAATTGTAACGTGTGATGGAACTTCGTAACCCAAACAAATCAAATCCGTGGTTCACCCTGTAGCCAATCTGCATAGTTTGTGGTCAAGCGCAAACGCTTTGAAACAAAGATGATGAAATTACGAATGTGTTACTCACTTTGTTTTGGAACTAGAGAGTAGGGCGTTAAACTCCGAACTATACCGTGCATAATTAGAATGAATACATGCCGTTCTAAGAGAAGGAACAACAGAAATCGCGTGCTATTCCATGAAAATAATGCTAGGCCGCATACTGTCCAAAGAACTCTCCATAAGCTGGAAGAATTTGATGGGGCGGGAGTTACTACCATGTCCTCCCTGCACACTTTCTTTTACTTTCGCTAACGTCGCGAAAGTAAGACAAGTTTGCCGTTAGTTCTTCGTCTCCAAACCAACGCCTGGGTACAAGCGTGGAATCGAAAACCTTACCAGACTATGGCAGAGAACTATCGATCATAACGGATAATATTTTGAATCTTAATTATCTTCGTGATTATTATACGGCTAAATTAATTTCGTTCACAAAAAACGAAAAGACTTTTGCTTCGCCTTAATAATTGGATTTAATGGTAATGCAAAGAAAACACTTACGCTCTTCGCAGTTAGTGCCTTTCCATCCTTCTATACATTCCTTGTCACCATTGACATTGCATCTGTAGTGTCCAAACGGGTCATCTCGAGCTCTACAAAATTTCGTACAGGTGGCGTTGTAATAAAAATCATCGCATTTCACTCTTATTCTATATGTCAGTCGTGTCCTTGGACCTCCGTGGTTTAGCGTATGCCATTCAGCGCTTGGATCGATTATTCCCGAATAAGTCGCTTCGTCTATCAAATTTATGGCTGAAAATAAAAAAAAACAAATATTTAGAAAATTGTTTTATGGAAAAAGAAACAGAAAAAACACGGTAAGTAACACTGATCTAAGGTATAAATCGAAGAGATTTCAATGCAGTAACATTTTCTCTTGGCCACGATGCCATCATAAGTAACCGGCAATTTTTGAAGCTTTTTTTTTGATTTTCCGAAAATTTACGTGTTAATTTAAACATTTAATAATGAATTAAATATTTGTGTAAGAAGTGCGAAGGATCCAGTCAAATAAAGTAGAAGGAAGAGGGATGAAATACGTGAAATGCAAGCGGACGGCTGCATGAACGCTATATTTTCTGTATTTATGCGTCATTTGTGGGGAAAAGGGCAGAAAAGAAAAACAAGCGTGTAAATTTAACTAGTTCTGTGTAATAACACAGAACGCTTATTCTGGAATATATGTAACAATGCTTGTTTTGTAAATATATGAGACTATTTGTATCTATGTAGGTATATTGGTATTAAAACTGTTGAAAAGCGTATCAAGTAAAGTTTAGTTCATAGTTTGATTTTATGTTGTAAAGTTGGATGTAATTTCAACTAATGTCGTGCATCATGTTTCCACTCCCTGTAAGGCGTGACTGCGCCAATTTAAATTTTCACGTCATCTAAAATGTCATAGAAAAAGTTCGTATTTTCTGGCTTTGTCCTTTACTCTTGCTTAAAAACTGACGTCAAATCACACGCGCATACGTGCAATTTTATATTTTTGAAAATTACAAAATATGGCTTTATTGGAAAAAGTTGCTGGTTTTGTACTTTTTCCAATTTCCTAATTTCAGGACTAATACAACATTGTATTGTTTAATTGTTTTTCAACAGGCTATGTATTTCGCAACTATAGGCATTTTTAATGTAAATTACGTAAATAAAAGTACACTAATGAAACTGCATTAACGTGATGGAAAATTAATTTAGTTTGCACATGCAACTATAAATCCTACTTTAATTGAATTTTTTATTAGGTAATTAAATACAAGGATGGAATTAATTAGAAGGAAATATTGACAAAAAATCTTTTAGCTACTTTTAGAAAACATTAAAAAAAACAAAAATTGTTAAAAATTAGAAAATTTTCACAAACTTAAACAACACTGGTACACACTTTCATGAATTTTTTGTGACGTAAGGGCATCTGTAACCATTAAAAAAAATAACACTGTTATTTGTTTAGACATTAATAGATTGCCAACGTGAGTGTTCAGTTTTGTTTTCCATGACCAGTTTTCAAAATATGCTGATTTTTTGAAAAAATTGTTGACCGTTCCAACGAAATATTTGAGTCAGAGCATCGTTTGCAAACATTCAGCCAATTCTGTATATAAATACATGATGATTTTTTTTACTGGTTAATATTCTTAAAACTTGTAATTGCTGGTACTTGTATCCTTATTATTTCGTACAAATAACAATTCTTTAATCTTCCGGCGTCTACATTTCTGAACTATATACTTCTGCATGAATTAAACAATTAATCGTCTTACAAAAGCTACTACCCATGGCATGCGGGAAGAATTAAATCAATTTGTAAACACTTCGTTTTAAAAAGTAATCGCATACAATTCTAATGGGTATTACAATAGCCATGTTCAAAGCACATCCTGCTCGTACTAAAAAGATCTGGTGCATAACAATTAAATAACAGTAACCGAATCAACAAGTTCACAGTATGTATCGTAACATGTATCCTTGAGACCAGCCTTGAAATATGCATAGACTATAATATTCATGATTTTAAGTTCCATGAAACGATTTTCCGTTATTTTATGCATCGTTTCTGGTGTCGAATTGTTTTCAACAGTTTACTGTTAAATAGAACATCTCCTATATGGTGTTTTTCTTTAAATTTTCTACTTTGCATATGAGTTTTTTACAGTAAAAATTAATATACGAGAACCTTAATATTCTTAAAACTAATTGTTGTTCTAAATTCGAAAGGAATGAAAACTTTTAGCAAATTACGATTATCTGGTATCTTCGTCCATTAGTGCATAAAAATAAGAATAATTATCAGAACTGCTGTTATTGCATGAGGTGATAATTTTTAATTTAAAGTATGGCATACATGGTATCGTTAGGTTCGTTTTTCCAATACCTTTCCTATGAATCCAAATGTTTTTAAAAATGTAATTTTGTTGGATCTAGAACGCACACAAAATATTCTCTAATCCATAGTGTACTTACTGTTTAATATCATGTGTAGTATAACGTATTGGTTTGGCCGAATTTGATGGTTGTAATTTTGACAATTCTTGATTTTACGTGAATAATAGTGTCCGCTTAAACTTATTTTTTGGTCCTAAGTTGGTAACAAACATTATCTCAATTAATTCTTGTATTTAGTATATGTTTTTATTTAATAGCTGCAGCATATTCAAAGGTTTCATTTGATTTATTTTGTTATAAGTGATAGTCTTATGTCTGGGTAGATATGTGATAGTCTTTCGAGCAGAAATATTTGCTATCGATATGGGTGTCGCGGTACCCTTGAGCAGATGTGTCCGTGATGTGTGCTTGAAGGGAGAAAGACTTTCTCCAGATTCGTAGAATATCTTTAGGTATATTTGGGTAGAAACAAAAAGGTGCCTGTTATCTGGACACCAGGACACACAAGTATTGATAACAACGAGGCAGCCGCAGGAAAGATCTGAACACACCTTACTGGGAAGGAGATTCTTCCGGGCTGTTTAGCCGGATTTCTTCCGGACGTTTCGTTTACTGCTGCGGTAAACAAAGATGTTTATCGCAGCCGTACAGTTCGATTTCGCCGCTGAAAAAACGGCGAAGTCGAATTGTTCGCTTCGGTAGCTCAGCGTCGAATCAATACCGAAGCGAACACTTCGACCTCGCCGCTGAAGATGTTTACCGCAGTCGTAAACGAAACGTCCGGAAGAAATTCCAAACGACCACGGTTAAACAGCCCGGTAGAATCTGCTTGACGTGATACCGGCCGTGAAAATCTACATTCTTTGATACTCTACTGGGTTCAGAGCTTCTGATTTGTGTATCTTCGAACACTGCCAAAACGCATGTTACCCACTAAGCCGAACAAGAAGTAATTTGAATCAGGAGCAACTTCACAGGTCTATTTCATACGAGGGAATTTGCGTTGCCCAACAGGGATAGGAAGTTTGTCAAAGCTTTAACCGTAATATTTACTGGCCACGCTCGATTAAGGAAGCACCTAGGCAGAACAAGGCTCATCCAGGATGAGTGCCGTTTGTTTGTGGAAGAGGAGAAAACAGTTGTGAACTTCTTCTATGTAACGCCCGATGAAGCACTTGGGTTTCGATAAACAAAGCCGCGTCGTGCCGTTAAGCAGATTGTGTACCGCGCCTGAATGTGAGGGGCGCCTTTTTCTCAAGAAACCGACGTGCAATGAATTTAGAAATTATACCACTAAGTATTATTGTATATGTTGAATTCTTGCTCCACAATCTTAAAACTAGTTAGTTTTTTTAGTTCGATTGCTACGCTTTACAACAAACATCAAAATAGAGTTTATGAAATTTTTTTTAGCAGCGAATGTTATCGGATGAGGTACTAAGTTAGTCTGACAGTCATGTTAGCACAGTTTCAAAAGCAATTAAATATTTTATTATTTTTATATTATAAACTTTTTGCGTAAGGAGGCGCGAAAAGCTTTTGCACGAGAGTGCCTGATACCTACACTACGGCACTGATGATGTGAAGTGCTCAGGGAGACCAGTTTTGGCGCCAAATATTTTGGTTTTAATTTAAAAATTAATTTCAATACTTGCATGGGCCATTTCGATAAAATGTTTACTGTATTTTCAAAGGTGACAATGCTCTAATTCTATATTACGAAAAGAGAAAATTTGTATTTTCAAGAAATGTTCTTGTCTATTTGATATATTGCTGCCAATTAATGAGCATCGTATTTAATCGTTTAGTGCTGTAGTTACATTTTTTGTAGACGGGGACTCGAATACTTTACCTTAATTTTTTGCTATTGTTAAGCATTCGTTGTTCTCGATACCGACCAAGGCATCGCGTACCTACTTTTAAAGAATACACGGAAATTACTGTTTGTAGATAAAAACTTAGAATTTAAATAAAGTAAATTCTCTCATCAGTGAATCCTTTAGACAGTGCGTGTTGTGTTACTTAAACCACTTGATATATACTTATGGGAAGTTCTTCCAATCTTACCTACAATACCTAACAAACAGCGAAACTATTGCTTGTAAAATTGATTCTAACCGTATGATTCACCGGTAGGCACATAGATAATGGCCTTACTGACATTCTACACTGAAACGTAATGATGTATTCTCGTAGTGCCGGTAGGTAGATGATATTGCGTAAAACGACAAAACTACACGAAACTATTTTCCCATTGTCCACGGATGTGCGGACCGGAATGAATTTGCAATTCAATAAAGTTGGCCAAAAAATATGTGGAAATTTGCATCTCCCTCTAAGCTATTTTAAAAGTTACGTCAAAATAAAACAGTAGGGAGCTGCTCATTGTATAGTAATTACGTTACATAACAACATGTGGGTATATACATAGACGCCAAGGAGCTAACTTTAATTATCTATACTCTAGACTAGGCGGAAACTGTTATACCACGCTGCGGACATTCCTTACGGCGAAAATAGGAAAGATTTAATTATTCTTTCAGTTTTCTCCAAAGATCTAGTTAGAAATTATAATTTTCCTGCAATTATGTTTTAATTACACCTGATGTTTGAAATAATTATGCGACAATCGAGAATGCCACGGTAATTAATTCTGATCTTTATAGATCGTAATTATCGAAAGATTAATTAAAGGTGTAGGTTGGGTACGGTTAAGTTACGGAGAATTACCAGCACTTAAGAATTTTAAAAGCCGAATAAAAGGCGGTATAGTTCACTGTTAAAACTGACTTTTAATTAAAATCATAATTATTAAAATAGCCGGATTATTGCAAATATCTCGATGAAATAATGATGGCTTGGAAATGGGAGGTCGAAGGCAAGACTTCGATTCCCTCGTGTATTTCCGTCACATATCGGGTACATTGTACTTGCAGTTGTAAATATTTAAAATTTTAAAATATATTTTAATTATTACCTCTGATACGTCTCTAACATGATAATTCATAAAATTGTACATTGTCTAATAATAAATATTTTTAATTGTTAAGCGCGTGGGAAATAATTAGGGAGTATAGCTTTTGTTGTCCACCAACACTAACAATCTTTCACGTGCACCAAAATAGGCCATATTTTTTCATTATACGTGTCTCTCGTATCGACTCGTTTTTGTTGTAAATCAAATGTTACATTTATATTAAGAGTATGGCCTTGTAAAGGTCATCAAAAAAATATTAAAAAGAAAAATTTTCAAGGGTCCAGCTGGGTGAAAAATGTTTCAGAAAATTGTTTACTAATTGTTAGTTCTCGTGCATTAGTCCTCATGCAAAATATCTGCACACATAATTTCACACACTTGACATCGCTCGTAAGAGAGTTATGGAGCAGAGAACTCTTAGTAGTAAAGCTGTTTTTCTAAAAAGTTATGAAACATTGGAATGAAACAAAAATTAAGTTCATATCGGTATTCTGCATTACACAGTTCCTGGCCACAATATTAGGGCCACCTTGAAAATAGGCTGCACTCGATACAAAAATTATCATGCTTTACATTATTTAAATCTCGACTTTAGAAAACAATATACGTAAAAGTGTTCATACATGTATTTTTTTTTCCCTTAACTGTTATATAAAACCCATTCAACCAAACAATTTTTGTCTTATCTCCGCCTCTTACCGTTAGCGACTTATGCGTATAGATAGAGTGGAAAATTTTCAATTTGTAAAAATTCATTTCACCTAGTGCTTCATAATTTTTTGAATTTTCGGGTTTGGGGACCGTCCCTTGTGAGTCGTTTCTAGCAACTTTTGTAGAATTTTAATAAATGTACACTGTCGTTCAGAGAAGTTCGGTCGGTTGGTAAAAAACATGAAAAGGTTACAGAAACAAACGAAACTAAAAACAAAATGCAATTTTATTGTATATACAGGTAAAAAAAGACAAAAATAAATAAATAAAAAGTTATTCTGGCCTAATATAACATACTGAACATTATTTTTTTTTTTCATCGAAAAAACCTCCTTTGCTGTTAATCACCGCTCGAACTATTCTAGGCATTCTTTCGATAAGTTTTGTTAAAACGAATTGTGGAATATTAATCCATTCATGTTGCAGAATATTCCGTAAATGTTCTTGTGAAGTTGGGCATATTTTTCGGATCCTCCTGTCCAGTTCATCCCACAACAACTCTATAGGGTTCAAATCTGGGCTTTGTGGGGGCCATGTCATTACTTTCAGGGTGTGCTGTTCTTCTCGCTCCTTTAGATAGTTCTTACACACTAACGCAGTGTGTTTTGGGTCGTTGTCACGCGTGAATGTAAAGTTACGGCCTATTATACGCAATCCTGATGGCACTGCATGATTCTGGAGTATTGCAAAATAATTTTCCTTCCTCATTACACCCTGCACTCTGCATAAATCTCCCGTCCCAGCAAAGGAGAAACATCCCCACACTAACACAGAACTACGCCCTTGCTTCACTGTAGGCACAATGCTGTTCGGGATCACTTTTCGGTTTTAGATCTTCGGACATAAACTCGTCGATTTTGCCCAAAAACCACAAACTTTGACTCGTCACTCCAAAGCACGTGTTTCCAATCATTTAACGACCAATCTAAATGAGAACGGGCCCACTGTAGCCGTTTTGCTCTGTTGCCCCGACGTAATAAGGGTTTTCGAATGGCAATGCGTCCATGAAGGTCCGCTTGTTGAAGTCGACGTTTCACCGTACTCGCCGAAACTTGTTCTTCACGGCCGCGATGGACTTCGGCTGCTATTTGCGGCGCTGTTAATTTTTTGTTGCGTTTGCTTAATAATACAATTCTCAAATCTTCAGCTTTTGTTGTTTTCCTAGATGCTCTAGGACGAACACGATTTTCTATAGTTTCAGTTGTCCGATATCGCTTTAGGATGTCATTTACTGTTGAACTTCTCATATTTATTTTTTCAGCAATTTGTCGCCCCGAATATCCTTCTTCAAACTGCGTAATAATGCGTGAACGTTTTTCTACACTGGTGGGCTTGCCACGTGCCATTTTGACGTAAATTTTCTTAAAACTTTCGCGCAAAAACGACAGATGCACACCAACACACGTTTAACAGTAAAATGAAGCAAATTTATATCTTTACGCCTGTGATAAATAAACAAGAGTGATACTGCGGTATATTTCCTAAATGTATTGTTCGTTAATAATCCCCAAACGACCCGTTTCAAAAGATCGGTACTTCCGAGAAATTCTTGGAATGATACTAAAAGGGACTTTATTGTGGTTGTCGCAATATTTCTACTTTACATAATAATTTATGGCTTTAACCCCTTAGAAAAGAGTGTATGCTTAATATTTTTCTAATTTTATGTATTAATAATTGTATACAGTGTGATATAATAGATCTTTATTGTATGACCGAACTTCACTGAACGGCAGTGTACACATATATGTAATTATTAATTTGTTTTAGTATCTTACAAACATTGTAACTGGCACTAATTTTGTGGACAGGGACTGTGTATTGTTTCTTAAGTTTTGCTGCAACCCTGAGAGTGACATCTAAAAAAAAAAAAAAGTCACGAATGACTTATTGTAATAAGTCATTACGGACCGGGCCGCACTCAAAATGTGCAGCTCTACTTCAAACTCACAAACAGTTATCTTAAATTCAGAATATGTAATTGCAAATATTCAGACTAATGAACTAAAATATTACCAGAAAAAGTACGAGATTTAAATTAACGATATAGGAGTACGAGATGTTACAGCTGGGATAAGAGTTCAGATGTGCTTTAAAATTTAATTTTATCGCTGCAGAAACGAAAATTTCTTTTGGAATCAGATTCAAGTACAAAACTAACACCAAGTGAAAAATCATTGGTGCTTGGTAATCACGACAAAACACGATTTGAAGCTCTGTCACAAATTATAACTTTTTCGAGAGACAAGACGAGAGACGAGCAGTCTTTGCCTTGCTGTCAACGCTAGCAAAGAAAGAAACATTTGTTATAATTTAAAGCATACGAGAATGGCTCTAAATCCAGAACAATTCTTCTAAAGAAGGCTGACAAAATATTGAAGGTTAGAAAAGGTTACGTGTGCATGTTCATGCGTTACATATTCTTATAAATCAACAATGCCAATCGTTGCAAACTCACTGATCATTTCTTATTATCACAAAAGTAAAGTTCTGAAACGGTACTTTACATAAAGATATTCTACTAGGTCATTATAACACGGTATAAATATATAAAATGAAGTGTATTACCTGTGACGAGAGAGTGGTTGCTGTAATCCAAAGCTTGAAGAATTAGTGTGAATGACCTCTGAAAAGGAAAGAGAAAAATATATAAGCAACTTGATTCAAAAGAAATGTATAAAAGCAATATTCTAGTTGTAGGTAACGATATATACACAAATAGTTACAAAATTGCGTTTATTTTTCTTTTTTTAATGGAATTGTAAGATCTCCTGAGGTGCACCACATCGCTAGAATATTCCGTACAAAAGTAATAAACCCGATAGTATCTTGTGCTTGATTTAGTTCACATACATATAAGTTGAAACTTGCAAATTATACTCCGCTCTAAATACAACAAATTAATTTGTTACAATTATAATGTGCAAGAAGATATACGTTTGATAAATTAACTACGTTAATAACAGTTATCGAAAACTAGCTATTAAGCAGTAGCTTTATCAATATCCACAGTAGAATTTAATTTGAACAGAATAATAAACGTATCTCTTTTATAAGCTTCCTTCGTATTAAATTACAAGGAAAATTAAATACGGATTGTATTTGACAGAAGTTACATTAGTGAAATGGGTTTGATTCAGTTGGGTAACGGTTTTTGTTACATATGTATGTGTGAATCTGTGAATTCAGCTAACGCTCTTCCAATATAATAAAGTATATATTTGTACGTGTGATGACGGCCCTAAAGGAGAGTTTTTCGTCTGTAAATAGGGGCAAAGTTTTCCATTGTTTTGTTACTACATAGTACATAGTAACACTAAAATAACACTACGATTTCTTCAAGGGAAGTTCACACTATTAGCGTTAAAAATTGTGCACTACTTTAGTGTAATAGCTAGTGTAAAACTAACACTACTATAAATAGAACATGTATGCTACATAGTGTTATATTCTAGTGCATTTTGTAGAGTAAATTTATAACACTACTACCGTGTTGAATGTACGCTACTGCTTTCTAATCATAGTGTATTTTAATTTATTTGGAATTAAATTGGGCAAGGGGCATGCATAACATAGAATAGAAAAATGGGTTGCATTTATATTTGAGCAAGTTAACATGTTCATGATGGTGAAACCTGAATACAGTACTTAAAAAAATAAAGGCAAGTGTAAGTTTAACTTTTTTAAATTTTAGAATCTACCCGATTAATAAAATCAACTTCTTACACTATTTGCAAGATAGTGAACAAAGAACAACCTGCTGAACGAAATTTTCTTTCATTTAAACAAGAAACTTGTATAATGTGTTTTCTTATAGGTTTAGATTCTATTTAACACTATAAAGTGCATTTGATTTTGCACTATTCTGCACTAAATATTTTAACCAAACACTATATCAAAGTTACTCGACAAGATATTTTACTGTATATTACCATCTAGCACAGGGTGATACTTAGGGGTAAATTTGGGCGGACAAAATTCATAAAATTTAAGTACTCAGATATGTACAATGACAAGTTACAATTTTTAATAAAAACTTCAGTTCAATCATAAATGCATATAATGCCGCTTTTAATGGTCATTAAATAGCGTCTAAATATCTAGATAGCTGCAATGAGAGTACAGAAACGGGTTGTGCTTCACGAAATTAGCATAGACTAGACAGACTCGTGTTTATTCGGCTCATGAGAATGGGTTCGTATTGCCTACTGGTTCCCCGAGAGTCGACAAAACACGAGTCTGTCTAGTCTCTGCTAATTTCGTGAAGCGTACGGAAAGTTGCAGGCTTAGTTATAACGGCATGTCAGTAGATTTCCTTCTTATGGCAGTTACAGGCGGAACGCTGTGTACTCAGCGAAATTTCCTTTTTATATCATTAATCATTGTTACGTACTTTGTGTTTGGAGTAATTGCTTTCTTCCTAAAAGATACATTTTACACATGCAAGTATGCCTTTATTTGTAGTACATATATACACCACTCCTATATTATTTCCATCCAGAAGCAGAGTAATAAGCCATTTCACGTACTTAAAACGTTTTCGGACAGCTATCATTTTTTTCTGTTTTAGAGTAGCTATAACTTACAGCTAATTAGCTTCTAAAAGTTATATTTTGAAAACAAATATATACTGCTTATAGCATATATATTTGGAATTTGGAAACAATTCTACATCAATCTGGAACAACATATCCAGCATGTTCCATTTAAAAGTACAACTGGTACGACATTTTTGAAGGATTAATACTAACGGAGATAAACTGTGTAAGGTCGTATTCATTTTTAAACAAAGATTTTAATTAATTTGTCAACATGACCGTTTATTTCCTGTGAAAATTAGCGAAAAGGCTGGTAGCCCTTTTTGGCGGAAGAAAAATTGATCCACATTGCCCCAGTTGACGGTCTCTAAATTTGCTGTTGTAACATCTTGTACATGCCGCCTTTAGTACTGTATTAAAAATCTCAAGGTATAAAACCAACTAGAATTACCATTTCATTATTGTAATATTTTTGTGCAGTCGCATTGTTAAAATATTGATCGGAAAGGATGAATTTCTTATTATTCGTAAGGTGTTTTAGAATTGTACCAAAACCACTAGAAAAGGAGGAAATAGGCCGTTTTACCGCTGGGTTTATGATGCAAAGATAATGCAAGTTTAACAACATTATTGATGTAAATAGGAGGATGTGCTATTTTAAGAAAAAATCAATTTTGTATGGTGCATATGTTAAATTGGCTGCTGGGTTCCTTAAGCTTGAATGAACACAAACAATTTAATAATTGGAGAAAAATGTTAATTTACATACATTACTTGGTAATACACATTTTATGGATTTAATTTCAATTATTGTGGTAAGCGAAGTACGGTATAACATTTCTAAAATTTCCTTATTCATATCGCTCATTTATGCCATCTCGTGAAACGGGTGTCGAAATAACCATAATAAATACATTCTTAGATAGCAATACTTTACAATGTGCAATTGTTGGCATTACACTGTCTTCTATAATGCACATTTATAAACGTAAACGAAAATAGCTTCGCGATGCAGCATCGATACATCACATTGATTTGTCATTTAGAGGAAGATATGTTTATTGGAATTATGCGGTTAATGTTTCCTTAATACCTCTTCTCGATGCACCGTAGGTTGTCGTGAGATTCGAACCCACATTGACAGTCCCTGAATAAATAACTCTTTAAAAACAAAGTAGGCACGATTGTACAATAATGGCTATTGTTGTAGGGAGAGACGACCATATTTAACGTTGTGAATGAAAAATCCGTTCTTGTGCAACAATTTCGTATGCGCGGAGTATTCATACATCATCGCATATAACTGAATATATCAGATGACTAATTCACTTAATTAATTATTGGAGGCAAACAGTCACCTACAGCATCTGTTTGAAGATCTGATAACCGCGGTTACTTTTAAACAACAATTTATTTTTAGAATAGCATTGTAAGATGTATAAGAAATGAAAAATATGTTGTTGCTCACAACAATCGATTAAAGCCAAGCCGAAGATGACTTATGTGAGGTATTCAGCTAATTGAATATTTTAATCAAGAAGGAAATAAATCAAATGCTACCCGTACGTCTATATTTTCACCATCGATATATGTTCCATTTAATTGATCCAAGATCAGATCAAATAGTTATTCAACCAAAAATAAAGAAATTAAGAAAAAGTACAAAAAAACATTTTCTAAAAATGGTAAAACGCGAAAGATCAGTTATTTTCATTGCTTTTTGGCAAGGTTTTTAAAAATGTTATTTCTATGTGAACAACTGGATCTGTAAGGCTAGATTGATATTGTTTATACTGGTCTTAGCTTAGTCTTTGATGTTATTTCCGCTTGATAACCTGTCAACCTTTGGATTAAGTTCTTCCTTATTGCAACCTCTACATTCTTATTTAACTAAAACAGTTCACTACGTTTTCTACAACGGTTATAAATCCATCGAGTTCGTTGTTTTTTCTGGAGTACCACAAGGGTCGAACTTGTGACCCCTTTTGTTTGTACTGTTTATAAACAATCTACTGATGATTTTATCCCGCCCAGTACTCGCATATGCAGATAACATAAAAATATACTCTTCCAACAGATCTTTTAACGATACGCAACATAATTTGGATCATATCTCTAGCTGGTGTTCTTTATACAAGCGATCACTAAATGTTAGTAAATGTTTGTTACCTATACGACGAAAATTAATTATATCAATTCGGTGATACTTATCTCAAAGTTGATACTATTGAAATAATAAAGTAGGTCTCTACGACCAGATTCAGTTAAAACTATACGTTTTCCAGTGTTATGGTTAATCGAAAACTCGACAAAAATCAACTGCCCCTAGTATGGTTCACATACCGAGTTACCGTGATCAACTGCTTCCCGCTCAGTTAGTTTCGCGTTTGGCATGAGTTACCGTGCTAACTCTATCCTGCTACCTTTCCCTCTCTTGAAGAAGGCCAGACGAAACGTCAAGTTTTTGATTAACCTTGATAGATACTATTAGAGATCTGCGGGTTAAAAAGCTTTAGGATTTGTTTACGATCTTGCACATTTTTCAGTGATATGTTCCTTCTGAAGACACTATATTGTATCGTTGTTGTACAGGATGCATCTGCAGTTTGGTCACCACATTACACCTATCTTTAATTGAGCATTGAGAAATCTCCAAAAGAAAATAATAGTGCAAAAACAATCCAATTTTAAGACGGGATTCAGTCATAGGCAATATGCCTATTCCTGCTTCTCAATCCAACTTTGCATATATCTAAATACCCTTAATAGAATTACTTACGTCTTAGCTGACACGCTGACTACTCGCACAAAATTTGCTTACTCCAAAAGTTCAAGAATATTTTTCTTTTAAAGGACGTACCATCTAAGCATTTATAATTGTTGGGTAGTTTCATAAATGTTAAATGTAAAAGAACGCTGAAACATATAGTACTTCCGCGTATTTTGGTTTGCTCTGTAATAGCTTTTTCCAGTGGACAATAAAAATAATATTATGATTATTATTTCTAGGCTATTGTTATCCCGTGGTTATCGTTATCGTTGCCAAAATGATTGCTATTTATTATAGAACTCTTTAATATCATTGTTACTAATATTTGAGTTAATTTCGATAATCCTAACTTAACCAAAGATATTATTCATGAAATCTTTCATTGGTATTTCCGACGTAATTCATTGCTTTTGCTTGAAAAAAAAAAAAAACGTGTTCCGGTAAAGAATTGAACCTGACATTTCCGGTTTGCCGGACGGGCGTGGTAACCGCTAACATCATGGGGATCTTGACGCCAGGAACAGTTACTTTTCAACACCCATTATTTATCTGTAATATTTCCACAGACAATTTTTATTGTTAGGCGCAAAAGTACATTAATTAATTAATTAATACAATTTGGCTTCCGTCCGCGAATTATGAAAATCCGAAGCTTCTTTGGTATTTCTGACGCAATTGTTTTTTGAAAAAAATCTCGTCTCGGTAGGTCCCCGCGATGTAGTGGTTAGTACGGTTGTTCGGCAAACGGAGGATGAATGTCAGGTTCAATTCCTTACCGTGACAAAGTTTTTTCAAAAAGACAATTAAATACGTTGGAAATACCAAGAAAATTCCAGATTTTCATAATTTCTCAACGGAAGCCAAATTATTTTGATATTGATGGCCAAGATTTTTGATGAATTCTAAATTAAGTAAAAAAGCGCCAGAAACTATGAACATTTTATGTTATTATTTAAACAGTATAATGTGTATCTTCCGGGAATATTCTAAATCTTCTTTCTTCTGACTGCTCACTTGGTTAAAATTTACATATAAACGGAATTTGAATTTCAAATGCAGTAATAATAACCTAAGCAAATAATTTACTTTCTTCTTTTTAATTTTTGCTGTTGATATATTATGTTTTCTACAGTGAATCTTTCCTGAATTCTCTAAACCTACTTAACTTACTGCTTAAGTTAAGCGTCGTCATTACTTTTTTCTTCCTACACTTCCGCAAAAACTTGATCGCGAGCCGAAAGGTAATTATAGAGGTATGAAGACATTATGCATATGCTTAGGCGATTCAGTTTTTCAAATTCAAATTAATTTCCGATCTGATCTCTTTTAGAAAATAAAAAGACAAAGTTTGATTAAATTGAAATTCCTTCATTAGTTTCAATTATTCTATATATATATTAACGCCTAACGCTATCCGTCTATTCTTGGACCATATAATCAGAACGTTAGCATCTATACCTATTTACATATTGCATAATCAACGATTTTCGCGGAGGTTGCTTCGATAGATTGTATTTCCATTATGCATTTATTAAATTGGTTTTATTTCTTAATATCCTTGCCTTTAGAAAATGAACTTCGTCTACAAATCAAAGTTATTTTACTTCGGGGAAGAGAGACAGTATTTATAGGATGTCGATAATGTAAGTGTAAGTGATGTTTCGTGTCGTAATTTTATCAGCAGTGTCGCTCACTGAAGAAGGTTTTATTTGGCGCAAAGATTTTATTAACGTCTTGTCACGTAACACAGGGACACCATAATTTCCACGCGGTGTCTAATTCTTTCTACTATCTGTTATGGACAAATTCCTTCAGAACACAGTTGAGGCTACGTGATACCACGTCGAGAAGCTTGGCGTCAGATGAAGAACGTTTCCGTATTTATGGTTGCAATACTGTCTTATACGGACCAGAAAAAATGGTAATACGAAATTCAAACTATGTTGGATAGTGTCCGTTTTTTATTTTCGGGCTCCTTTGTACGCGTATTTTTGGTACAATGTATATTTCTATAGAATAGCTGTACTAGTATGGTAAATCAGTAGCGGAAGCTTATCGATTCAGAACTGGTATGTAATTCTTTATATGTAAGAGAAAAAAAGATATGTTTTTGCTAATTGTCGGCTATAAATGAGGGATAAAT
>LR736861.1:4025879-4050626 GCA_902654985.2 Oryctes borbonicus | reverse complement strand
ATGTAATAGAAACGGTATTTTCCTAAATTAATGTGTACTTAGTAAGAGTTTAGGAAATATTTGTGATATTTCGTAAAGCAAACGGCGTGGAGGTTTACTTTCCAACTGTTCTCGTAATGAAAGAAATCACGTAAAATTATTTACGGAACGATTGTCACAGTCGAGGCGGCGGCATTTCGTTGTCCTCCCAAGAAGTTACGATTTACCGCGAGTACACCATTTCGTAAGTACACATTTAAGAACATGTAACTGTCCTACGGTAATAAAATTTTAATTATAGCAAAACAATGCGCAATTAAGTGTATCTGGCAATGTGGAAAAGCAATTTATATGATAACGAGAAATAATATCGCTAATTGACGACATTAATTACGGCAAAAAGCTCTTCTTAACTTACTTAAACGTTCGTGACTTGGGAGTTCGATTTAATAAAATATTTCGAGGACGTGTTCCATCTAACGTAACGGTTATTGTATGCTATATTGAATTTTTATTGCGTTTGGGAAGAGGGAAAAACGAAAAGAACGAAAATTTTAATTTCGTTAAAAGAATCTATAAATTTACTATATGTATTTGTACGGTCGTTGACTATTAAATTAGAACAACTACGAAATTATGGCAATTCTGTATAACGGCTGGCACAAATGTAATTTCATGCTTAGCAAAATAAAGTAAATAACTATGTAACATTGGTAGTAAGAAGAGCATGACAATGTAGGTGTTCCATGACATGATTGCCATAGCTTAAGGATGTGTTTCTCCAGCAATTTCTAGTCAAATGTATAATGCACATATGCTTAAAACTTCGTAATTGAACTAGGATAATATGAATAAATATCAGGTGAAAATCTCATTGAAAATCAGCTAAAAAGAAGTCGCTTTATTGCATTAATTGTTAAAAACGTGCACGCAATTGGTGTATACACATACGAGCTCCTCTCAGAACTGTTGTTAGTCTCAGCATGGATGGAGGAACAACATGAGTAGTTTCTGTGGGACCATAATCCTTGCAACAAATTGTTCTCTGTTTTCAGGATTCTTAACATAAAGATTTTTCAACCTCCTTCAAAGGAAATAACCATTTTGGCCTGGTGACCCGGCGAATTGTTATTTCCAATACGCTGAAATGCTAGGTTTCACTGCATCTTGATCAAGTTTCCAACAATAGTGATTAGAGAGCAATTGAATTTTCGTTAGCTTCGCATGATTTCACGCCGATTGACTTTATCTATGTAATGCGGTTAAAGACGTGGTTAAAACGAAATGAATGCGAGGAAACTAGGAACTGTTGAAGATCTGAAACACATTACATTGAGGACGCATTCGAAAATCTGCATACGAACAGTTACTGTGAGAACGTGGATGTTAGAGCCTTCAACTGTGCATTATTGCTGAAGGGAAACACTTTGAGTATAAAAAGTGTAATTTTATGGAAATAACAGTTTTTATTTGTGTGTAAAATAAATCGTTTACGCTAACCTGATAAGTGTGAAGATACTTATACGCCATAAAACAAGTAAAAAAAAACAACATTATATGTAGATTCTTTAATACTTCGCATGACCTTTTGATTTAATAACAGCAGCTATTCTTTTGCGTATGCTTTCTACTGGACTTCCATATTATCAAACTTGTTTTATCGCTGTTTTTCCACTTTTAATTCTTTAAAATTTTTCTTTAATTCTTCCTTCCTTTGACATTTTATTGTTTTTAGTTTTTTTTTTTTTTTTTTTTTTTACCAGGCGAAGCAGTGTCGATGACCTCTTCTCTCCAATTTTCACCAAATCATAAAATTGACAAGAAGTATTTTTGTTAAAAAAAAGAAACAAAATCCACTAACGGAAAGTTCAATTATATTTCTTCATATCAAAATTATGTAACAAGCGTGTCAGCACGCTGGAACCATCATCAACCAACATCAGCACCCTGGAACCGAAACATTGTAAACTGTATATTTGAATTAAAAAACAAATGGAGATGAGATAAAAAAGTTTCGACAACAATGTTTATTTTCAAAATTCCTCGAGAAAAATATCTAAGTGTCAGGTTAATATGAAACTATTTCAGCGAAAAAGTCATGAAATTCTAAGTAAATCCATTTCGACGTTCTAACACTAAAATTATTATCCAGGAAACAAGATTTGAAAAGAAATATTTGGTTTTGAATCAGGTGCAGCTTAGAGTAAAACATTCTAGTGTTTTAATTCATTGAAGAACAAATAAAAGAGGTATACTGATGAGTTGTGATACAGCGAAACACGTATACAGATAGTGGTTGGTGGTAGCTGGTTCGCTGAATATATTCATTTGTATTAATTGCCCTTGGTGTGCCTAGCCACTAGTCGAAGTGTGCTACCCTTGCAGATCCTGTGGCAGTGACTGCCTATTTCTGTAGAGGTCGATGTAGCAATTTAATTCGACATTTTCAGTGATTCGAGTATCTCTAATTAGATGCTCTCCTCCAAACATGTTAAATAAAAGGGAAAAATTGTTTAATTTTCTATTTTTTCAATTGTTCAGCCTCATTACAGTGTAATAAATAATCTTTCAAAACGTTTTTATGTTGTATTTGGTCCATGATTACCTTTACAATACATAGTGGTCCTGGACCTTGTGTTGTAAATGCATGACCAAATCATTGTACAAGGTGCACAGTCTTCTATATAACGTTCAACTGAGCGTCTTCTAACATATACTGAGGGCATTCTGTTACCGCCACCGTTTTTGCTTGGTTCCTAAACAGAGTTTGGGGAAAAATAATCTTCGCATCGTTCCAGTCGCCAACAGTAAAATTTTCATACAACATACTTTTCACCAAAGGTAACGAGCTAATTTCATGCGTTTCGTCAATTTTTTTCTACTAAACGTGCACAATTTAATCTTGCTGCGTACAGGCTTTTTCGAACTGTTCTGTGGGGTATGTTCACAGTCCTACTTACCTTTACGATTTAGTGAATAGCTTTGTTTTTGTTGGGATTTTTATAATTTCGCAATTAACGCTTTCTCTTATCGTAACATTGCCGAGAGGTACTCATTCCTAGAATATATTCTTGAGCCCCTTAACGTAATTTTTTTTTATAAAATCGAACAAAAATATATATTTTTTAGATATGTACATATTCACGTTATAGGAAAATTATAAAATATTAAATAAAATTCAGTTTGTCAACCTAAAAATCTAATATCTAAATATATCAAATTTATTTTATATGTGCAAAGAGTTAATGAAAATAAAAGTTGTAACTAATAAAATGCGAATTCAAAAAAAAGGGGACGAAATAATTTGAAATTTGTGTACCTAGCTCGTATACGCTACACATGTAGTTCTTTTATTTCTTGAAAAGGTCTTGATCAATTATTTAATTTGATAATTAATTATTTATTAATAAAAAAATTAGAAAGTTTACAAGAGTGGAGTGGGTATCCCTATCCGGGATATGTATCTTTATAAATCGGCTAAATATTGTATTACCTTCAGAATACTAAATAAAAATCTATGCGGAAGAATTAAAAGTATTATGTATATGTAAGATTTTCTAAATTATTTCAAGTGGTCCTAATTCAATAGTCAACGACTGTATAAGTTGTTAAGAACAACAATGATGTGCAGAATGGATGTTTCTAAGAATTTTTCACGTCTCCAGGCATTTAAAGCTGTCCGAGGAATTGATTTTGTATTGATCGCATCCTGTAACAACTTTATTAAACATCTAATTACGAATAAAGTATATAGTAACGCGTCAGTGAACGCGAGGAATGGTACGTATGAGAGCAGAAGTTGATAGAGATTGCCACTTAATTGCTGTTTTATGTAGAATTTCTTGCTGTAATTATAAATTATCCGCAAACATTGACAACGATAAAATAATGTATTTTTCAGTTAAAATCATTATCGAATATCTTTAGTGTACGTACATCCATTAACGTGCATGAACAAACATGCATGCGAGATATTTCTGCATTTTTTACAACATTGTTTATTAGACGAGTAATGCTCGGAGTATGAGAACTTTTTAATCTCAGCTAAAATAAGTTCAGCGTTCGATATAGTTTTTTTCTTTTATATATATAAAGCTACGACAAAATGCAATTTATTATGTATATCCCTAAACAACAAGAAAAAGTAATTTATATGTTGTACATCAGACTCCAAAGTGCGAAAGCTTTTAGCTTTTAAAGCTATTAAAACTTCCTCGTAAATCCACATATATGCAAGTATGTTATGTTAATAGCCATATACATATTCAAAAATATTGTAGATAAAGAAATATTGCTGTTCTATTATTTCGTTTATTTCCAGTCAATATAACTATTTTTTTCAAAATCGGTCAACTGCTAGCAGAATCATTCCGAAACATTACTGGCGAAAAGCAGATTATATCATACAGACAATAATTTACAGAATTAGGCACCCAAACCAATCAACAAGGTCATACATAATGCAGGTTTCATTTGTAAAAAAGGCATTTAATAGGTTCAATACAAAGGAAGCCTATCATAAATTCGAACCTCAAAGCAGACGAATCAACCTAACAATGCTTCGAATTGCTTAATTTTTTGGTAATGAAGTACCATTAGAAAAAGCTGTTTACCACTCGCTTGCAGAATTTTGTCGTTGTTGTGCTTCCGTTGGTGATGATTTCGTGAAGGTCGACCAAAATCTGTTGTTGTTCCGAAAAACATCAGCTCTGTGCGTAACATGATTGAATAAGATCAGCATGTGACTTACCATGAGAGAGAGGCATCTTTAGGCATATCGAAGCCTGCAGTAAGCATGAAAAAGACCTGTTCCCCATAAATTCCACATAATTTGCAAAAGAGAAGTCCGTGGCAGTTGGTGTAAGGAAATTCGACAAAGAAATTTCGAAATCCGTAACAGGTGATAAAACTTGGATACACTCCACAATTCGTGATAGATCAAAATCAATAAAAGTTGTCCGTTCACGAAGTGCCTCCAAGAAAAGAATTGCTTGTTTCTTTCATTCTTTTGGATAATTGAAGAACAGTTAACAACAGTTGAATGATATATAACAATTTGTTGGCTAAAAGTCACCGATGAAATCGTGAAAAACAATAGACAATGTCGCATCATCCTTTATCATAGCAACGCCAGCCGTCACACACCACGTCATGATTCTATCACCTCAAGAAGTTGTCGAAGCCTTTAAAACACATACTTTGGAGGTACCACCTTCAGGGTGGAATAAATGTTTGAGAATTGATTCGAATTCATGCAAAAATGTATAAATTTTAATGGGAAACAATAAAACGATTTGTACCAAAAACGTTTTTTTTTCTTTCATTGTTTCCGTTATATTTTTGTTCCCACATATAATTTCGAAATTCACTTTCTCAAAATAGAAGTATTTGACATTGATGGAGGACTATTGAATATTATGTAGGTGACGTTGAATTTCATGGAAGTTCTTATGTAGAAAATATTTATTTATTCAAATTCTGTTCCTTCTGTATTTTGTAAAGCAAAACCCCGAGGGGATAGATGCTACTAAAAATTTCAAAATTCATTTTTCTCTGTCACAAGTGCGGACAAACGATACAATCCATCTATTCCGCATAGAAGTCTTTTAAATTTATTATAACTAACTTTAAAGGAGGATGTGAGAGGATATACATAGTATTAGATGTTTTATTGAAGTAACAAAATTACTTATATGTGTTTCCTGGAAAATAACGAGGGGGAACAAATTAATGCGAAGTTAAAATTGTAACACATGCAACTGTAACTATTTAATGATTAATTATAGTGTTATAACCGTAACTGGTTATTAAATTCTTAGTCCAGTTACATGTATTCATGAAAATAGAAAATCTGAAATGAAACTGAACGCTTTAAGATGGTTTTTATGATTTCGTAATTGTGGCATAGTTTTCCAATGTTAAGAGGACTTGTTAACGCAGGCTGCCATCTGTAATATAGATAATAAAATTACCTTATTTAAAGCCAGTTGATTTTTAAATTATAATAAAGATCGGTGTACGAGATAAGTTTTATCTGCTTAGTGTAGAATTTACAAGAGCGTAAAAACTTAAGGATTTGCGCGGATCTTCGTTAATTCAAAAATTATAGCTCCGTTTATCTTTTAAATAGTGAAAGAAGTATCAACGATTCGAAATTTATTTCCCATTTCATTCCATTTTAGGATATAAGAAAGTATGTGTTATTAGTTATAATAGAAAATCGTGTCCATACAGCATTGATTTAATAATGTTTGTCCGTGCACAGCGTCTATGTAGGCTATACATAAAAAACTGTACATCATATCAAAACTGCCATTTAATGGTGTCCCTGTTTATTATTTAACAGGTTCACACATATGCATGTCCGTACTTTCTATGTAATTAAAAGAGATAAATATTCTACCCATCGGAGATGTGGTTCTATTTATAATCTTTTATTGGTGTGTCAAAAGGTATTAACTTTTAAAACGAATTATACGAGCAGAAAGGTCCGTGTGCTTTCAAAATTACCATCGCTAAATAAATTATCCCATCAATCGAGGTTAGTTTGGATGTGAAATAAATCGAAAATGAATAAGTGTAGATGATGATGTTGGTCCGGTACTGATGCAATCAAATGTATGATTTACACATGTCGTACGCTCTTTAAAATCCCATTTTTTACCTACATTTTTAGCCTAATGTTACTTCAGCGTGAAGAAATAATCTAATACGCCGAATGTAATGTATCGGCGCGAGCATCATTTAACAGCACAGTTATATAACCCGCCCTAGTGTTATTTTTATAATGGGTAATTGATAGTGTGAAGTACGTACTTTACATGCTTTCAAACGAAATAAAATCAGATATTGATGAAAAAAATCCTAGTATTCTCAAAGTACGAGAATGGTACAATAAGTATCTGTGTTAAGGAAGACAACGCAATTGTTTCGTATTTAGTAAATATATTTCCCCGCACAATCTCCTTAGTCCAGCGATGTTCCAACGTTTCTAAGCCACCCTCTGTAATCTTCAGTTGACGTGAACCGCTTTCCGCCAACTCATTTTTTTGATGTTTGTAAAAAGAAAGAAGTTACAGAATATGGAAGATAAGGCAGCAATTTTTACTGTACTTGACCTGCTTTGCCGGCACAATTGCTGATGAATTGGTGCTGATAGTAGACAATTTCTCTCTTTACTATGTGAAACCCTTTTCTCTTTAGTTCAGCGACGAATTGGTCCAATAAATCAGCCCCACATTATCTTGTGATTATCCTTCCTTCCCCAAATAATCAATTAAGATTATAACAATCCATGTTAACTCTGTGCAAGTACATACGGAGAAAGGATTACTGGAAACAAGTAACGATTATTTTCGGCCCTTTTATATATACGTTAGAGAATATATTTTGCAACTAAGAAAGTCGCTGTCTTGAGAAAATTACTGAATTCAAGGAAGCGGTTGATCGTCCAAAATAAGTGAATAGCTTTTATTTAAAATATTACTGCTCTTTCTTCGATCATGAGCGTATTGGATTTGGTTCGATATACTCTTTATTTATTTTTGTCTTCACTTGCTTGTCACCAATTGGGCTTGCTGTATCGAAGCCATTCCCTCTTCATCAACAGTTTACTTGAAATCGCGTTTTCAAATGTTAGGTAGCTTTTAGTAGAGCATATAGCAATGCAAACAATATATTTTGTTGCAAGAAAAACTTATTTAATCCCAAATTAAATTAGTGGCTTCAATTAAGCAAGTCATACATCTTATTTGAAACAGCAAGTGTTATGAGATAATGAAAGAGAAAAAATGTCTTGTGTGAAATAAGTTTTGAGTTGAGTCACCATCATAAATTCAAGAGAATGCTCTCTTCCAATAAAACAATACACTCAAGAGATTCTATTATCTTCTTCTGTGTATAGGATTTAATCAAATGGTTTAAATATTTCACACATTTTTAATGAAAAATATTGCCACCGGTTTCGTGCATTCCACATCATCAGGCAAAGAGAATTAGTCAAAGACGTTATACGAACACCTCAAAAGTTGTAACTTTTAGCATGTTGGTGGAATGTGTTGTGGTATTTACTCTTAGTTTTGACTTGTTTACGCCATACATTATTGTATGTTGCTATGTATTGTATATGTGTTCGGAATAAAGCTGTTTATCATTATTCTTATTATTATTATCATTATTATCTGTTATAAATCGTTTGCCCTTTGAGTTCTGAATAGTTTTTTTCTCATTGTTTTTCCTATTTCTCTTTATACACAACTTAACTCAGGTGAGCAAAAAGTTTAATACTCCGACATTTTTTTCCACAAATCGATTTTCTTTACTCTGCAATATTTTAAAGCTATTGTTTTTGTTTTATGGATTACAAAGCTGCTATAAACATATCGGTAGGATTTTAATAGAGTATCAGCCCTACTTTACAACAATTCATCAGTCGTTCTTATAGCAGTTTATAATCCATAAAACGAAAATAATAGCTTTAAGGAGTTGCAGAGTAAAGTAAATCAATTTGTGCAAAAAATATTAAACTTGCGGCAAGTAACGCTACCACACCTCTTTTTTCACGAACGATTCTATTCCACTCTAGTGCCGAAAGCAGTTTTGGGACATTCTGAAGAAATGTCAGACAGTTCTACTTATAAAACTATTTTTTTGTAATTAAAAAAATTGCTTTATTCATCGTGTTATTGCATCTCACATTTGCATCCTGGCTTTTCAATTTCTGGAGTGATCATAATAAGGAAAAGCCCAGTTTTCGTGGGTTGCCTTTCGACACAATTTGTATTCAATTACTAATCCAAATTATGCTTTTCCCATTTTTCTTTGTTCCAAGGGGTTGGGTTACTTCACATAGTAAAATACGGACAACGTTTATCAAAATTTAAAAATGTAAAAATGTGCTAGTTTCTACTTCAGAAAAAAATCTAATTTATTTGAACCTATATATTTAGGTCAATTTTGGATCATTATGACATCGAAACCCCATTACGATCGTCCCGATTCGAGTTATCGATATACTTAACCGCATTTCCAAATCCGCTATTAATAATAGAGTAGGCATTGAAATTCACGAAATCACAGGGCGATAATCTCGATTCGTATAGCAATTAAAGGTAAAAGGAGTGAAAAAAATCAGCTTATGGTCCTTGGCATTTCAGACGATTTATTTATTATCATCTGGTGCGAGCCATAGAGATGAAACGGCGGTCTGACCTCGTCCGGTTAGTCGTAATAACAATAATTCTACATAGAGGAAGTTTTTTCTTATAAAGCGGATTAAGTTTATTCATCCGTATTTTAATTTCCTATGAAAAAGTGTATTAAAGCATTAATGTTATTACTTAATCGCTTAATAAGTAAAACTCTAGTACTACAAGCTGTATGGCAGACAGCTGGAAGTTAATTTTGACCTTAGGTTATGCCCTGCTTTATTAATTCAAATTGATGTACAGCTAGACTAGATTAAATTCAGTGCTTTACAATTATGTGCAATTTTTGCATGTACAAGCTGCAAAATATAGAGGAGGTACACAAGATTCACTTTAAAGATTAATAAGATCTAAAATTATAGATTTCACTTCCAACGCATCTCCAAGGTTGATTGAATATTTTTACATACGGGTCACAGATCATCGATTAAGCAAAGAACGGATGGCAATTAATTTGGCAAATTCCAATTACATGTGAAAAGGATATTTGCATCTAAAGGTCGCGCATTTACATGTTCTAATATCTAAAAGTACTTGATAAAGATAGTCCACGTTTCTTTCCATATTATTATTTTGCCATATGCTTTCCCCAAATCAAATAAAACCCCAATAGTCAAAGACATATTTCCTTTCTGTCAACTTAACTGAGGTCTGCTTTGAGTTTTTTTTTTTACTAATATTGGTTACATGTTTAATCATCCATTGCGATTGCTAACTAATCTGATAATATTGGCAAATGGGCAGCAAGCAGTTGTATGATAAGGTTAAGGCGATCACAACGAAGGACGGATCTTTGTGGAGGTTGAGATGGGCCCTTCGTGGCAGTTGCTGTCTGATGACGAGTCAGCCGATTCACGGCCTGAAGAGCTTGGTGTTTACTGACAGTAAAAAAGCCGAAGCCCATGCAAATCAATTAAGAATGACGACGAGGAGCAGGTCAGGACTTCATTGAAAGATCTGGAAAGCAGCAAAGTCGTAAATTTACCACCTACAAGCATCGAAAAAGTAAAAGGTTTAATTGCGAAAACTAAGGGTGGAAAGGCTTCGAGACATAATTTGATCACAAACGGAGTTTTGAAACATCTTCCCGAGGAAGCAATACATCATTAGTGGAGTCTTGTCCACGACTTACTTCCCTAAGAGCTAAAAGTAAGCCGAGGTTGAGGTATTCCCTAAGTAAGAAAAAGACCTAACTGGTGTATTTAAGGTCGCAGAGGCGGTAATTCTCAAGCGTCTGAGGAACGATATTCTCGAGGCCAATTCGATTCTGTCCTAGCAATTTGGTTTTCGAGCGAGTCTCTTTGCCGAGTTTCACCGAAACGATTCGCAAAAAAGGATGTTGTTCGTTTTACGAATAAATTTAATGAGAAGTACGTCAGCATTGGTCATTTCGTGTTGCTATGATTATTCTATGTTGGATGATATCTCGGTGTTAGAATAGACAAAGAAATGACCTGGAGCTGACATGTTGCGGATATTAGGAAATGGTTTGTCACGACCAGAGGTCTTCTTAATAGCAAAATAGTTCGGGCACCAAGATATGTCCGAAACGATGACATTTGTGTGGATCTGCAAATGATATTACAAGCCTTCTTCAAAAACTTTGGAAAAGAGCCTGAAGTAGAGCTATAGAATCTAATCACCCATTAATTCGGCTAACAATAGAACCGCAAGATAGACCACTGCTTAATGTAAGAGTCCGAAGAATGAAGAAAAACGGACGAGGAAAAATGCGGATTAGTTGGAACAACAGGAACAAAGGGCTAAAAGAGCCCCAGTAAGCAACAGAAGACGCGGAGATGTAGATTCTTTAGTAAGATTCTTTCTTCGAAATGGATTATTGGATTTATTTCAACTCTACCTCAACGTCACATTTCTTGTACATATTTTATGTGCTGATTGTATATATTTTGCTACTTTTCAGATACCTCCATTATGCATATTAGTAAAAGCCTACACAAAATTATACGTAATTAGTACTGCGTAAACTACTGTCATTTGTATCCACACAGTTACGGAATATTCACTAAAAAATGTTAAATAATTACCTATAAATCAAGCCTACTTTACTCAATCTGTTTAAAATTTATTAATAAACCTACAACGTTGTACAGTAATCGTAAGCGAACAAACGTGTTTGTCTGGTGCAATAACTACTGCAAAACTAACAATTACTGTTGAAAGAAAGATTTTGCAACAATATCCTTGACAGTCGACGCATATATGGGTATCAATTTGAATACCTATAGTCATAGTCGGAACAAACAGTACTTACGTTAACCGTACAATTAACGCTTATATCCATTAAATACGATGTATGATACTTATTATGTGCTATTTCTTCAGCTCTCTTGAATGAGCTATTTAACCATAAACTGGCAACACATGTACGAACATCGTTTATAGAGAGGTACGCTAATCGAATTCTCTTGTGACATTGACATACAAGTATTGACCTAAGCTTTAAGGCACGCCTCCTGTTAGATGGATTCTTCGAACAACATGTGTTACAGTCGTCAGCAAAACTATTCTTTCTCAATATTACTATTTCACACAACACAAAAGTTGATGATAAAATTCTTACTGTACTATTATTAAGTATTTACACTTTTTAGAACATTTCCTGCGCATCCTAAAAGCTAGACTCATACGGAGAATAATATATAGGACATATAACAATAAACGTATACACACTAAAAGCTTCGGAGGTTATGGCAAGCTTTAAAGCTTACATATCTGTTGGGGTCATCACATCTTAACGAAAATTCTTACCGTAAATTATTATTTTCATAATACAACTATCCCGAGTCGTTAACTCTCAAAGACTAAGGTGAGTAAAGCACATCCTTAGCGTAGAAAAGGCAAGGATTATTAGAGATATTTCTGCTGACCCAAAGGGGCAGCAGTAAGTAGAAGACGATCTGAGGGAAGTTTGGGAAACCAAAACAGAGATATATGGAGAAAGAACTATCAACAAATCCTGAATCTGTACTTATATACAGCGTGATAACCAAGGCTGATATAACAGCTAGCTGTCTAATGGAGAAAAGAGTATTGTGGTGAGGATATTATATGGTATCGTCTGTCACGTGATGCATGACATATTCTTCCTCTATTATGTACATATGCACCTACTGAATTAGATTTCGTTATCAACATTTATATGTAATTCACTGTACTTTACTTTCATCAAACGAGTCACAGCTTAAACTGACCTAAAATTCTTGTTACTCTCTCTTTTCATACATACTTGTTATAAGCTCCTCGTATACTACGTGACATTTTGGAATGAAAAAAGCGAATTTTGGAAGTATCACTTAAAGCTTGATATAACATATTGAAAGTTTCTGGATCGCTTACGACTTGACTCTACCAACTAATTCCATAATAGTATCTTTTAGCGTTATTCCAAAGAACTTGTAGTACTAGAAATAGCATTTCACATTATTCATTATATCCCGGAGTGAGGCGAACATAACGCCGATTTTATACATACACTCCCCGACAAAAACTTACGCGGTAAGATGTTTTACAGGTTTTAAGGGTTACAACATTTCTTTGCGAAACTAGCAAGATATCTAATTAAGTTTTTATTCATAAAAGTAAAATAAACTTAAGAATATCTCCTCCAGTAATATACGAACTAAATAATAAATTATTACTCCAATGTTTAAACAATTTCTGCGACAAAAATTTAGACGCTCTGTTGCAAATGTAAAACAAAAATCAACAAATGAGTGATTAGTAACGCGTAGATCCTCCATTGTTCTTAGTCACTTCCAATAGTCTATTATTAATAGATTTATATAAATTTAACACATAATTTTGAGGGATATTCTGCCATTCAATTACTATTGAAGTTTTCAGTTCCTGTACCGTGAAATATTGACGGCCTCCGCCATAAACGCGACGTGCCAATTCACCCCACATGTTTTCAATAATGTTTAAGTCTGGTGACCACTGTAAAGTTTTAATCTTTTTCTCTTTAAACCATTCAGTAATGGTTTTTGCTTTATGAATTGGCGCGTTATCTTGTTGAAAAACAAAATTGCGCCCGGCCCATTGGTTTCCAAAACGTAGAAGATTGTCACGCAATAAGTCTTTATACGTCACAGATGTCATCTTGTTTGTGCAAAACACTATCCCACTTTTATCGCGAAATCCAATCGCTGCCCATATCATCACAGATCCACCCCCTAATTGTCTGGTCATTTTCACTTTTGGTTCCTTTCTCAGATCATGATAATAATGCGAGTACCCATCCGGTCCGTCCAAATTAAAACGTTTCTCATCGGAAAATATAACTTTTTCCCATTGTTTCTTCCAGGATACGTGTTCTTCAGCAAATCTCAACCTCCCTTCTTTGCGTTTCGCCGAAAGTGACAGTTTTCTCAACATTTTCATCCGTGATATTACCGGTGGCGCCTTTGAAATCCTTTGAACATTACGCACGTGCGTTTGTACCCCCGCCTGTTCTGCAATAACTCTCGCAGACGCAGAAGAATTGGATGCACTCCACAATATCATGCGTTTATCCCGCTCACTTACAGCTTTCGGTCGCCCCTGGCCTTTTGGTTTGCCGTAATTTTCCGGATCTTTTAGGAAATTTCTAACGCAATGATCGCTTCTTCGTAACCGACGAGCAATTTCCTTCTTACTAACACCATCCTGGTGCCAGGCTAGAACTTTACTCCTTTCTATCAAGGATAATTGCTTTTTTCTACCCATATTGCAAACACTTTATAAAATATAATTTCTCGTGGTGAAATGTCTACACTGCACCAGCACGACCGCTGCGTATAATAACCCTCATTTACATTTTATATAATGTCTATGTTTCGTAAATAGAAACGATACCACGTCTATGTTTTGTCGGGTAGTGTAATTTAATGAAAATGAACACAAATAGTTGCTCTTTTATGCTATAAAACATTTTACACACATTGTAGATTCTTTTTAAGATGCGACATTGAGATGATCCAGATTACATGTACACAAAGCTGGTAGAACATTTTAGGAAGGACATTGTCTTTTACTTAAATGTCCAGCATTAGCGCATCAGTATGAAACGTATCAGAGAGATTATATTTCTACCGCCACTTTATTCATTGACGTTTTGTTAAAGCCACAGTAATCTTAAAGTTCTACAACTGGAGCGATTTAATTACAAGAGACTCAATATCAGTTCATCTACTGTATAAGTTTTAGTATCGAACATTGTAATTTAATCGATAACCAGTTGTATATGAACACTTTCACAGGTAACAGGTAACTCTATCTACATCACTTTAACCGGCACTAAAGCAAGGGCTCGTAGAAGGTATCTAATCAACTTCACCATAATAGATTAATCAAAGTTATAATCAGCCAGCGTGAGTCGTAATTAATTATTGTTTCATAAGTCGCTTATGCAATTATAATATTAATCGAACCCGAAATTGTAATCCAAATTCTAAGACGCGTTACACCTCTTTTCGACTTAAACGGTTTATCGATTGGGATACATTTTGATCTTCTATGTGGTACGTACACTCCTGCCCATATATATCGAAACAATTACAGACAAAAATTTTGGGATAAATTATAATGTCTCTAGAGAATGTTGTGACTTTGTTCGGCGAACACCAACAAGAAAAGATCAAAGGTTTGTTTTTCTCAATTTACATCAGAAGCAATAGACAGAGCCCAAATCGACGCTATTTACTTGAACTTCCAAAACGCATTCCATTATTTCGACCACTATATATTTCTTCAAGAATTGAATTCGTTTGGATTTTCCACACCCTTACGTGTTGTGTTGGAATCTTATTTAATCAATAGAGTCACAACATTTACATTCTCTTTTCCAATAAACGCTATCATTAATACCGTTGAGTGTGAAATGTTAATGTAGGCGGGTGATATTAAGCTATTCTCTGCGCGAACTCCTTCAGAGGAATATGTGATTTATATGAAATTAATAGACTAAAAATACTCTAAACATACGGGCTTCGTGAAATTTGTAAGCTATAAAATTATAATGAAACGCATAAATTCCTGAATACACTTAATTCCAAAAATAACGTACGTCTTACTTCGCTGACCACATGTCGTTCCCATACATATGGACAACAGTGTACGTTTCGATGTAAGTGCGGGCAATAAAAGTTACTTCTTCTGTTTAATGCGAGGATTACGTGCTGAGTGACACACCGTTAAATCGAGAAAGGGTATTTTTAAATCTTTAATTAAAATTATCTTGCGCTGCATAAACAGTATGTCTGTACGGATAGCATGTATGTAATTATAGAAACCTATACTGTGAATGTGTCATAATTGCTTGTACATACGTAATTATATAATTATAGTAGATGATTGTATCGGAAGATTATTTTAAGCTTTTTTCACGGGTTCCCACCAAGAACTTTCGAATTGGTGTTAGATATAACCATTTATATATTTTTTTATTTATATGTGTACACATAAAACGTAATTTTAAATTAATAAGAATATTTTATCTGATGTATGTAGGTACGTAAATCTAGTAAGAAGCTTCTTTTGTTTTTGGATTAGAAGAAATTAACATTTCTTATTCTGTCCTCATGAAATAACAGAAATAGTATAACAAAACAAACGTTACAGCTTTACTTATCATCAGGAATGTATTATTTGGACCAAAGTCGTCGTCATGAAGACCAAAAAGTGCTAGAAATGCCGAAAATTCTTTGAATATTAATTTTAGCAGAAAATCCAAAGGCACGAACACGGCAACTACTACAGAATTACAAAATTAGCAAAGCCTCAATTTATATTAACATCGGTATAGTTTTCATTTGCTTCTGAATAACCACACACCGAGAATGTCATTGTTATTGTTTCTGTAGGTTTTGCAGCGTCACTGAAAATCCACAACGTTAGTGCATGAACCAAATGAACTGCACCCATTGAAAGATGTATGTCAACCAATGCCGAACTTCACTGTTCCTGCTTCAAACTCAAGCCACGTATAAAAAAACAGGGGGTTTGATAGATACGTCTGTGACACACAAAATGAATAGAGGGAAAATTGTTACGTATAAAAGGCTTCTTGGATGGGTGCTTTAGGGAGGACATGAACTTGTTGTAAACCAAAACAATATGTAACACTATCGGCAAATTCTTCCTTTAGTGGTTTATAAAATTGTTCTGCAAATCAGATTTCAGCTTAGATTTTCGAGACAAACACAATAATAGAATATTGTGTTTGTTCTTGCACAAAAACCACACAGATCGGTAACTGGACTTCCAAAACCTAAAACACAGTAGCACATCGAGAAGATGATACAGAATAATGTAATTATTTTGATAGGAATGCCTACATTAAACTTATTTGTGAAAACTCCAGCAATTTGCTTTGAGAGACTTGTCTTGAATTTGATCATTGTAAATTCTTTTAGATTTACCCCTGTCGTAGTCCTTTTAAGGGCTAAATAAATTTCATGACAACTTTGAATTTTGAGGGGCTCTCAGCTGTTTTTTATGACTTTTCCTTCCATTTTCTTTTTTGCTGCTGTATGGAATCTTATTTGGTCATAAATAAGTATATTGTTCATTAATTAAATTTCGCTTTTCAGAAAAAACACTTTTTTACGTATATCCAAAATTCAACAATTCACATTTAAACTTAAAATTTAGAAAAACTTCTACGCAACATGACCATAAATAATAATAATAATAGTGTTTTATTGGTTCAATAATACTAATAGACATATCCAGGCATACAACAAAGAAAATAAGAAAAAGTAAAGAACTAAACGGTTTAAGGCCAGTCGAATGCAAAATGCAAGCGACTGCTCCTCCTCTTGAACCAGAAACGTAAAAGCAAGCACGTTAATACTCACAGAGTATCACCCATCATTCGATTAGGGCATAAATTACATAACAAAGGTAATCAAATCTATAAGCAAAAAAAAAAATTAGTAGGCAAAGCTTAATCTCACCAATTGACTTGTAAATAAAAAAAATAGGTGTAGATTCTGGTTGATCATGGCGATCTTTCTCTGCTTTTTAAGAAACCGTTATCCGGGTTAATTATTTTCCAAAAGAAATGTGTTTATTTTTGTGGAGGTTACTTGCTGCTCTTGTTTTGATTTTTAGATCGCGCTCTGCTACAGTATGGTAATGGGAATTCTTATTTTCTATTTTCTCTGGTATTTAGTTACACCTACCTACTTATAAATATCGATACGCGTGCGAAGGAATGGCCTCATGCAACACTATTCGGAAAAGTTAAAAATACCAATCGCCATTAAGTAGTGAAATATTATTTTCATACTTTTGTACATATGTGTAGCCTGGCGGACGTATGCGCCTATTCATTGAGAGATATACCCGTTTCCGGAGATGCTTCAATCGAACAGGAAACCAGTCAGAGATTAGGGCATCGTATATCATGTCACCGTATAACAGTGGTCAGAACAATAAGATGATAAAGCCTCACTAATCTACTGACAACATAACGAATTCCAGAAGTTAAAACGCTAAGGTACATTAGATTAATTTTTAAATTTACAAGTTTATACGGTATAGAAATAAGATGTTCGGTAAAGTGAACGAGGGCAAAAATAATTTATTTAGTTTTCAGTGTAATTCTGATGGGGAAACGAACGTAAATTTTGTGCAACAGAGATCATTTAATTCAACTTATAAGGCAGTTTTAATCGAGACTAGAGCAATTATATCAACCAGGACTATTCAACAAATAGTAGATATTAATGTGTATTATCCAGCATATTTGAAACTAGATTAATGATTGCGGCTGATCGACATGAAGCAATTCTTGTAGCTACAACTAATGTAACGTGAATCCTAAGAGCATGCAATAAATAAACTGCAACGGCCTATACATATGTACCACTTTTGAAGGAAGAGATAATTCAAAAATCCAAAGTTCACGTAATATTTTAAATATGTTTAAAAAAAGCTGTTCAAAATCCTACTTAAATCCCTATATTATACCGTTGGTACCAGAAAGAAATAAATTGTTCTTACAGAAAAAACAAACAATAAGCGCCGAAGCAAACTTCATACTTTAGTCTGGGCTAAATTAATTTTGATTTCACTTCACGTTGATGGATTATTATTTATCTACAACATACAAGATTTAGATAAGTTTCGCAAAAGCACATTTTTAATTTCGCATCTGTAAAATATTCAAATTCCTCTTAATATAGACATTCTGCTGTTTGGTAAATGATCTATTCTCGACCAAGTTTCTATCAAGATCTAGAAAAATGGTACGACGTGGCTGTTCTTGTTCTGGATGTAATTTAGTCGCTGTTGCTGTATTTCGGTTCGATGAATACAAAATATTCAACATATCTCGTTTCTCTTCATTGGTGTACGACATTTTTCTATTGCAAATGAACGATAGTAAATGTTTGGCAATTTTATGAGCAATCTTAAAATGTATTCTTCGCCAATTCAAGTGTAGCATCGAAAACATTTGTCAATACGTTGTACATGGTTGAAATTAGAAAAAAAAAAAACTTGAAGGCCCGAAAGAACCAAAACTTCGAACACACTATTAGATAGAAAATCGAAAGTGACCTTGAGAATGTGCTTTTAATTTTGTATGGTGTAAGTAATTTCTCTGTTCACTTCTACGCAAATTATCTTCATTGCAATAACAAGGTAGCGTAGACTGTTGTAAGCAGTGGGTTTCGGAACATGTTCCACATTGTATACACATAACAATCAGCGCATTTTCTTCATTATTGTAGATATAGCACATTAGATGATCTTCTTACACAAATATATTATATCTGCCATGAAATATTGTAATGTTATAAACGAGGAGGAAAATTGACTAAACCGGAAGATTTAGTATATAAAGAAATTAGGCAGGAGACAAGTTATTTATCTGTTCCACTTAGATCGTCGCAGTAGTAAGATCTAACAGCCTTACCACCTAGATGGTGGATGAAAAAGGACTCGAGACCCCGAGAAAAAGAAGCCTAACCGATTTTAGCGTTGAACGGGTGGACATAGTAGTTCTCTGAACGCATTACATATGGCGCTAATTACTGTTAATTTTTCTTTTAAATTAAACACTGTATTTTCCGTTTCGGAATCATTTTTTATTCCTTTTTCAAAAAGTATTATAATATTAAACCTACATACAACATTTTTTTTTAATTATTTTTCTTTTACTCATATGTAATTTTATGATATCACCTTTTAAAGTACATATTAAATTTTCTGTTTAATTCTGTTAGTAGCAGTTACAAGTAACCTATTCTTGCAATGTGAACAACTTACTTAGACAATATCACAATGTGGCTTTGAAAAGGATAAACAATCAAGACTATCTAAACATGAAAAATGAAGTAAGAAGTCAGATTTTACTTTCTATAGTCAATAGAATTTATTTATTGTATAGTGTTTATTATACATTTATGAATTCGCCAATATCTCGCTAGGGACTTACCTACATTGTTAAGATGGTTACCAACAGATGTTATTATTGCCAAGCACTTATATGTTATACCACGCAAATATGTGTGACCAAGGACATTTCATTTTATATACTATAAGCTATAATTAATGTGCAGGTAATGCGCGTGGCTACCACAAGGAAATAAAATATTGTATGCAGTATTTCACAAGCTTTACACTACACAACCATACCGGTGCGGCGCCTATTGTTATTTTAATTTACCAAATGCTCATGAATAAAGTACACCTAACCGTTGTAATTTCTTTATAGCGACGTTCATTCATACTTTCTTACGATATTTTTCAATCAGATTACATCCGACCAACCTTATTGTTTACCGTCTTCGTAGGTTCGTCTTCGTCGTCCTAGATGTATACCGAAGATGCTGATGCTCGTCCGATATTTGCATAGTTAAAATCATTAGAAAGTGCCATATTTACATAATTTCTTATGCAGGAAAATGTTACTTTTTGTATGGTCCCGGTGCACGTAAGCGTCCGTTTCACATACCAGTCTCGCTATCTTGCATGTAATTAAATTAACATTCAATTGCTATCATCTCTGTTAAGTTGCAATGAAGACGGTTAAATAAATCCTATTAAATGCCATGTTTTCCGGTTGCCGCTAAGTTATTGCACGTTGAGGAACTTGTAGACGTTGCAACCAGCCGATCGATGTTATGTTTGCAGTGAAGTTATTTTTCAGGAAGTTTTTAAATGTTTTATATAGAAACAGGTAATGTATCGAATGATATTCAGTAAAGTAACATGTTTATTACTGTTGGTTGAAACAAGTAAATTGGTATTTCTAGATTAGTTTTTGTAAGTATGTTGAAATAATTCTGCAAGACAAAAGTAAACTTATTTAGCAACAATTAGTATTATAAGCTTGGAGTTAAACGCAAAGTCTTTTGATCCTTAATTACTTGGAGGGGAGGCAATAGATACAAAACGCCTAGATTTTAATTCTCTATTAATAAGGCAAGTTCTCCGTCCTATATGTGATGTTCGTCAGGATTATCTAACGAACAACATGAACAATGAATTAGGTAAAACCAATAAAAACATTTTAAATTTCTTAAAATACAGCGCTCTAAAGCATATGAAATGATACTGGCAGATTTAGGATCGAAATCTATAGAAACTAACCTAACACCTTACAGTTATTACTAGCTTTAAATTTAAGTTTGCATATACCAAAATATCTTCAGCAAAAGCTTTCTTTCTCGATGTCCTATGATATGTTACATTCTTTAACTGCTAGACGGCTCTGTTAAGAATCCACAATATACAGGCTGATTAATTTTCGACCACCACCAAGCTGATCTCGCTTATAATTGGAAATAAAAGGTACGTTTAAAATTCATCAAAACTAAATTTTGTGTTTGTTTTGATTCTGAAGAGAAACTTGAAAAATGCACATTTTCTTGTTTTACCTCTAGAACCTTTTCTTGACCTTGGCATCTACGCCATTAATTTGATCTTCCGAAGAAATACTAAAAACAGATTCTCAAGGCGACTTTCAATCCACCATCTAATGGTGTAGTCGATGTTTTTATATCCCGTTTCGGTTAATTCTGACCATCATTACCAACTTGTTTATTCCTTAGGGTTTTAACACCGTTACAAAGTGTTCTTTGTTATTATTATGCTTAGTTGATGGAAATATATTGTAAGATTAAATAAGACAGTCATGAAATTGAAATTGTCAAACATTTTAATTATTTCCATTTTCATTAATCAGCAATTGAGCATGCTTCCCGGGATTTTGTGCCCTTTACATGATTCTTCCAGGAATTATTTCGCTATTCTGCAGTCTACCTCGCTCTTCAATGTTTTATGGGATATCAAGTTTTATAAGTATTACTTTTAACAACTGCCCATAAAAAAATAATCAAGACTTACACAAGTTAGGATATCTTGCCGGGCTAGCATCTCCATTATTTTCAATGTAATTTAATGTTCTTTCATATGTAACTGACCCCATGAGACGATTTCCCAAAATGCCCAATCAAATGTTTAATCCGAAACAGTGTTGTTCCGTTCTATCTGAGATTCTGCTGCCCAACAATGCTTTGTTTTTCCGTTGAAAATTCTAAAATTGACAAATTTTGATTCGTCCAACCATCTAA
The DNA here is from genome assembly GCA_902654985.2 of Oryctes borbonicus. Lineage (NCBI taxonomy): Eukaryota > Metazoa > Arthropoda > Insecta > Coleoptera > Scarabaeidae > Oryctes > Oryctes borbonicus. The sequence goes on along the minus strand of LR736861.1, from coordinate 4,028,854 downwards.
TTTTGTTTAACAAATATTCGTCGTCCTCTAATCCTCTCAGTAGCTAATTGCGGCTCTAGTCGTTTTAAATTATCTCCAGGCTGTGGCTAACATGGATGATTATTTAGTTTACTTATTTCGATGTACTTTTCCACGCTAGAGTCTGGGGCAAATTTAATTCTGACGTCACTTCGCGTGTGGATGTTTTTAGATTATTTATCTACAAAAGATAAACTTGCAAAAACATACGTTTAATTTACCCTTTGTAAACTAATCCCTTTGATTTTCATTCAAATTCCTGTTAACATAAACTGCGTGGCTTGGTAAATTATCCATTCTCGACCAGGTTACTATTACGATCTATAAAAATTATACGATATAGCTGTTGTCATTCTGGATACAATTGTACACGCAATTGTTGTATTGCGGTTCGATGAATAAAAAACACTTAAGACTTTCATTGGTACACCACTTTTTTTTTTTTGGGACAGTTGGAAATTTCATGGCTACTTCTTCATCAATTAAAGCATAATATAGAATACTTTTGTCAACATGTTATACACGAAGACACTCTTTCGGTTGCCACTATAGCGCCGGTAACAAATAAGAAACTTGATAATTGCCAGAAAGAACCGTAACGCCAGAAAGAACGTCCACCAAAATTTCAAAAAGATATTTTAATTACTTTCAGTGATACATCTAACTGTCGTAAACGACGCCGCGCACAGGGTGAGTTGTTTTTGACGTTTAGTACAGTGATCTCGGAAAGTAGCGAAGCTAGAGAAATGATCAAATGGGAAAGGTTCGTAGTTTTGTGTTTCCTACTGCTAGTTGATTAAATGATGGTACTCCATCATGTTGAAACTATTCTAGCAGAGTGCGTTCAGGAATATATTTAAGACTTAAATAACCCTTCATAGTTAGCGTTTCAAGCAGTATTAACCGGTTATTTTTGACTCACTTGCGTATTGCTTCTGAGAACCGTATAATAATCCAAAAGGAGTTGTAGAAGTTGTGTAATAAGCAACCTCATCTATAATGCGTATTTAGTGAAGTACTATATCTGATGTGTTTGAAACGGTGAGCGTGTAAAATTAAGGATTAAATTGAAGAAGGAAGACGAAGTAATCAAGATAGCGTGAACATAACGAAAAGTTTATCAGCGCGGGTTCGTACACCATGGCAAATTAACAGAATAACGGTATCATGCAATCGTTGTCGATGACAATCAGGCGTTTGACGTACGTGCAAAACAACAAAGACAGTCGCCAAGCAGTTCTCAGACACGGACATTACGATCGATAATTCGAAAACATTCCATCACGGCCTGTCGAGAGGGATAACAAAAAAAATCATATTTACCCGAAATGATGGAGCGCTAAACTTCCCGAAATGGCGGAAAAAAGGCCTCTTCCGCGAGCATTATTATATTTTTACGTGGTCTATAATCCGAATTATTTTCAATTGCTGTTACGTTGATAAAAGAAATAAATTTCTTCTGGAGAAATTAAGTTGTCAAAATCGATTCAGAATGTATTTTCAATTATATTGTTATTCATACTATTGATTTAGTGATATTAAAACGATATTGCTACGTACTGTTAAGTTCAATAAACTTAGTGCATTTCGTTATTGCCATAAACAATGCATTGCATTGCGGATACTTAAAAATTGTTTGTTATTTTTGCATTGCAACGCAAATTAAGCGAAAAGTTGTGGTTGCTCGCAGCTTCATCTTTAGTCTTTGAAATAAACAATATGGCTAAAGGGTCATAATGGTTAAAGCATAACTGTACACGGTTCAGAAGCCCTCATTCGAACGCCATGTATGAGCTTTTTGAAACGATCGTAACTATCACCCATGAACAATTTTTGAAAAGAGGGAATCAAATTAATTCCTGCTACACTGCTAAAGTCACTTAGCCATATCCGAACAGGTGGACAGCATTGAAATACCCGAAACACTAGAACAGGCCTCCGGATGGCTGGACATCGCCAGCTGAAACAGCACCTTCACAATATGGGATTACCCGAAGACGTTGTATCGGAGCTTTGGATGTACTCGGCGCTGACAATTACAAGAATCATGTTGGGTGACGAGCGACTACGTCTTGGCGCCATTAGTGCAATTCCTCTGGGCAACGTCTGAACCTACACCAAGTTGATTGGTAGGTTGATTGATGGTCTAGAGAGCTTTTCGGCATAGAGAGGATGCATAATGGGCCTATTATGGCCTAACTGTTGTTGAATCTATTCCGTCCTTTCATTGTTCATAACCACAATCAAACCAACTTGCCCGGGGAACTTTATTAGTTTTGCTATTCCGTGATGGTTATTTTATAAATTTAGCAAATTATAAAATAAAGTTATGCTATACATAGATACTGCAGATAATTTGCCATAGGGTATTTAATTAATTTTTTATTTTAACCCACATTTTCACAGTGGTAATGATAATACATACATCTGTAATTATTACGAAAGATTTCGCACCAAAGCATTCGAAATGAATTTTTCCTTTCAGTAACTTTTTAATTAGACCATTAATCAAACGTAGTTCGGTGCTCTATATAGAACGATGAATAATGGCTTGGATAAATACGAAATACGTTTTAGGTTGCGGTTCTTATTAACAAACGCACGTTGCGTATAGCCCGAAAAAGGAACAGATCGCACACTTGTCATACGCTTCTTGATTTATAGAATAATACATCTAAAACAAAACAGTAAAATTTCTTAATCTCATGTCCGATCGGATCGATTAATCTTCATCAATATACATTTAAAAGTGCACCTTACGATTAGATCTGCTATAAATCATAAGCCTGCATGCAGACCAGCGGTTTCCGACTAACAAAAAGGAATAGAGGAGAACCAGTAAAATAACATTATCCATCTTACAACTGTTAGTTATATCGTTTTCCTGTATATACGCGTATAAGCATAGATGGACCTAATCCATAATAATTATAACGAAAGCAATGCCGAACGATAAC
>LR736861.1:3973858-4025869 GCA_902654985.2 Oryctes borbonicus | reverse complement strand
ATAATTAACTGGATTGCATGTCCGTCAAGATTCTCTTCTTAAAATAAGTGTAAGTTTCTGCTGACAATTGATGTATTCTTCAGTCTCAATTTGATATTTTTAGTGGTAAAAAAAGAATGCTGTTGATAAGCTTTACGTAGGATAGTTTGCGTGATCTTGTATGTACAAGTTTAGAACTAAAAACAAAGCATCCTTCAAAGCTCTGCAACTTTTTCAGATATGTAATCTAGGAGTTTTGGACTTCAATGTTCCCTTATTGTAGCACTTTATACAATACTACAGAACGCAGATGCATGATGTGACATTACTAATGTTACTAATTGTCAGTTAGCGGTTAGAAGTGTAAACATACGGGTAAACGATGAGGTGTCAGCCACATGCACAGATTGAAATTACGATTACGACGAGCGATTAGAATTGACAAAGTTCAATTCTATTTTACCGCCGCTTTGGAATAGTTTGGTGTAAATACTTTGATTTCATGTGGGTCACACCTTACTACTATTAGCCCAACTCTTTTATTCTTAGTGAACTTTACACAAAAACTAACGCACACCGGCAAATTTAAGGGAACGAAAATATTATAAAATACAAGTTTTTTTTGTTTGCGCGTCTATGTCTGGATAGCCATGAATGCCAAAGTACAATTTTTTGTTCATTTTGTATAATTTTTATCGAGTTACGAAAGTGTCAAAGTTAAGTTTGTTATGGTAATCGTTTAAATTTGATTTGTTTTTATTAATTATCGTTATCTTTTATGTTGGTTGTGCTACATAATTGTTCACACTGGGTGATTTAACATCAAATGCCATTGGTTAAGGTTGCAGTAATGATCGAAAATCCATCGTAATGTTATGCGTTGAAGGCAAACTGGAAAACATATCGAAAACCGAGGTCAAGATAGAAAACGTTTGTACGAAACGATGTATAGCGTTGCAAACACTTCGAAACAGGCGTCAGACAGCAATTCAAACAAGAAACGAACTGGAAGGAGTGTTCGAAACCACAATAAGTGGGTGGACAATTAAAAAACTCAAGTTGATTTGCGGTCATATAGGACCTAAAAAGTCCGAAAGCTTCGTCCATAAACATTAAAATTGGAATAACCGCTTAGGGGATTTAAATTTTGTTCACATATGAGAGCCGTTTCTGTATAAATTGATCGTATGAACATATAGGAGAATAAACTAGACAATTTAATTTTATTCCGATTGTCTCTTTCGGTGAAGGCTCAATTATGGTATGGAGTGGTATATGTTTGGGGGCACATATAGGGTTGGTAGAGATTAAAGGTAGTGGTTTAATAGCAGTAAAGTACATAAGGGATGCCCTGCAATATCATGTGGTGCATTTTACAACGCATCCATATTGGAGCAAATTTTTGCTTAATGTAAGACGAATGCTCACCATCATGTGGTTCGTTGCGTAACAGAATTTTTCAACGAAATGGAAATACCAGCATTGAATTGGCCTGCGTGTTCCGCGAAATTGAATCTGATTGAACATGTTTGGGACATGCTACAAGAACTGCTCTTTCATAGAGTTTCATACGAAACCTTAAACAGAGTATCATGCAAAACCTTAAACAGCATTCAAATTTTGGCCCATATGGATTAAGTAACTCCTACTTAACGCACTTAGAAATTAGAAACGTGGTACCACGATATTAAAGCTCAAAAAATTGCCAATTGTTCCAAGAAAGCAAGCTTTACTAAAGATGAACTGGTGCAGGAAACTGATGATTGGAATGACGAAGATGACCTTCCACTGTCTGGATTAAAAAAGTTTTGAACCTCCTACGAAATGGCAATGAAAATTGATGGAGTTACCTTTGAAGTTTTTGAACAAAAAGTTTATTCATATGATCTTCATAATAACATCAACTTATTAAAACAGAAAATTAAGGATGCTGTATATGAAATTAACCTAATGATCATTGCGAAAGTATACAACGATTTTAGAATCAGGATAGAAAAATGTGCAGCTATTGGAGGAAGCCAAATAATGTAATTGTAGTTTAATTTCTATTTTTAATAAACTGTAAAAATTTGAATTTAAATTTGAAAATTTCTATTCGCCCTGTTTTCTCATTATGTACTCGTAAATACTAATAACGATTTTTCTCCTATTTTCAACTTCTATTATCAAAGTAAGCCGATCATTCTAAAAATTTGCGTGACGCTATAGCTTTTCACTCTGAACAACTTTTCTTATTAACACTTTGACGTGCTGTGAACGGGAAAGGTACTTTATCTGAAACGAAAATAGTTTTTGCTCAACTGTAAAGGCCTATTTGATTTTAAAAAAATCGTAAAGTAAAGTAAACTAAAAAGAAGTTTCAGACCAAGCAGGGCGAGATCCCAAATTATTAAATTCCAATTCGAAAATGTTTGGTCCATCATACCTATTGCGAACTCAATCCGGGGACACACTGTACATAAACCACTGCAAATTTTTCTTATACAATAATTAACAACTATTACAAAGATTTAACAGGTGGATGTATTATATACATACATATAAGGACATAGATTCGTATCTTTAAATTATTCATACGTCGAAAACAGTCTGCTATAATAATTAAGTAATCGATTGCTTAATAATGACATACGCGGCAGCGGTACTGTTTATTTATTATGCGCCATCCTTTTAGAATTCGGCTATACCTAGTGTATCAAATGCATGAAACAATAATGGAAGATTTATGATGCCCGAAAGCGATGCGCACTAGACAAAGTTAAACCGGTAGTGTTATAAAACGGGAGTAGTCGTAGTAACTCAAGCGCAGCTTCCCTTTGGCTAGGTTTGTGTAATTCATGAATCCTTATTCTCTCCGACAACGCGGAACAATGTGTTTCGAAATTAATTAAGTTCATATTGAATTTCGTGTGAAGATGATTTAATCGCGCAGCTATTGCAATCCGTTTATTTAGAACGCCGACGATGATTTTTCGCTTTAAAGTAAAGCGTAAAGTATTCGATCGAGAACCTTATACGTGCGAACCTTATCGTAATCTACGTCTACGATGGCGTCCGGAATAACAGAAGTGTGCGCTAAAATGCGGAATGCTATAATTCCACGTTTCTAATATATTTCCAGCCCAATGATACATAGGGTGTTGCGTCTGATTTGTCAGTTACATTATACCAGAAGCGAATGTCTACTGGATATTTCGTCACTTTCCGGTAACCAACTTTCTCCTCCATAAATTTAATTAAAATACTTCTAACCTTGTTTCTTGCCATTTAAACATTACTACCAGCGTTTTGAGGATTTGGATAGTGAGTCATTGAGAGTGCTATGAATAAAATTGAAAATATTCGAGCAACAGGTTTTGTCATTCATTCATTTGAACTTTTTTATTTTTACCTAAAATAGTTATGGAAAGTTTAAATAACTACAAGATTGTATTACCAAAATTGCAAATTCCATCAATGAGAGAAGGGCTCTCACAAGTATTCGACACAAATCGCTAAAGGCATTTGGTAAGAATTTGAAAGAAAATAGGTGCCATTTTCTTTGTAGGAAGCGTGATCTTGTTTTGTGTGCATTTTCGATCTGTTGCAAGAGTTCTGAATAGTGTCCTTGGCCTAGGTGGTAATTTGAATCCGTGATTGCTTATAATGTGTGTTTGTGCTGCTTGCTTCTTCTGAATTTCTCTGAATTTGAGCATCATGAATGAATCTCAACAATGCTGTCAAACATTGCAATCACCATCACATCTACACTACAATTTTTTTCTATTAACTTACTAACTTCATTTCTATGGTTGTACGGCTTAATACAATTGCGAAAATTATATTTTTTCAGAAAGCAGAGCTTCCTCGTCACTAGGGCATTTTATCCAGCGCAGCGGTTGTGTGACTAATTAAAATTTCATTGATAATGGCTTGGTGGTCCAGTAGGCATGACTGAGCAGAGTTAATAGGATCGGAATTTTAGTGGATCCCGGTAATTCCCAGTCACCATTCGCATATTGGGGAGCAATTAACTGCGCTTCACCCCTTACGGCGAGGGAGTGATATTATGAAAGCCATGGAACATTTAAAAGGCTTATACACCCGTTGGTCCGTTTCCATATGTTAAAAAAAGAAATATTACTGATTTTTTTACTGATTTAGAGCTGTAGTTCGTATTTTCTCTGACACCCGACTGAAAATCAGGATGAACTACGTATCTTAGGAATGTAACTGAGTTTAGTATTGACCAAACTTCATGAAATTGGAAGGATATTAAATATTATAATTAATTAAAGTATAAAGTTCCTTTATTCACATCAAACTTAAGTATAAGCTCAACTGATGAGAACAAGCTCTTTAGTTAAGCTTATATCCCAAAACAAGAACTCAGGAATTTTATTCTTGCTATGAAAATACTGCGATTTTTTTAAGGAAAAAACATATACTTCATTTTATTGAAATACTAAACTGACGTGAAGATATTTTCTTAGTAAAAGAATAGCATGAAGGTAATGAATAAAATGATATAGATAACTATCGTCCAGCTTGTACCTTGCCTACGTTTTCAAATAATTAGGAATGTATTTTTTTCAATAGATTCGGATTATTTTCTGGAAATCAACGTTACTTTTCTTCAATTCTTGAGGTAAATAATTAGGTTTGTTATATTTGTTCATTTGTCGAAAACATTTGATAATGACCACAACGATCTAATTCTGAGTTGGAAAGCATCAATGGTATATAACTAGTTAGGTTATACAATCGTTAACAAAAAATGGAACGTATTTACTGCAGAGTAAACGTAAATACAATGTGAGCCTTATAGACACTCTTCAACAATGCAGAATTGAAGAAAATTTCATGGTGTAAAAGTTAGGAATGTTTGTTGTGCCTTGTGTAATTTAAATTTTCCAAAAGATATTTATGTTTCTACAGGGACCCATGACCTATATTATTGACTGGGGATCTTGCTTTCACACGGATTTTTCTTGGTTTTTGCTAGCTTGAGCCGGAGAGGGATTTTTCCAAAGTCCAAAGTTTATTATAGATTTATAAACAATGTTACTTCGCTTTGCAGCATCTACTGAGTAAAGTAGATCAAAATTTATTGCAAAAACAACTAAAAATTAAGTAAACAAGTGTTTATTTAGAATTACTTCAATAATAATCAAACCAAGTTTGCAAATACTAAACTATTAATTAAGTTAATGAATGATTATGTCAGCCTGTATTTGACGTCATCAGTTTGCATAAATTCGATCGATGAAATAACAATTACAATTATAATTGAAACATATTATTTAAGATACTAAATGCTTTAAATGAAAGTAAAACGAGATTATTAAAAAAAACAACGTAGCTATTAGCAGGTATTATTCATTTAAAATATGTAATTTGGTATAAGTGTTATTTTATTATTTTTTTTAATTGTAGTTACATGGCTATTTGCAGTTTTGTGGTATTTAGTAACGAGTTTGGTTAATTTTTAGTTCCTTTTTTTATCTATATATGTTGATTTACTTTAGCCGGCAGCTGTTGTAAGACGTGGATTTATGAAATAATGCATCGTAAAGTTTGACAAATGTTTCTTCCATAATTGTCTTATTTCTAAATATATTTAAATGCAATTTTGGTTGAAACCATTTTGGGGCCTTCTGAATTCTGAATGGTGTAGTCAGATTTTTTATAAAAAAATTCATTAATAAAATTTTGGTATTTCCGAACTATAAAAATAATTAAACCGTGAGCCTTGAAAACTTAAATGAACTTCTAAAATGTTATGTGGAAGTAGAGCTTTTAATCAGTTATATATTAAAAAAAAATAGTTTGATTTCAATGTGAAATATATGTTTTACATGGGCGCTTCCATTTTAAATAGGTCACAATGTACAATTTAAAAAGCACATACAAGATAAGGTAATGATGCTTATTAACTCACTTTTTTATTATCCAGATCCTACTATCTATTTTTTTGAGTGTGTTTTCTTAGGATGAGCATTATATAAACTATCTAATAATTTTAAGCCTTTAAATAGTTTTAAAGGATTTGACATTAATGTTAAACAGTATTTACTAGAATTAAACTATTAAATCTCTTACTGGGAATTAAAGTTATTATCCTATTTCATCGACTGTTTATCTACTTGGCTAACATTATATTTGTCACGGTTGAAACGTGTATCAGTTACTAGACGTTACGCAACTCATAGAATATCGATAAATATTTGAAATAATTCACACGCGTCGAGTTTCTAGCGTTATTACCCGAACATAATGTACTAGTGCCTGGTCTACTTAAACAGTATCTTTCTAAAGTATTCCTCATGAGCTATTGACAACGTTCGTATTTTTATGGTTCATCATTCATGAGATGTCAATGTTAACGGAGAAAGATCATTAGATCTTTCAGGTTTTATCAGCTTCTTCTTACATCATTACAACAAGGAACTAATAAAATGTAACTCTGAATGCTTATGTGTAGTTATTAAGCAGTATAAATATTTTGCTAATGGATCAGTCATTTGAGAATGTCGTATGCCCCGTGTGTATCTGGCTTTATGGTTTGTTACTTAAAGAATAAGCATTTGTAGCTGCGAATTCATTATCAAGAGATCTGTATGTTTTTCGCCAGTAACATTTAAAAAGTTAAAAAAATCAATGTTTTGTTTACGACAAAAGTCAAGTTTTACAATATATTTCGTGTATGCTCGTTTTAGGTGTAAAAAATCGCATATGGAACTTGATTCTGTTAGAATGTAACTTGAAATTGTGGTTTATTAATTGATTTCATACGATTTTGCAGTACATGCGTAAAGAGCTACATCACCAAGCAAAATTTAATAAAAGTACTTATGGCACTTAGATGCAATTTCCAAGACTGCAAGTAATTGCTCGAACTTAACATTTTGAATCAGTAGCGTTGGAATTGATGTCCATGTCTAGACAGAAGCAAGTATGCAATAATATACAGAGTGTCCATTCAAAATAACGATTTGATACTTACGAATTACCCCGTATACACGAAAATATTCTCGGAAGATATTCTGTGAGGTTTATTATACTGTCAAAAAATTTTAGTCTGCTACTATTTTCGCAATAGGCACAATTTAAGAATTCGAGAAGGTTGAGGCATACCTTACAAACTTGTTTTCTAATGTGAGGTGACAAGCTTTAAAGATTGTCACAACGCCCGGAGTCCTTTATGTGTGTAAAGTGATCCTCAACACGCGAACGGCGAGATCACTAGAAAACTGAAAATCAAGAAAGTACAAAACTCTATTTCCAAATGCTTAATAGTTTCAATTTTTTCATGGATTAATTGCCAAAACGATTCGTTTTTAATCGTTATTTTTGTAAATAAAGCCAATTATTTAAATATAATTGCTACTTTCGTTTCAATAAACTGTATAAATAGATTCAGTTATGTAATCTTTAGTAAAGGTTTACTAATCGGTCGATCATTTGCGAATGGAACAGCACCGGTCGACGAATCAGTTTCGACTTTCAGCCGATTAAGAAAGTGACAGACAGATTATATAGAAATTGCGTCGTATAAATCTTGCATCAAAGAAGCTAAACAGACACGACAATCTATAAAACTGTCTTTAACATTAACTGTCTATTAGTGGCGAAGTTGATCTGATGGGAGAACTAGTTAGTCGCCAACAGGACAAAATAATGGTGACATGTATTTGTTCTTGAAAAGTGTACACCAGCGCACGCATACATGCATATATGTATATTCACGCACGGCAATTAAAATAACAAAAACGAATCGTGAAAAAAACTTAAAAAGACGGAATCCTTAATACCCGCGCTCATTAGAAATACAATACAAATCCATTAGGATGCGGAATTTATTGTAGGTGTCTACCCAGGGCATGTAGTGCGTGCTTACGATCTCGCAGACTACATTAATTCTAATTTTAAATAAACTGCGGTCAGTGTGGTCTTGCGGATTTTACTTCGTGGATAGTTTATTAACCGTTTTCTTTGTTAGAATCCTTATTTGCTAAAAAAATTTGACGGTAGATCCATTATGGTTCTCATCAAATGTATTGAAGGCAGTATAAATAAATTATTTAAGTAAAAATTAATTAATTGTATCCTCGTAGATGATTTGTCTCTTAGTTCCATGATTTCCGCAATAAAATGTATTGTTTAAAATTTACGATTGGAACAGAAAACCAATTAGTTCTATTTATTGCTTGATTTTGACATCGCTTGTAATCTGTGAAGCGACAGTCGACATGTCGTTTGGATCGTTTGGTAGATCGATTAGAAAAGGAAGTTTAATGGGAGAACACGTCCAATTACAGATTAGCCAAATGTAAATTGGGTGAGAGGAAGAAATCCACAACTAATATGCAACTGACACCACTTTACTTGATTCGATAGTATTTCTGTTACTATATTTTATCAGTCTGAGAGTTCGAACCCCGGGCTCGCAGCTCTTACGGTAAGGTTTTCTGTAGTTTTCCTTACTGCGAATTTGGCAAACACTCATGGTAAATATCTTTAGCTACGTTATGGGTGTAGGACAGGTCATGACCCCAGCAATTCGCGAAAGTTGTTGAAGGATGTAAAAACCTGGATTATTATTATTCGGTACACCTGTACACGCGTGCAGAGACAGGTCATTTAACTGAGTTGTCAACTTTAATGTAAAATACAAATGCAGAAAGCGGCGTCTAGTATACGATAGTGCACATGGTCTTAGCCCAGTAGCACAGAAATCCTATTAGCATGAGAAGCTCTATTTGAATAATGCAGTATATAGGGAGACCAAAGTTTATCTGGCTTTTGGCGTTTCAGGTTTTATTTTTGCTCCAGACAATGACCTAAGTTAACCACGCGGTCCATTCTTGATTCTACGAAAAGTAAAACAAAAACGCTAAAACTGCGGAGGACGATTTAATAACTCGATATTTTGTTGCTCTAAATACTCAATGTTTTCTTTAGAGCTTTTTTTCTGACCATCACCCCCATTCGTAGCACCATTATCCAAAATTGAGGCAAAAGTTGTGACCATTTTCAACAATGTTCAACAGTTCAATTAAAGGATATGGCATCCAATGAGAAACTAACTTTCTCAAAGCCAATTCATCATGAGATTGAGATCTTTGAAATGGCTAAGGATGTCTCAATCTCACGATATATCACATATCCATCTTCCTTGATCACTTGGCGCACAGTAGCGATGTTTTTTCAAGTAACTGCTACCTTTAGTAGTCTTATCTTATGATCGTCATTGAGACTGATGTGTCCACGTTGAAATTGGGAGTACCAGCGAGAAATTGTTGATTGATGTGGTGCTTCATTACCAAAAACAGAAACAACTCGACGGGACATTATTGTTGAGATAATCTTTTCTAAAAATTGTATACAATTATTGCACGAACATGGGCGCAATCCCACTTTTTGAGCGAAAGTTAATTCACTTGTTGTGTTCGCATTATCATTATTTAGACAATAAAGGCACGTGACATGCTAACTTTTGCAGTTCTGAGTAAGTGAGTTTACGAATACAAAAAAAGTGAGTATTTTAGATAAAATATGATTATACCAGAGATGAGTTAGAAAATCGTGGGACAACGCCATCCAAAATCTTATTGTACAGTAGGTTACGTATTAAAGACTATATATATCAGGTTTATTACAAGGAATTAAAATGGAAATTTCAATTGTTTTCGTTACATTATGTCATCAAAATCTCTAGAAGCCAACGTTCCCACAGTATGCATTACCTGCAGAAACACCAAACGCAGCTGATAATAACACACCTTTAGAGAGTCCAAATACAAAGAATCAATAAATAATTTGAAAGCATGTGAAAAGCCCTCGAGGAAGACTTCCACTTTGTTTTTGCTGCGTCTACTTCAATCGGCCAGTATCATCAAGTAAGCGGACACTTAACTTACCTCTCAGTGATCAATTAAAATTAATTCGAACTTTCAATAAGTAACAACCACATCGAGCACGTTGTCGTCCTTTTATTTTATAATCAATGGGCAGAAATGAAACAAAAGAAGGCATCATCGGTAGTAATCGGAATGTGGAGGGTTACAGATATTAAGAAGTGAGCTATGCAACAACGAAATAGAAACTGGAAAGACGAGTTGCGTATGATAATGGCTGGTCAACGTCCTACCGTACGAACAGGTGCTAACGCTCTAGGTCACGGGTTGGGAAGACATTGTCACGTCCAATTCAAACTCATTCAAAAATTGTCCCAATACCAGTTATGCTAAACTATTACGTCTAACAATTCGTCTGCTGATGTGGATATACTACTGTCTATTGTGCGCGTGTGTTGTTGCATGCGTATTATGTACGTCCGATATATTTAACTACACCTACGTAATCTTATCTCGGTTATAGCGACGATGTGCTTCCATACACAATAAAGTTTTATTAATAGTCGTGAAACTCTCGTATATTGTTTGATTAGGTAACAGGTTCCTTCTATGCGCTTTCAATCGGAGCAAGTTTTGAGAGGTGGCGTGGGACATTATTAACAACTATCACGATCTTATGTATTAAGTAGAACAAAACAATAACGATTGTGGTTTAATAATAATTTGTTATTGTTGTGATGATATACTTTATAATTTCCCGTGCTTCACGTCTTTTAGCTTTTTTCTGCTAGAAAATGCAAGACGAGTTGAACGAAGGCTTTTTTCTGCCAGGAGGAGTAGCGAGAGAATGCTTCATTTTGCGAAATTGATTACAGATATTTCAAATTAGATACTAAATTCAAGATTCTACTAAATTCATTTAAATTTTAAGTTGTGCTTGTTTATTGGAACAGCCCACACAACAATGAGGGCTCTTAAAATGATGGTTTGAAATAGTAGTCAAATTATAAAAAAATTAGGCCATGTAAAGTTGAGTGTAGGCTTTCACGACCGTAATCCATAGTAGAAATCTCTTTCGGGTGATATCGTGTAGTTAATATTTTACTTGACGTTTCCCACACAGATGGGTACGTGCATGCAACATCTCACCACCATCCTCAACAGAAGATCAACACTTTATTAAGAAGAGCGGAGAAAATCAGCGACAAACATCGCAGGAATAGCGAAATACAACACGTCAAAAACGCCCTGCAGAAAAACGGCTACAGTATAAAAGATATAAGGAAGCCACGAGAGCAGAGAAAAGACGAAGACCAACAACAACCAGCAAGATACGCATACCTTCCATACATAGCCGGACACAGACAGGCTAAAAAAGACCCTAGGGGAAAAAAACATCACCACACGTTTCAACACGGTGACCAAAATCGACCAGCTACTCCCTCCAAATAAGGACGTGTTACCAAAACTACCAGCAAAAGGCATATACGAACTGAAATGCCAATGTGGAAAAAGCTACATCGGTCAAACCGGACGGAGTATTGAGTGCAGAGTGAAAGAGCACGAGAGAGACGCACGCCTTAGGTATATTGAAAAAATCTGCAGTAGCAGAACACCTGCACCAACAAGGAGACCACCGCATAAGCTACAGCGACGTTAAGGTATTAGCCAGGACCAGCCACTACTACCCGAGGAGAATACGCGAATCCATAGAAATAATGAAGAACGCCAACAACTTCAATCGCGAAGATGGATACAAGATCAGCAACACGTGGAGGTTAGCACTACGGAGTCGTCATACAACGAACGACGCGATTCAGCGGAACGGAACGGTTATGGATCAGCAAAGCGGAACAGAAATAGGATATATAACGAGGAGCAAAAGACAACAACAGCAGTCTTTAGAAATCTTCTGAAGAAGCTGACAGCATGGTCATCACCCGAAAGACATTTCTACGTGGATGTATGTATGGATGTAGAGTACATTTAGCTGCGCAAGCTATTTCTTTTTATCGGCGGAAAGTTTCTTTATAACACAGTACTGCGGAATAACTCAGAATTACCTCCTATTCCGAAGAATGTTACGAAGAGTTCCAACGGGTGGGGTGGCAATTACAAAGAAGTTAAAAGCTTTTTAGTTTGGAAGTGGCGGTATATATACATCTTTTGGTCACGGAAAAACCGAAATAATATGCATAGCATCAATAAAATAGGTACATAAAATTACCTATGCTACTACCGATCGCAAGTAAGTGGTATAGTCTGTGGTTTTGTTCTTAAATGCGTATAAATAGGTATATTCGGAAGAAGTTATGATGAACACGCAACACGAACACGAACAAGGGAATATTGCCAGAGTATTTTGTGCAACTTGAACACGCAACATCATTACAAAATGACTCGTTGTAAATTTTCGTATTTACCTCTATATAGTTGGCGGGTATAAGATTTCATTTATTTAGAGCATATTGTTATTTGATTTATCTAAAATTATTTCTACACGCAATTCTAAATGTTTATTTCGTGTCTATGTGTTTAGTTTTAATGGGAAAGACGTTATGCATAGTTACACAATTTGAGCAATTTTATGGGTTGCCTCATTTTGTTTTAGTACCTTTGCTCATCGTATCGTCCTGTCAAAATTTATATATTGGAATTAGCTACTTCTGAAAGCACCGTGCGTTACTTTTCGCTTTCTGTTGTGCATGTGTAGGATAATTAATATTTTTAATGCAATCATTTTTAAAACAATCATTTTTTTCACAAGATGATGATCAAAAAATACTGATGAAATGATGTACTAAAACATATTCAGACAAAATGACATATTGAGTTGTAAAATAAAATGAAATAAATCCTTTATAATAAAATTGTTTAGATTTAATCTGTACTTATTAATTATGAAAATGTATTACGACGTAGTAGTCTGAAAGGTTTCAAGCTTCAACATGGAGAGGGCGTTATTCATACAAAACGCATTACCAATGTAAAACGCATGGGTTGAAAATTTCAGCCACGTTGAACGCTCAGGTGTTATTTAACAGTCTTTTGTCTTAGTCGATGTTAGTGCTTTTATAACAATGGAACATCGAAATTAAATTCTTGCATTTAAAAGGCAATACGCTTACGCAAATTAAAGACGAGATGCACCATCATTTGCAACGGTGAAATTTTGGGCAGCTGAATTTAAACGTTCGTAGCGTCCAAAATTGCAACCACTTCCAATATCATATTGATTAAAGATATGGACATGAGAAAACTAGCCGCACGTTGAGTTCCTAAAGTTCTGGTGAAACAAACAGTTTAAGCGAAATAACTCGGAGTTTTGGGGTAGATTAGTAACTGCAGATGAATCACCAGTACACTCCTTCAAAAGGAAAAGCAATAGCATACTACGCAGCATTATTTGACAAACTGAAGACAGAAATTGCCGGAAAACTGCCGCATTTGAAAAAGAAAAAGGAAGTTTGGTTCTACCAAGATAAAACATCGTCTTACACTTCAGCGGTCGCCATGGCAAAAATTCACGAATGGGGTTGGAATTGATAGACCGTACCAAGAAAATAATTGCTGGAACTTTCTTTGGTTTCCTCGACTATTTATGACCATGATTGCGATTAATTAAGGATTAGTGCTTATTGAACTTTGACGCCGCTAGTTTGCTTTAAGTACCTGTCAGTTAAGGTTTTTTCACATAAATACCTGCCATTAAACGATTGACAACAATAAGTACAAATTTTCCACGCTTGCAAGTCAGGCGATGGCTAGCTAAACATGGTCGCATCATTTTGGCAATATGAACGATTGTTCATCAGAATTGTTGCCAATCGCTAGCAAGAGATTTGCTTCTGATGAACGAGGCCGTTAACACGAATACGTCATTGTATTAAGTTGTGGCATGTTTTTCCTGAATACAGACAGCGACACGATAACATTAAAGATAAATTAATTTTCATTATACATACATACCTACTTTTTTTTAACTAACACACGCTAAGAAAAATATTTTTAAACTTATGTGAAATGACTTCGTGTACACAGAGGAATCATTGTACAATATTCACTTGTTAAGAAAATCGACTGGGAATCTCACGAAGCCCCTTTATACACATCCTGTATACATAAAGAAATACGTTGTGCAAACTTTCACACTATACCTTAATTCTTGCACTAATTTAATGCATCTCTGGTAAGAATATAGGGTATTTTTCCTAAAATAAGTAACAATAATCGCAAATTTCTTTTCTCAGTGTATTATAAGGCTCTGCATTAGGCTCACTAAATTTTTAAAACATTTTACTTTCTAGCATTCTACATTCTTCGTATTAGAGGAATTCAAACTTGATAGGTAGGCTACATAATATTTTGTAAACTGTTGCTCAACCATTTAGCACTTCATTACGAAGGATCAACGAACGACCCTTTCGTAATTTTAGATTTACCTGAGTCACCCCAGTACGGAATAAATTGTTTTAGTTACGCTACCGGTCTGGGATGTATATGGTGGTAAATATCAGATTTTTTTAAACTTCGGTAATTGACAGAAATATAAGTTTTGTCGCGAGATGGTTTGTGGTTTCGGTTTAAGATATTATCAACTTCATTGATGGTAAATAATACAGCTTCCGTTAAATCTGTATAATAGGTATTAAATTTAACAATTTTTCTTGCAGCTATTAATTTTAGTCAGAGAATTAAGTTCTTAAGTCACCTTCAAAAAAGATTATTTCGTTATTTTTAGATTTGTATCCCCATTTTTCTTCAAACGCATAATCTCTGCGAAGCTTTATTGTCGTTATTTTCGTCATACGTCGTATATCATATTTTATAAAGACGCGAACGCAATAACTCTTAATGTGAATAGGTTTTTAAAACGCCGATTCATGCAAAGCTTTCATTGTTTCATATTTTTTGTTTTGTGTTTTCACTCGTTCGCTGCTCTGGCTCATGTGTGAGGCCCTCAGGTAAAGGAAGAATAACACTTCTTCACATTCTTGTTTTATTGTAATAAACCGGGCAGGGGGAAACAGGTTCTGTGGTAAAATTTTCTTATTTTTTTAAAGATGTGTGCGTGTGCGCTTATGTAAGTGTGTGTGTTCATGATGGTAAATCGCTACTACGTCTGGTCGGGATTTGCTGCGAAATCTTAAAATATATTGCGATTCTTTTGTGAACGTTTCCATCTGTAAAAAGATAAAAACGATATACCCAGCAGTAATTCGAACAATTTGTGGTATATTATTTACAGTTTCGTTTTAAGCTTGCTTGTCTTTGTTCATTTGGTTACATATCCCATAAAGACTGGCATTTTTCGCGCGTTTGCGAATCATTAATTAGAATATGTTGAGAGGATAATTTCGTTGCCTTACGACGATCATCGTGAGAAAACTTTCAACAACTACCGTTGACTTAGTTTAAATTAGTATCATTATTAAGATTAAGACTTAAATAATGAACTTACTTAACAATTAACTTTTGTTATTTATTGTTTTGACGCGCTAGACATAACGCATGAAACTTTTCAATAGATGATGAGTTTTCAAAGGTACATTTAGCAGGCCTTCGTCGTGAATAACCATCTACATTTAAGACTATGTATCAATACCACCAATTAGTTCATGCATTAGTTCGAAAGGAAGAGGTGAACGTAAAGAAAATTAAAATGTCATTACCAACGCTAACGCTGATTGTACTTCTTCAAAAATGATATCGGGACGTAAGACTCTATCACTGTGTAACCGATCTCAAATCCGATAGCGGTAATTGAATGTCTTAAGACCGTTTATTGTTTGAGAAACGAACCGCTTTCCAATTGTAGCGGAGTGCTACTAAAATTATAGGGCACCGACGTATTTTACATTGTTCGTATGCCGCTTTACACTACGATTGTAAACAGATACCACAATAAGGAACTGTATGGGTAAACACGTTCATGCACCTTTCTTCCGAGATGATGGGTGTTAGATAAACATGCATAACGCAATGTAAAATTGTAATCATATCTTTTTTTGTGGTATTCTATATGGATAGAATCGCGATTAGAACTTTTATCTGATGCATAATGCTATGACATCTCCTTTAGAAGGCAATAACATGTTATTAATATCAATATTATTATTGGACTTCGATACAAATAATTATAGAACGTTAAAATTCTATCGAATGAAGTTTTTTGTTTTAGTAAATTCTTTTGCTTGAAAAAACGTTTTTTTTTTTTTTTTTAATTTTTACTAAATATAAAGGTCTTAATGTAAATTTAGTAAGTAACTCTATAATAATATTCGCTTTTTAGAAAGTCATTCCTGGATTTTATCTGAGATGAGAGAAGGTTCATCGAAACGTCGCTTAGTGCTTAACCCTTTGTAGGTTAATGGGCTCCTATAGAAGCCACTTGCTGTACGGGCTATAAATGCAAGTATTTTTATATGATTCTGGTTCTTAGCAGTATACGGTACCCTACGGAACCGTTTCTAGTATGTACAATAGTCGCATAACGTTGTACCGTTGATGGATTTTTCAAATATGTGGTGTTTAATTGACGCAAATAAATACGTTCGACGAAAAATTTCTGTAGACAAATAACTAGGTTCGTAAAAGGATTTGAATTACGAGACTGCGTGGTCAGCGCACCCGTTTGAAAAATCCTATCAGTGTCTGATGAATTTTGATTCGTTAATGATATTGAATTTTCAGTAATTGCCATGGAAAACCTGATCTATTAATGTGAATACAATGTTTGTCACTAACTGTCAAGGTACTGTGCATCAATGTACTACGCAGATCGTAAGTGTTTGTTTATTGACAATTTGTTAATTGTTGTTCGCGTGAAAATCGTTGGGAATTTGCTTGTTACTGCACTTGATTGTATGCACCTGGAAGACGTAATAACATTTGCTTTGCAATATTTGATCGTAATTACCTTCTAATGACGTTTATAATTTTTTGAATGGAATAAGTAAGGCGATAGTAGAAATAGCAGGGATGTAGACGATAATTATTCACTACCAATCCGGGCTACCTGAACTCCAGTTTTCGATGGAGATTCTTTAAGAAGGAAACCTCCTCGGACTACCATGTTTTAGACTATGCTTACCTTCCTCCAATAAGAGAATCTGAAGCAGAATATTTGAGGATGATGTACAAAAGATGGACGAGGGTGACGAAAATGGCGTTAACGATGCCTTCAATGTCGTGCCATAAACATATAAAAACCATATCTTTAATCCACCCTTTAGCATTAAAATTGACCATACACAAAACAACTCAGATGCCTCCGAAAGCACTACTAGAAAACCCGATGTTGGTGCACATTTACCTGTTAAAGGAAAATATACATGTGCCCTTTACTCTACGAAAACCACTGTTAAAAGCTTCAAGGTATATTCTATAAAAATAATTAATAATTCCTTCCTTTTCCTGTTATAATATCTATGCATTTTACGAAACTACGAAACGAGAAACAAAATTTAACAAAAGAGGTTCTTCGGGAACTAATTGTCATCAACGCATCTCATTTTTTCCGTAGACATACCAGCTCTGAATTAAAATGCATTTTATTAACTTACTATTTGCGTAATTTTTACTTTGCACAGGTGTTATGAAGCTACCAAAGTTGTGTAGCAATATACAACACTGTTTTTAAAGAATTACGCAGTGCAAATAAAAATATACACTACAGCTTGTAAATTATTACAACTTGCATGGAATAACTTACAGTAACGTTCGAAAATTTCTAACATTTTGTAAAATCAAGGCAAACTGTGTTTAAAGTGTTAACGTCTGATGATAGCAACAAAATATATCGTTGTAAATTCATATAATAACTTTTAATAACACATTTTCTCATATTCCTTATACAAATGCGATAATCTTTAGAACAATATTGTTGCACCTTCTTTTACAACCTTTGTAGCAGGATCAGTGACAAATTTTTTATAATAGTAGAAATACAATCGGTTACTTATAATCCAAGGGCAGAGATTTGTGCAAGTTGTAACCTGCAGTTAATTGTTCTACAATTGTTTGTTTGTTTGTAACATATTTCCCCGTGAAGTAATTATTATCGAAGGAAGATAAAACTATCTCGAAACCTATAAATTCCTATAATATGAATCTTTTTTAAAATTAAATATCACCGAAAAAGAGTCGGATAAGTATTTGAACGAACCCGAGTTTTTTATATGAGAGTATACGTATAGAGTATATATATATTTAATGCCCTGATGATCCGATTGCTAACGCATTGAAAAATCTTTTTATTTCATCTTTAGTATGCTATTTCATGGTAATATTGTTTTTTTCGTTGTGACGCATTAACTATCCGAAACCATTAAATTGAATTTTCTTTTATTAGTACATGTTGAAAAAGCTCAGCTTTGGTAAAAACTTCTCAAAATCCAATTGATTTTTACTGGAGTTTCTTAAACAAAGGATGTACTGCTATGTCATTTCATCAAACGAACAACGTCTGATTATTTAGTAAGCTTAGAACTTCAGAAATGTCCTTAATTATTATATAATCACATATTTATGAGAAAAAAATCATTTCCTTCAGGCATTTCCCATTCTTATTAACAGTATATTATTCTGAAATATGCGTGATATGTTCACGTACGTACATATGCAACAGAAACAATAAATTAAAACCCCACGGCTACCTAGTAATTAAGAAAATAGATTTCATTAGTAGAATTGTGTATAAAAATTACTATCGTGTCGCTGAGAACAAGGTGTAGATATTTTAGATTCCAGCGAGCTATTGAAGTGTAAATGAACTTAGGTAGGGTGATACTATAAAAACGTAAATACGTTTCATACTTCCAATTAGATATAGTAACGCCGGTTTTATATATGTATGTATAGGGAAGCACAGTAGCCGTAATAAGTTGGAAGTAAAAAAAATAAATAGATATGCTAGCAGAGAGTTTACAATTAGTGCACTACTAATTAATTACTTTGAAGCAAAACGTGCAAAAAAAATAGTAGAGGAAATCTACTTTATGGAAAGTGAGATTTTTCAAGAATCATATAGAAGTATGTACTTAGTTTAAATCTAGTAAGCACATGTAGAAACCAAATATACACACACGAGGAAATATTCATTTGATTCAAGCCAATTGAATTCCTGGAAAATCTTTTACTTTAGGACCCCAAGGCTTGGGGCATGATTAACTATATTTATTTTTTGTTTTATTGTTACGTCTACGTTACATGTTTTTGCTTGAAATTGTTACTGCTATTTCCCGAATACCTTCCGGTATATCAATTATATAATACAGACCAAAAAGAATTTGAGCAATTTTTATTATTCTTTTAAAGTATGGCGACGGCCCCACGAGCTATACCGACTGTCCCAAATCGAGTGGGAGATGGTGATTTTGTTAAACGGGTAATGTTTTGCAGTACCATATGCTGTTGCTGCATGCGTCATTTGTTTGCTTGTCAAATATCTTTTTAAGTACAAGAAGCACGAAGAAAATGTTCATATCATATTCATCGGTAAGGCCAATTTAAGAGCTACAGAATATTTTCTCAACGATGTAAGATAACGTATGATTGAATAAAAAATATCGGTAAAATTAATTATTTTTACATTTTAGTGGTCGGATAAAACTTTGTTTCGCGCATTTCTCAAATGTTATAAAAAGTTCCGCATTGCTGCCCAAACTTATTTAACTACTTTTCCCGAAAGATGACAACCAAAAATCAACATGTGCAAGAATATGCAGCGACATGGAAGTTTGAGAAAGTCCATTAAAACTAGGGAAAACGATTTATTGGTGGGAGATCATAAGTAAAGTTCTCCGTTTTCCGTGCGCTTCACGAAATTAGCAGAGACTAGACAAACTCGTGTTTATTCGACTCATAAAAATGGGTTCGTGTTGCCTACTGATTTCCCCGAGAGTCGACAAAACACGAGTCTGTCTAGTCTCTGCTAATTTCGTGAAGCGCGCGGAAAGCGGAGAACTCTAATCATAACAACGGTCAGTTAACAATGACTTGTGTCGCGGTTAATCCGGGCATTTCAATCTGAGAAAGAAGTACAGATTAGTGTATCTAAATCAAAAGCTTCGCGAATTTTAAAAAGGTACAAGTTCGATCCTTACAAGTTATACTTTAGGGCCAGATTATAATCGCAGAGTAGCACTTTGTAAGTGATTTTTCCGCAAGAGTATTGGAAATAATAGTTCCACGACTCACAGATGAATCGTATTTTACTAACTGCGTAGTGTTTATTAGGATTGATATGAGTATCTCAAAAGCCGCGGTCTTGATTACTTGTTCAATATAAATTTTAAATTGGTGTTATCGAACCTCTTACACTTACGAAGATATTTGAGATCCAAGAAGAATTTAGTTATTTTGAAATAACCTCTAACGGATTCGACATTTTGAACTTTTTCAAACAGGTTCTAAATCAGCACATAAAACGGCGGAACTTTGGTCATTTAACCAATTCTCCATTTTAAACGATAACGAAGTTACCCATGCAATCTCACTCGATCTAGTATATACTGATTAAGCGTTACAGATTGATATAGCCTCAGAAATCTTCTTAAATGTTTAAAGTATTCCATGGGTTTATTATTTCACTATCACTCCTTCAATGTAACGTAGTTAATGACTCCCTAATTGTTGCCCGAATCCAACAGAAAAATCTACGCTTGACCATGGTGGGACTCTTATCACTGGGTCACCGGGATATTTTAAGTAAATATGTTGAATGATCCACCGCCAACAACAGATATAACAACAATACTGGGATCAAAAAGTGGCAAAGATAGGACCGGATCCTTGAAAACAGAAAGATACGCAGATTATGTAACAATAATAATCATAAAATTAGAAAAATTAGAACAAGGATTTAAAAAGTGTATAGACAATAATTGCCAGAAGTAAATCTAAAGAGACCAATACAAATGAACAACTTATATGGTGAGGAAGCCAGTACCAAGAGAATCGAAGACATTGAAAAATGCACGGAGGCAGAGGCTAGCTTAGCTAAGAAGCAGAAGACCACAGAGCAATCAAATAATATACTCGGATCCAAAAAAATCCCCAAAGGTGACAAAGAAGAAACCATGAAATTAAAAAAAAAATGTCTGACGAAAAAGCGACACTAGTACAGGTAAATCCGCAAGACACCTATAAATGTCAAATATAAGAAAGGAAATAGATGGAAGGCATTGTGCTTCGAGATACCAGATAGGTAAAAAAAAACGTGGTTTCATGGAGTTCAAAAAAGACAAAAGGGAAACCCAAAAATCGAAGGAAAAAATTGAGGTATCCGCAGAAATGGCCTGGCTATAGCAAATGTACATATATTATTGCCTACCGTTCTTCATTCGTTAAGAATAACCATGTTTATTAAGGAAAAGTTGTAGTAGAATAAATTAATGTTTCGAACACGGGGTTACACAAATGGTATTATTAGTTTCGTCACAAGAATATTTCAATTTTATCGATCGACCAAATAATATGTTCACACTTCAAAATTATTAGTAGTGCATAATACGCTGAAGCAAATCCCACTTCCTCTTATACAATGATCACACGGGCAATAATTGGGTATATGTGTATGCTCGCATCAGCATGAACTTGGTATACATGCGTACGCGGTCGCAACAAACAAGAACCATCTAAACGTTGTCTGATGGTTGCTTATTATCCGAAGCGGTTAATTTAGCAACGGATGCAAGAATACAATAACATAATTAAATCGAGAACACCATGTACATACAAATTGTTGTTTGTTTAAACCACTAATGTCTTACACGTGTATTAGTTTCTCTTTCGAACGTCGGCACACGGATCCTGAAGTAGTTTTTCTTTAATTCTTTTGAGTGCAATGATAAATAGATCCCGCCGAACTAGACGTAAAGTCCGAGGAATACAAACAAAACAAGACAGGTTATTATTAATGGTTTCAACTATTCATGTTAGTATCAATACTCATTTGTTGTACATCGACATGTAAGAAGAAGATCAATCGATTTAGTAATATTCGGGCACTTCTCTATTGGCAACGTTTACACTTATCTTAATAATAACAACGTTACCGGTAAATCGAGCAATCAACATTCTGTTGCTCTGTGGATGATGACTGTTTCGTAACTTTTTAAATGGTTTTATTCGTATCAGTTGCTTTACTATAATTACATCGCGTATCTTCCAAATTGCGTTCTGGTTTATGGTTTATTTCTTTGTATACTTTCATTTAAGTCAGGAAAATGCTATATACAGTGCATTTTTATAGATGCTTCATAAGAAATGGCTTGGTAAAAAATGAATCTCGTGTTAATGGTTTTCCCCCAGATCAAAAAAAACTGTTTCTGAACAACAATTTTATGATACATAAATACGTAAATTCAGGACACAGTAACAAGAAAAAAATCGAGGAAACGGTGTCGTGAGTGAAATGCTCAAAGAAAACTTGTGACAAAATTATCGTATCGATTCCAGGTTTCTGGACGTAGTTGCTATGACGCTTTGAAAGAAAAACGATTTAAAACCTATAAACTGCACAACTTTTAGCAACTTCTAGAGAGAGACCATTGTCCCCGAAACAAAAAGTGAAAACTAGAATGTTTCAAGCTTTTAATTAAATTAGCGACTTTTCCCGCCAGTGAAACTGTCTTCGCTTTTTTCAGAGCCGACTCACCTTTCAGAATTAACTGTTTCGGCAGTGCCTTGGCCTTAGGAGTGTATCGGTGTATCCAAATTTTATGTACAATTATTAATCGACGCCGAAACTTATCTCGTTTAAATTGCCTCAAAGGGCCTTTGGAAATGTTTATTAAAATGCGTTTTTGGTTCTGAATAAGCAAGCGCCCACAGCTTCTCTAACCTTAATTCGACGATTGTTTAGCACTGTTTGGTGAACTTTTCCGACGTTATCAGCAGCAGTTGCCGTCCCAAACGTTCATATTCAAACCAAGCTGATAAATCACTCCAATTATAAACTGTTGAACAATAGACATTCATGTGATTTACTACGGTGAACAAATTTTTTCCTGGAATAATACGTTTTGAGTGAGTTGAGAATTCTACGAGTTTAGCAACAGTAATCATAGACATGAGCAGGGCCGCGTCGTGCAATTAGACAGACTTTGCACTGTACAAAGGCGCTTAAATATGAGAGGCGCTTTTTTTTTTTAAATTGCACCATTAGGTATTGTTATATATAACGCCTCTGTAGAATTCTTGTTTCACAATCTTAAAACTAGCAACTTTTTCATTTTTGTTGGTTCTTCAGCAGGACTGAATTGAAATGAAATTTGTAGAAATTCAAAAGGACAAGTATAAGGATATTGTAAAATTTCCAGTTTCTAAACAATTTCTAAGCAAATATTAAATATTTTTTCTGCGAAACTTTTTGCACAAGGGTGCAGCATTAGACGTGCATTTCTAATAAAAAAAAGTTACCACGAAACCCAAAATTGTTATTAAAAAGTAAAACATAAACATCTACATTTACACAGAAGACAAAAGGTGTATTGCGCAATTTTATCTCACAATATGCAATAAAAATTTCCCACAGTGGCAGATGTGATCTAAATAACATACATATGCATGTATACCTTTTCCAAGACCATTCCTATATTTATGTGAAACGATTTTAATGAAGGAATATTTATAAATTACGAAATTACTATCATCGACTGTTTCAAATTATATTTATGTATACTCTTAATTATTCCAATCAAGATGTGGTCGAATGGTATAGTGTTTTGAAGCAAAGCAGGTTTGATAGCTCAGCGGGATGCCGGATCTAACTTATCTGTAATTACATCGAAGTTGCTATGGACCGCCCTAGATATTTATAAATATCAACATAGCATCTCGATATAAAAAATACGTTAACCCATACAATCGTGACACTGCAAATTTATCCCGTATAAGAAGAAATATTCTTTTTAGTGGCCGATAACCATTATATTATTGTATTTTTGTTCACCGCTCACAAGTGTGAAGGTGATACGTTCGCATTCATATTTCACTTGCGAAGAAGAAATCATAGAGAAAGTAGCAAAAAGTTCTCTTTGGGAATGTCGATTTTCTACAAACGCTCTACCGACTGGAACCGCATGAAATTATTTAACTCTTATATTTTTTTTTTACACGGAACAAGATGTACAATTGGTTTGAAACCGTACTACAGATAAATACCCGAAATAAAAGGAGGCGTGCGCTAAATGACAAAATAAGTGCCTATCTGTTCTGTGAAATACGATTTAATGTCGAAACTAGTCCATTGTCTAAATTGAAAGTTACTTTGCGAAATTATCAAATTATATATAATTTCAAAACCTTATAGAAATAGTTTTGCCGAGTTGTTGTGACTTTTTTATTTAATTAACCGATTCTGTTCGCCAATAACCTTACCTCAAGCAGTGCAATCCATCATAAATCAATTCTTAATGCCAATTCTTTCGAGCAGTCTTCAATTGTTTTAATTGGTGGAATTATGTTCTATATATTAACTGTACTATCATATTATTCGATTTAGTAATCAAAATGTACTGAGAAGTATCTATCACTTATTTCTTTTTTCGAGTTAAAGTATTTCTCAAATTCGGTTAACAACAATGAGACAATTTTATCCAATCGAAATCCCACCGCATAGACTTCATACTTGTTCGACCAAATAATTTGTGTCCAGAAACACATCAGCTTTTGATCAAACAACTGAAATTACTTGAACGAAATCTCGCACATTGTACAAAATCAACAAGCACAGGTAAAACTTTATAGGATCCATATTTAAAAGTACGCAAAGCAATAGTTGCTTTGTATACTTACTCCAAGTTATTAATTTGTTGCTTCAAGCAAAATCAATAGCTTGGATATGGGTACGTAAGTTTCCGTGGTTGTTATCAATTGCTCTTCTTGGTTTCAGGGCTGGAACCGGGTTGTTGTAGTTTCTTTCACTAAAACGTCAGTAGAAGAAATTATAACGACGTGGTTCTATCCCGGAAACCAGGATAACTTGTCAAGTAATGATGTATGACAGTTAGAAATTACATACACAAAAACCTTTTATTAGCTAGATAATGGAGGTGGAAAAGTTTAATAGAAACTATGATAATGCACAAAAATTGTGATAATGTATGAGTATTTGTCAATTGAGACATATTTGGAGCCTACTCAAGCACTAATTCCACTAACGCACTGATTTATACTGAAGCACTTCGTTAAACCTTCACTCGTATTGGACGCATGTTTCAATCACAAAATTGAGCCAACAATTTCCAAAAATCCCTAAATCTGCTTTGGGCAAATTTTTCAGAAAATCTAAAGGACTACTAGACTTACAGAGCAAAAGATAAACTGTTGGATCGCTTATGCTTTCAAAAATTATATGGCCATAAGCTTTAAAATCCGAGAACCCAAAATTCTGAAAATTTTAACAAAACAGTTTGGATTTAGGGGAATTTGAAATTAATTTCGGATTTAGGAGCAACGAGCTAGTACATTTCGCAAATTCATTAAAAAATGCAAATCCGTGAAGTTCTGTATTGATACAAAAATGTCGCTCTTCGAACATTATAACTTTACCCTGTCGAATTGTACATTTTTTTGTTTGACCGCTACTTGAGTAAATCATTTCAAGTGATTCACCCCGCATAAGCTCAAACTGATATGCCAAGAGAACTCCTAATAAGGGATTCAAAGAAATTCAGGAAATTCGCAAAAAGTTCACAGCTATTTCAGGTATAATCAGAAGTCTTATATAATTGAAAATATTTTAGTTCAATTCTCTAAAATGTTTTTATTAACTATTTTCAGCGATGCTAAGCTCTTAACACGTTGCATCGTATAATGATGGCTCACAACCCCTGGTCGGTACAACTTCAGAACGATATCAAATATCCCGAACTGTTGTTTTGGAAACACAATAAAATCGAACTGTGCGAATTTTGCTGTTGTCTAGTTCAGGACTCTCTCCTTCGTTGATAAGGAGAGGGAATCGTCGTGCGATAAGTCGCAAACACTAAAGTACCGGCACACTCCGCACCGCAGACGTTATTTGAATAATTTGAACAATTGCTTCCGAAATTAGTGGATTCTCATTGTCCACCGTACCAATGAATGAATATTTTGCTCTACTTCTACGGGTAAAACCGGTAAAATGGAGATATGTTCGGTGCAGATTATTAGGGAAAATTGAAACAACTCCGAAAAGCGTTTGTTACTTAAGAAGAACGGACCACCTTAGCCGGAGAGTAATTTAGTTCAAGAATGTGCATTGAAAACAAAAGGTGTTTAAGAATGAACGAGATCAAAAAATATTACGATTGCGCGCGTTTTGTTTCTCTTCTTTAACTTTTTCAACAATTTTTACATACTAGAATTGACGCTTTTGTTGCACTTGAACAGCGAAGAAGACATAATTGGACAACCGACGACCCGCCTCTACAACTTGACTTTACTTTAGTCTTTTAACTTCTATATTAACTATGCTAATAAAATTATAATTTGCCTTAAATTATATAAATATATACGACGTAAGAATTCCTCGCAGTACTTCCGCGCTCTTTGAAAATATTCAATCGTTTCTTTTGTGATAATAAGAGGCAAACAAACGCACGTGAATCAATATAGCTGCGACCAATTAATTCTTAGCTTCAGAAACACGCTTGCAAATTCTCGGCAAACGAAGGAATAAACTTTGCGTGTGTGTGGTGAAGGAAAATTTATTAATACGAATCAGTTATATTCTACATGCCCACAGAATTCTTAATTTACGAGTAAATTTTATACATACCTACATATTAACGAAGTACGCGTCTGTAACCTAGCGCTCGTTATCAATTGGTATTCATAGCGGAAAACCGCTTCGAAACACAAAACGAGAATATTTCGGCAAGTAACATATACGGAGTAATTGCATGCTTAACGGGAGTAATATGAAATATAATAAATAGCATGCTGTATCAATAAAACAAATCTTGAAGCGACTTCTATAACTATTGACGCTTTAACGCTTTGACGTTTTGTGTTTTATTTTTACAACACACGTGAATAAATAAATACAGATCGGGATTAACACCAGGTAACTTCAAGGAACATTCTCATTTTATACATAGATGGCATATCAGAATTTGAGAAAAAAAAATTTGCTAATAGCGTCAATACAAGGATTTCCTTAAGCAATTCTCTCATTCCATAAGAGGATCAATTGCAAGAATGTGTAGATATAGTAATAGTAGTATAATGAAATGGATATTTGCAATATAATTTCATACCTTTATTAGTAAGTGTATTTAGAGGTAATGAGGAATGATGATGAGTGACGCTGAAATATTTCGCTACTGGTATTTACATAGAATGCTGTTCTCTTGAATTGTCTTAAAGTAGGTTCACATGCTGAGTTACCGTGATCGATTGTCTTTCCTTCTCCTGAAGAAGTCCCATACGATTGCGGATGAAACGTCGAGTTTTCGATTACCTTCCATGACACGGTCGAAACCCGGAACACATTTAGTTTTAAAGTTTAGTAGCCTACGTTATTACGTTATTGAAATTATTATGAATTTTTTAATACTGAGAAATGAGTACAAATGAATCTTTGAAATAGGATCAAACGAATTCTTCTCGAACAAAACGGATTTGTACAGCCAAACGGGCTTGAAGGATCGACAAACGACCCAGCTTGATGGGCTGCGCCGGCAAACGTGTTGAGCCGGGCCGGGCCGAGTTGACAAACCTATTGAGCTGAACTGATAAAGCGTCGAACCGGAACAGACCGATCTCCCATATGTATATTTCCACTAAAAACTATTTAAACTGAATACAGTAATCATTCACGAGTGAGGGTTGAACCCTTTACAGGTTTTGTAGTAAACATCTGAATTTTTATCTATTACGATTATTTTACTTCAATAAATGTAATCTAAAAGTAGGGAAAATAAGGAATAAGTAACAGTTATGGCTTGTTCTCTGATAAGGAACCCATATCGTACGGCCCGGATCAATATGTTTGGCACGTTAAAGAGCTCTACCGGAAACATCTTTAAATCGGAAAAATTCTAGTAGGGTTGGATAATGATCACGTCAGTCAATGCCTAAAAGTGCGAGGTGTATTCCGTAACATCGCCCAATAATATAGCAGCAATACGATGAAATTAAAGAAACGTCACGATCAGAGCAACTTTTACAGCAATTAATTGTTCGAGCGTTAGTGCAGCAATGAATAAAGTAATATGAAGCAACATTATATAATTTTTTTTTGGGAAATTCGATACTATCCAGTAATTAATCAGGACCTAGAAGCAAAAAGGGTGGGTCTCCACTTTTTACGAAGAAGGAGGTACAATTAATCTGATATTCGGCATTTTTTTTTTTTTCTGTTCCGAAAAGCTTGCTGCGACGAACGACAGATATCGGCAACTCAATTGGGCTACTTTAATCGTTCGTGTACGAGCAGCTTTAATGTCATTTCATGTTTTAATACCGAAGTTACAATGAAGTAAAAGCCTCCCAAAAGGCAAGATACATATTTTAGTTCTGATACGAATTACTCCACAATTTACTGCATTGGAAATAACTAATTGTAATAACATAAAAACGCCAAACTTTGTGCTATATGTTGGTTTATAAATTTCCTGATAGTTGCACGCATACAAATTCCAATATAGATAAAACATGATTTCATTGACTTCAGAACTAAAACTTCATCTTGTATACATACGTAGGTATATCGTATTCGTATATCGCATTGTTCATAGTATATTTCCAACCACAAATATATCCGTGTCAATTGTATCTCATGTCCTACTTTTAAGTAATATTCTCACACATCGAACAATGTCAAGTAAATATTATAATGTTTACAAAACAATAGAATGGTTGTGCTGTCGACCATTGTCATTGTATAACAGTTAATGTCTTAATTTAGCTTGAGTTATTGTACAAGTGAACGAACAGTTTATTGCGCATTCAAGATTCATGCCTATATGATGTGAATAAACGTAAAAAAGCAAACAGGAATATTTTAGATAGGTGTCTATATTTATTTTGTTAATAAAATTGCTCACTATTCATTGGTAAAACACCAAGGAGTATGGCGCTCATTAGAAGCTAATACGCGGTTTAGACTGTGAGGTTGATGCAAGTTAAACATTTTTCTTTTTAATTTACAGGGTGTCTCATTGGGAACTAACATATTTTTAATAATAGAACGCCTTATATATGATTATATTTTTGGATTTCTAATTAAATTTTAAGATCCTTTCGACAAAATAACTGTGTTTCTGCTTCTTATAATATTGGAATATTTCAAATGGAGAAAGTATCAAAACTTAATTTTTTGAAATACAACTACCTATTTTCCTTCTTATTATGAGATTATACAAAAAAAAAAATGAATGAAAAAAATGAAAAATGAATATGGCAGATATTCATCACGCATCTAAAATTTATAGCTTTCAAGATATTGAACAAGTAAACAAGCGTACCAACGTAAATTTCGAGGTTAGACTATTACGTCTTACATGTTCCATCTTTGGTTAAGTTGGTGGTATGTTCTTTGGTAATTGGTACTCTTGCGCTCTATCCGGCTCTTTCTGCAGACCTATTTCCATCAATCTTTGCTTTATACCATAGCCTTGTCTTGGTCTCGTGGGTTGCTAGATACTTACAAAGCATAGTTTCATATTTAATTAATTAAAAATTTTAATTATACGGAGATGTTACACTTAAAAAATCACACTTGTACCGTGCGTCACGAAAACTAATTATCCTGTATACTTCAATATAATTTCATATTGCGCAGGATTTTCGTCCGTATGGGTGGACGAAAATCCTGCTACTACTAGTAGACACGCCGTATAATAAGTATAACTATAATTTATTTACATCATAACCATATTTCTAGCAATTAGTGTAATAATTGCTAGAAATATTTTCACTTTTTCAATATTAAAAGTGAATAACCGAGTTCAGATAAGTAAAGAACGATTGTATCGATTATAAGAGAAATAAGAGGCACAAAAGTAAGACGACTCGCAGAAGTACAAAGCCTTACTTGGAAGAGAAAAAGATAGCTTTAAGTGTTAACTATTGGCGCTCTATAATAAATACTGCGGTTTCTCAGTATCGAATTCCAGTAAAGATCTCAATGGATAATTTAGAGATTTATAGCGGATTTAGAAACAATCTCGTTAGGTTCAATGTTAACATGTTAATTTATATGTCTTTTGAAATGTAATTTTAGATGTAGATACAGTTGGATAAGCTTGATTGATCTACTCGCTGAGTAATAAAAATTATCGTTAGTATTTCACTTTAAAATGAGAAACCTGATTAAAGTGCGCAAAGACAATATTGTAATAAGCGGCGCAACAACTGCAAATTTATAGGCTTCCTATTAAGGCAAGTAATAAAGATTAATGCCTTGCTGTACAACAACAGAAGCATGTCGAAACAGAAAAAGAAATACAAAAAGTCGTCTAATTTTGCGAAAAGCCATTGTGAAATATGTACTACCTTATTTCGTGCGATTCGTGAGGATATTTCTATATTATTGCGCGATGTGGCCTCGATCAAGCTTCGAAAACGCCATTAATTTAAGAACTGTATCGAAACTTGCGTTCCCACCAATTTTCATGTCGAATTAACTCGTATATCTGCATCCTCTGAAAAGGACTAATAACTATGTTGTAACCGCAGAGAAGACTCCACAAGTGCCGCACAAATATAAAATATTACGTGCTGCTTTTTTGAACGCTATACAGCATATTTTGCAAAGAATTCTGTTGTACATATTCTACCAAAACTATAAAACATTTTCATCTAAATTCATGCAATATGTGATGCATTTTCTTTAATTTTAATTATTTATCAGTGATAAAGACTAGTCCACCAAAACTATACTAATTTCAAATAACAGCAATTGCATTTCCGGGCAATAACATTAAGACAACTACGTTGCATCAAAAAGGTGATATCCTTGAGTTTTATCGGAACCGTCTTCTGGAAGATCCTTTTTGCTTGAGAGGACAGGCATATATCAATCCTGGTCATTTTGTGCTCTGCTGAAAACTTTTTAATAATTGATAGTTATTGTAAAACCATATGCCTTGTGGTTGTTTTTTATGGTGGCGGTTTATTCGCTATCGAATTCATAACAATATACCAACTTCTTTTTGTAGTAATAATTGTCTGCCACATCTTTCCACCTTCTCCTTCATCACACTGTCTCCAGTACTCACAAAAAACTTCTCTATTCATCTTTTTTTTGGGTATTGATAAATGCAGCATCTGCAAGCAAGTTAAAATACTTCCAGCAGATATTTCAAGAATGTCAGAGAGTTGTGGTATAGTAAAGTTTTAGTGTTTGTTGAGAAGGCTCGTCTTTCATGTTTTAATTTAAATATGGAGTAAGGTACATAATCATCTAGTGACTAGAACTTTACATTGTAAATTGGCCTTGTAAAGAGGAGTTTCTCGGTGAACAATATCTAGATAAAATGCCACCCAATTGAATGCATTCTTGCAAATATTGCAAACCTCTTGAACATTGTGACTATATATCACTATTTGCCTTTTTATTCGTAGTAACTGAGTCGATAAAGAATATTTAACGTTTATTGGAAAAATTGTTGAAATGGTACGATTTAAGGTACGAAAACGAAATTATTAACTTTAAATTATTATATTTCTATAGTGAAAATGTTCAAAAATACCTGAAATTATTCACGTACCAAAAGCAAAGAATTAAATAAAAATGGGGTACACAAAATTTTGACAATGGGTTTTGGCGAAAATTAGCTGCATAAGAACGAAATTGAAATTCAAAATTGAACATATGTGGAGGTGGTACCTTCAAAAGACGTGTGCAAACTGTAAGTACTTCCAGAACAAAAGTTAATTAGTCCAGGGCAATTACAGAAGCTTGGGACCAAATTCCACTTCATTATATTCATGCTGTATGTCCAACAGAATTGTGGTTTTCGCTTTGTCGGAATTTTACTTAACGACCCTAATTAAGCGAAGTGGAAATGCATTTTTTGGTGCACTTTTGCGAAGCGTTTCAGTTTATTGAAGTGAACTACTTGTTGATCGACGCTTCGTTTGTATTGAAATGTTTCACTTAACATAATTTCCGTAATATTTCGACATTATGTAAAACGAAAGCCATAAATAATCCTGATTTAGCATTCATATAAAAAAATTCACTTTTTTCTTGTCTAATGTATATCTCGTGACCGGCATAAATGGAAATTTCTTGAACAGCAAGGTTAGATGACAAGTTATCATCAAAATTTGGAAAAGTTAATTTAATTTAAATATAAAAAAAATAATTTTTTTTTTTGTTTTTCAAATACATTACAAATTTAATTCTTTTTTAATTTTGTAGTGGCTCAAGAAGTTAAATTCAGGTAGTTTAGAATAAAAATGTTTCTATTCTATTTTTTTTTATTGCTACAATCCTTTGGAACAGGAACTGGCAAACTGAAAAACTACGTTTTGGTTTTAGCTCTAGTACCTAACTAAACTGTTTGAGTATCAACCAAATTCGGATACCTTTATTTCAGTTGAGCTCTTAAAAAATATATTGAAATTTGTATCTTATTTAAAAAATTTTCATTTTTTTTATTTTCTTTTAATTCGAATTTACAAAAAATTGTATATAGCATTAAAATTAAATTCTAAGCAACATTTCCAAATTTTAGTTATTATCTTATCTAACCTCCCTTCGTTAATTCATTGCATACTTGCCACCATAGTAGTGATCATGTGATGTATGGCAAATACATTTTGGGGTTTTCAGATATGCTGAATCTATGCTCCCCCCTTCACTCCCCACAAAAAAATTATTCCCATTTGTTGCAACGTTTATGTCGGTCACTGTATTAACCAAGCATAGGTTTCTTCATGAACAGTAACTAAAACTATTATAAAAGGAAATGCCGATATATCTTCGGTATTATTTCAGATATACTCGAGGAGGTGGTACATTTTTTTTAGATCGTAATGTACAGTTTACCGTTTAATAATATTGTTGCGTAGACAAGATTCTTCTTATATGGCCCTCAGCAAATATCATCAGAGGAATATTAAAATATAATTGCCGCATTCGTTTGAAATGTTTGATTTTAAAAATTCGAAATATTCCAATAAAAATGCTCGAACGTAAATTAAAACGAGTACATTAAATTTTATTGAGGACAATAATTCAAGTCGTTGTGCGTATCGATTCGCTCCTGTAAAAACAGTGGCCGGTCAATTAAATAAGTATGTGTATATATTGAAATACCATATTTATAGACTGCAGTTTATTTCTTTTCAGTTTGTACCCGGTATGATGTGTTGTGCGGTAGCCAAGCAGTCCTCGTAGCTGCTATACCGGCCTTGGAATCTCAGATTGTTCAACTTGTGCTTTAATTTCCAATCAAATATACTTACAATTGTGTGATTTATTTTTATTTCGGTATAAATCTCATCCGTTTATCTTTTTTAGTGAATACACATCGCAGGTTGGTGAATAGACGAGGATGGTAAATGTTGCGTGTCAATCGTGATGAGTATTGTGGTAGCTGTCGAACCCCACCGAGTTACTACTGCCGCCTGGTGGAGAACGTAATCCAGCGTGACATTAGTTCAATTCAACTGTTAAATTCCCAGTCACTACTCGGAAATTTTTTTCAAAGACATTACTTTTTAATGAAATAAATATTCTTTCTACACTGAGATACGCCGGCGAGAACATGTTCTATGCCCGTAAATGAATTTTGAAAACAAGATGTTTAGAAGCACGGGTACAATAATCCTCGTTACTTTTTGTGTATCCACTTAGAATGAAAAATAAAAGCACCAGATATTTAATTAAAAATACAATTTGCTACAGTGTACTATTCCTTCGGCGTATAATTTCCATGAAGTCGTTCTCTTATTTCTCTACTTGATGCCAAGTGCCATTCTTCACATCCCGTGTTTGCAGTTACTTTATGTAAATAGAGCAATTTACAATAAAATACATATGCGTAATCAGCTTTTATATTAAATCGGAGGAAATACAGTCAAAAATATAATAAAAGACTTAAGTTATGTAAATTTATGTGTTTTAGTTATTCCAGGCGGAAGCTCGCCGGCCAAATTAAAACTTTGTTGTTGTAACATGTGAACTTTGTATAATAATGACATGTCCACATATATGGTATGTATGTTTATTACAGATTTGCATTAGAAAGTAATCAGTTGGACTTTGGTATTTTGACAAATCTATGGGTGTCTCACTGGGAACTGCTTCGATCAATATATGAAAGAGCATACAGTGGAAATTTCTGAAATCTTGATACTACACTAAAGTCGAGATGTTCTATTGAACTAAATTATTTAATAATATATTAATAATAATAATAATTATTTATAATAATAAAATTAATAATAATTTGACACTTTCGGTTATACCAGATATAACTGTCAACTTTATTATTTTAAATGGAACAGCCTATATATGTTTACATTTTCGAATTTCTAATTCAATTTTAAGGTTGGTTCGATAAAACAACTATGTTGCTATTTCTAGCCATATTTGAGATATTTGGCTTCTTTGAAAATTCTTGAATTCCGAATAAATGTTTCGAAGATATCATACAGAGCGTCCGACAATTACGCTTAAACATTCAAATATTAAAAATGTAAAAACTTTTTCTTAATACAGCTACCTACTTTTCTCTTTCGCATCAAATTGATGACCGAATTCGGTCAGCGGTGGACAACGAGAATCCCATACATCCTCGAAAAGGATTAATTAATTTATTAAAGTTGTGTGGTGCGGAGTGTACCGATACACTTGTTTATTTGCTATACTACGCCACAGTCTTTACTGTATATTATATATTTACAAATATAACACTCTGTACTGAATGAGAATGGAATGAAAATAAACAAAAATAAAACGAAAGTAATGGCAATAGGAGAAGAACCAGTATTAATGAAGATACAAATCGAAGGGACAAAAATAGAACAAGTAAAAACTTTTCAATACTTGGGAGTTACAATTGATGAAAGCGGGTCGCAAGAAGCTGATATTAATAAAAGAATAGAAAAGACAACGAAACTGTATTATGCTATGAGCAGTAGATTTATAAATAAAAAGGAAATATCTAGTACAACAAAAATGAAGATATTTAAATCTATCTACCGACCGATCCTAACGTTTGGCTGTGAATCATGGATATTGAACCAAAAACAGAAAAGTAAAGTACAAGCTGCTGAGATGCGATATCTGAGAAGAGTACGAAGAGTTACCAAATACGATAGAATGAAAAACGAGGACATAAGAAAAGACCTAGAGATAACGCCAATTTTAGAATTTATTGAACAAAGACAACTAGGATGGTGGGGACATCTACAAAGGATGAGCAGTACAAGACAACCGAAAAAAATATGGGAAGCAAGAATTGCAAAGAATAGAAGAAGAGGTAGACCAAAACAGACATGGAATATGGTAAGAAATTTTGAAAAAGAAAGGTGTAACATGGACAGATGCAGCTAAGATAGCAAAGGACAGGGCGAAATGGAAGAAATTTGTGGACAGCTGAAGAAGAGATACTGCCTACACCGTTTAACGGTAGACACTTTTTATAATATATATATATATATATATATATATATATATATACAAATATAACACAGTTTTAACATTTTTATTCGATTGATCTTATTAATAGACTTTAGATCGCGAACTCGCGCGCTGTAATATGATATTCTTAAACATAGGAATTTCTAGTTACTTAATAACTTGCGTTGTAACTGGTCGCGCGTTTTAACAAATGTTGCCGACAGTCTTTAGTGCAGCTTCCCTTTGAGAG
Organism: Oryctes borbonicus; assembly: GCA_902654985.2. Taxonomy (NCBI): domain Eukaryota; kingdom Metazoa; phylum Arthropoda; class Insecta; order Coleoptera; family Scarabaeidae; genus Oryctes; species Oryctes borbonicus. The sequence continues at coordinate 3,990,228 of LR736861.1, read as the reverse complement.
AAACATTTAATTTTCCAAACAAATCCAAATATTTTAGTGTTTAAATCTTACTTCACGTAGAAGGTTAATTCAATTTTTTTAGTTTTTCATGGTTTTTTTTACTTTGTTGTTTTTTTTTAATAAAATAGCCGGAACCAACATTTTTTAAGATTCGTAGTCATTTACATTTGATGCAAGCTTCCAATTTTTGTTCGTATCACGTATCTACAAATATTTAAGTGTTTAATTTTCCAAGCAAGGTGTTTTAGTGTTTAAATCCGACTTCAAGACCTTTTGACTATTTAAAAGTACGCGGTATATCTCACATAACACGTTACCAGAGAGCGGGCAATAAAATTAAAGTTAAAAAGCTTCAGGTTAGCTTTTACACTATTAACTTAATTTTTGTGAAACGTTATTATTTGCTATTTATTTTTATTTAAACTACCGAAAGGATGTTTAAGGAACATTCCCGAATCTATACGACCATGAAAATTAATTTATTTATTTAGAAAATAAAAACAAATTTGTATTGTTGTAACATTATCAAAAAAAAATTGAATTTTTCAGAACTGATTTATGCATAATATGCTGCATCAGTGAAATTTCATCTAAAAAGGTTACTTGAATAAACCATACACATCAAACCAATTGCCATCAAGTCAAATATATTTACAAAATATACATCATTATACATATTACCCATCGATATTTTCATTACTTTCAGGGGAACATCTAACAAGCGATTATCGCAAGCGACCTTGTATAATTCGGCAAGTGTAATACAATAAAGATTAATATTGTAGAAGTGTTCATTTATCTCGTAAGTATCTATCAGCTTCCAGACAGCTTTGAGATATGGTCACAAAAACAGCGTGAAATCAAGACGATGCTAACTGACGATGCGTTAATGATGTAATATGATAATGCGATACAAGTGCAAATAGACACCGCGCATAGAAACGCCCTATTAAAAAACATTGTTCTTAAAAAAAGGTACTAAATTTCAAATAACTGGATGGTGTCAATTGAGGTAGCAATTTGATATTTCTGGTTTTCTTGACGCTATGATTTATAATACAGGAGTTATAATTGATTCAAGGTTTTAAAAACTATACCGCCATTTATTGGAATTCCTTGTATAGCTGGGAGAATTAGTCAGTTAATAATTGGAGGTATTGTTCGCTATTTCATGACCTCTAAAACAATAGCCCAATAATATGAATTCTAACCATTCCTGCCCACAAGTTCACTTTTTGGCTCCATTGTGCGTGTTTTTTTTTTAAAACGATGTTGATGCTTCTATTAAACATAAATGTTTTCTCATCAGAGAAAATAATTAAATTTAGGACATTTAGATTGTTGTTAGCTATGTTTATCCAATATTCGCAGAATTCAATTCGGGTTTTAGAAAGTTGTGCAGTTTATAGCTTTTAAATCATTCTATAGACCCAGGTCTATAGAAACAGTTAGAGTGATAATTTTGTCATACTACTGGAAGGTTCTTCTTCAATTGCCAAACATACGCCTTCTTTTGAGCACTTCAGTCAACCTACTTCAGTAGATTAATTTATTACTGCCAGTTGACAGGCACCTAATCGGTAAGTAAGCATAGCTTAAGACAAGTTACAATTGTCTAGAAACCCAAACAAATTATCTAAATTCTGATAATACGAGAGAATAAATTATTCCGCAATTAAAACTTGTAAAATTATTCAAAAATCCAAAGTGGAAACATCACTAACGCGAGATGAAGGTTTTACCGTGCTATTTTTGATGAGATTTCTATAAAAAGTGCACTTGTATAATGTAGAATTTATATTTAATACGCTTTACACACACCCGCTTTATTTCGATTTATTCCTATGAGGAATAGCTCCGATGACACATGCCGTTTAATTTGAATAGCACCGAATTATGCGGTAGCACAATCCATTCTTCTTCTATTAAGCCTATTTTCCAGACGTCCCCAGAGGTCGACGTGAAACTAGTAGTCACCTATACGTAGATTTATGAATATTATATATGCCATATGTAATGCTCAGCGTGTTGGTTGGACAGTTGTGTCGAATTCAACGCGGAATAATGCAGCTATTGTCCGTTAACCCCGGATTTGAGCAAAATGCGGTTATTGTTATAATACTTGAAGATACAACAGGTTCACATACTTCACATATACGGCATCGAAAGCGTGAGAATAATAAATTTATATACCCTCAGGAGAGAGGAAAAAACCCAACTCCCTCAACAGCTTAAACGTGACTTCCAGTTTTATTTTATAAAGGATTAAATAGAATTACCACGCAAAATATGGATTATCACAAGAATCGTTTGTTTTCGAATTTTATGTTCTATATGTGCAAGGAAAATGCAAGTTAAATTTAAATCCCCCGTAGTTCATTATTATTTTTCCGACGATTGTGATTTTGATAATTGATATTAAAAAAAATTCGTAATATAGGCCTTAGCAAGGAAACTCTTACAAGATGTGCTCCAGCGGATGTAACATTACCCTGAATTATGTACAATAAAAATTCATTATCGAAGAACTTGTTTCTTGCTGAGCGCTTATTTTGACAGGATATTGCAAAAGAAAGAACGGACATTAACAATTATATCAGAGGACATGAAAGATCAGCGGTATGACGCTGAAAATAACTTACAAGTATATTACTATCGCAAAGGTCGTTTCATTTATTTATTGCATAGGAATTTACTGCAAAGATAAGCTAAGCTAAAACAAGGACGGTCATAACAATTAGGCTTAGGAGTTTTGCGTACATTTTGAGCAATTAGGAACACGCACGTACACTTGCCGAGAAGGAGAATGACCGCTTATCCGAGTACCTGATTACAGCCTATTGTGAGAGGATATAAGCATGTGCGGTACTACCAACGATCAGGTGCTCGCATGAGCGACTTCAGGATTCACACAACAATCCAGCACAGGTCTACTTTTGTTCTTGTTGCCCTTTGTTGAGGGTTTAAGTCGTCTTCCGAGTTGTAGGTGTCCTCTTTTCTAGAACGATGTTAAATTGTTTTCATTCGTTCTTCCATTGAACGAATGGAGTATTGCTAATAAATTAAGTATTAACATATCCAAGTGCAATGTAATGTCTTTTAAACGCCGTGTAAAAACGTGAGCTGTTATCCGGGGGCCGAAGAAGAACTAAAGAGCTGCAGAGTTGCCTGCTTTGCTTAATGGCACTAGGAGTCCGATTTTTCAGTACCAGGTCAATTGCTGATGTATGCTTAAGTAATGAAGGTTGCCCTGTGACCCTTCGAACCGTTTATTACTTAATGAAGGCTTTCGGCTTGCAATCCTATCGACCATATCTTGTGTTGCCGCTTACAGCTCAACTCGTACAGCCACGTTTGGAGTGGTGTAGATTGAGAATGCAGAGGAATGCAGAATGGCATAGGGCATGTATGATGGCCGCATGAGGGTCGGACGAAGACGTGGAACACGTCACCATATTCACTTTTCTGTTGAAAGGCGTGTGCATCTAGATGTGGAAGCTATGATATGGGGTATTATAGCAAATGGGAGTAGGTCTCAGTTGGTGTTCATCCGAGGCATTATGAAACATAGCATAGCGAGAACTTCTCTAAACCGGTTCGAAGAGGCCCATATCAATATTTTGTCATGGCCACCCAGATATCCCGACCTCTCGCCAATCAAACACGTGTGGAATATTATCGAAAGAAAACGGGGGGGATTATTAATGACTAATGGTTAATATTCTCTTCGCAAATAAGTCTAGATGTTCATTTTTTTTGATCCGACAAATGTACTCCATTGTGATATGGGAAGGTATCTGTTTTGATGGTCACATAAAATTAACAGTGTTTTGTACGAGATGCCTAACAGCTAGTCGGCGAAGATGGATTTTGTTTTTATGCACGATAACGCTTGCCCGCACGTTGCCAGAATAATAATAAAATCTCTCCCTATAAGTTTGTATTCAAGTTTCCAATTGGCCAGCAGTGGATCCAAATTTGAAGACAATCTTACATATTTGGGATTGATGAGATGAGTCAGAAAATGCTTTAAGAGACGAATTAGGTTTGGAGTTCATTAGCAATATTATAAGAAACCTTCCGCAGAGAAGTAAATATGTTATTAGAGCCGAAGGTTGCTATACCTTATCTTTAAATTTTAATCAAATAAAGCATTATTAATCATTACTAGGTTAGGGTAACCTTAGAAGATAATAAGAATTTGGGCATGTCATATTTTTTTGTGGCGAGTGCATTATTACCACATTGTATATCAAACTCTCCAAACTTCTTTCTTTTTTCATTGTCTTTCGTCATTTATAGATTATTTATAAATCCTATTTGTGATCAAATTTAAAATGTTAATGTTTGCATAAAATTATGAATAACGAATCACATTTGAAGTGCTTATGCAATTATTAATTTCATTAAATTAGCATAGGATAACAGTCATCGTTTCAAGTCACGAATTTAAAAGAGATTGCACAGTTTCCCATATTTTTTCGATAAACAGTTTCATAGAAGGTTTACGGAAATTGCTTGAAATGGATTAACTGCTCGCTATAATAGAAGATTAATCTGTTATTACTTAATAATTTTATTGCGAAATTATTTCTATTGACTCATTCGCAAGATAGCCATTTAATCTAAGGCAAATTTATAATTATTATTGAATGACTACTCAGGTTGAAAATTTAATGCTTTATAAATTAGCAAATAATTGTTGTGAAACACTTTAACTGGTTCGAGATGGGTAATTTTGCCATTCTTGAAACTACGACTACATTATCGATACATGAACGCAGTGTTATTAATGTTCCATCAAGTTTATGGACGTCGCCGTTGAATTACTCTCTCGTATAACACAGAGTAAATTAAATTCTATGCATTTAGTTTGTTTGTACTACATAGATACAAGTTATCGTGATGCTTATTAGTTGGAGAGGCGCTTGTAAACGTTTACCAGACTACATCCGTTCGTACCAGTTCTCTGGATATTAGGCATCAGCGGTAGCCACACTAGACGTATGAATATAACGCTTTTTTATGTAAAGGTTCAACAAATTTTCGATTTCACGCGGTGTTACATGGTTAATTTCCATAAACGAGTATATGTATTTTTTTTTTGGTCCGCTACATTAACTTTGTATTTTTATAATTAATTTAGTTGGAGATTATAGATCACTTCCATCCAATTTCACTCTTGTAAGTTCTTGTATCTTACACACACACGAGAAGAATTAGCTTACTTGTGAGTTATTGACTCACTGTAAGCGTATGAATTAAAATTACACTCAAGCAACATGGAGAGATCGCTTGTGACTATGTTTACCTATTTATTGGAAATATTACTGCATCAGCTGGCGATACTCTTGTCATATATATACATATTTACCTTGAACATGATTAGTTTGCTTTTTTTCAGAAAATTCCACAAATTATAATTTCCAAAAATTTTAGCTATTGTCGTGGTTTGCAGCTTGCACCAACTGCACTATTAATGAGAAGTGGAGATAAGCTTCCGCATCGACGCTTCTTACTATTGAGAAAAAAATAAAAAATAAAAAGAAAAAAAATACACATGCGCTAGTACTGTCTGAGTGCTTGGCACCGACGACCGGAGCAAGTGCACCCTAGATTTATGCGATCTTCCGGATAAAAAAGTGATAGACATAAAGAATGAGAAAATGCTAACTCAATATTTATTAAAATATTTGTAAGAGCTAAGACGAAAGCTGAAAAATTTTGATTTTCCAATGGACGAAGATTTAATACACAAACGTTAAGAAGCAATGTGGATGTTGAGAATTATTATTGAGTTTCCGTATACATTCTATTCTTAGATGCCTTTTTAAACACCTTGGAGATTCTGGAAACATTGCTCTATTTTGACTGGTGGACAAACATGAGCGCCATCATATCCAGTCTGGAGGACCTTTGAACCAGTTCGAACTCATTAGTTAGTGAATTGGTGTTAATACGTACATATTACATAATAATCGTGTCCACAAAAAAACTTCGCATTATCTTCTTGGAAATGTTTAGAAGTGGATAGTTGTGCATTTAAACAATTCTTAAAATATATGTTGTTGACTTTTGCGGCGTTGCCTACTTTTAAAGAATTTGGGTTTCCGGGTTGAAACCGTGTCGTAATTGCATGAGTCTGCCGATATCCAATTCTGCATTGGCCAAACATAAGCTGGAAACCGCCCACCACTCCTATTATTCTAGAAAAATCTGAGACGTTATCGAAATCCACAAACATTACAACAATCTCAATAAAGACGATGGTTACGTGTTATATTTTCAGTGGAAGTCTCTCCTCCCCTGACAACCCGCCTCGTACGTCCCGCCCTCCTACTGAGAGCGAAACGGCGGCTGACTCACGCAATTACAACGCGGTTTCAATCCGGGAACTTAATTTCCTAAAATATTTTTTTTCAATGCACACTTCCTGAGAAATAATGTCAGTTTTTTGATCAAATAATCGCTAATAAAATTTTGTTATTTTCGAACTCGATATATGTCTTGAAAATTTAAATAAACTTCTGAAATATTGTGTGGAAGTAGACTCTCTGATGCACTATGTATTCAAAAAAAGAATGGTTTCATTTTAGTGTAAAATATAGCTTCTACAGCGTTGCATCCATTTCAAATGGGTCACACTGTAGTACGTTCCATTAAAAAAGCACAACTTTGGGTAGCGTATAACATGATTCAATATAATTTTAACCCATGCCCTCAGTCGGACCTTGTAACAAGGGAAAAGACCTCTCCATTCATAAAAGCATCTTCCGAGCCGGTGGAGATGGAACATCTTGTATATTGTTTATATTAAAAGTACTCTATAGATAAAACCCCAGATGTCAATCAGCTCAGGTAATGAGTTTTTCTTCTTATTTAGCATCCTCTTTGTAATTATTGGTTTTCTTCTTACGTAATATTATAATGTCCATATTTGTTGTATTGTTTTCTACATGATTTTACAAAATTACGCGTACGTTCCAATTAGGTACTCAACATTTACATATGTACATACGTGTACACATATCCAATGCACCACACGGTATGTAATTTGTTATGCGGGTATTCCAGACCGCCGGTTTTAATACAACCTTTAATATTCAAAATGCTCGCGAACTTTATATACTCCTTATGTAGAACGAATGAATCTACGCACCCTGTATACTATCCAAAATCGAGATAAAGTTCAAATCATTTCATATTCTGCGTCCGTACAGCAAAGGTTTTACAACCTATGTATATTATGTGAATCTACTACAAATAAGGCGAAATGCCAGCAATGTACAAGCTGATTCCTTTTTCAAACTCTCGCATAAACGTTAGCTACTGTTTGTTTTGTAGACATAAAAGGATAACCATTTTCAAATCGCAGAATTAAATATAAATAAATATATATGTATATACAGAACGGGTCGAAAAAATAAAGTAATCAAACGCTTTAACTACATTTTATTTTTTACTAAAAAATTTGTAATAATAAATTGTAATAAATAACATTTTTCTTAAAAGTACGATCTTAGTATGCATTGATACATTTACTTTTGCGCTTATATAAAGGGTGTGGCTTTTAAACTGTCGGTTAACCGCCTGCAGTGAATTATTTCCAGCTAAATACTGAAAATTTGTATTCGAGGAGTTTTAATCTTTCAAATAAAATATTGCTTGATTATTTTACATATAACACCCTGTATATTTTACTGTTTTCTGATAGTGCGCATTATTCAACGTATGTTCTGATAAGATTTCTCTATACCTATCTTTGACCGTTGTTAAGAAAAACGAAATTTAATGAATTTTTTCGTTTTATTGAGAGCAGAATATGAAGTCAATAACTGAGAAAGTTTTCAAGTTACGAGGTTGACATTTTCTGAGTATGTAGTCAGTACGTTGCACTATTGTATAATGTCAAGAAATTTGTAAAATTAATACAGGGCGATACCAAAAGTTTTTGAGTTACTTGAATTTTTTTATCTTAGGAATAAGCTGAGATAAAAAATTAAGCAATAAAAGGAAAAATATAATAAATAAGGACCGTAACAAGTAAACAAATTGCAAATAAACAATACAATAAAAAAAACTGTGTTCAAAATTTCCACCACCCGTTTCGCTCTTGTATTTGACAATTGTATCTTGTGAATTAGACAAATATTTAACTTTAAATTAATATTTCTTGAATTATTCTATCCGTGGCTTCCTTGGTTTTTCCGATGTATTTTTTTTAATAATATTATTTAGGAATGCTGCTTCTATTAATTACAATCTTTTATATGTTGTTATTTCAGATATTTTTATTTTTCTTTCCTCCAATTTATTGCTCGCACGAAAAAATACAAATAACTTAATTAAGCAAGTTGATATTTTTTTCCGGTACAATCGAAACAATTTAGTGTAGCCCATATTTTTAATTAAAAAACCAATATCAAAAATCCTCGAAAACTATTTTTGAGCGCTCAGTTAGTAACTATTACAAGTATTCGGTTAAACGCCGCGGCCTGCATATAGGGTCTTCCTAGCAAGCCGTAGTTGCTGATATAATTTCAATACACGCTATGCGTATTATTTGTAAAATTACTATTATTGGGTTGTAAACCAAAATATGTAAAATAACATTGCAATTGGATATTTACACTTTGGTATTTTTGAGGATATAAAGTCTTTTTTTAATTAATCCGTATTGACTCTGCGTGAGTCCAACCGTGAAATTATAATTTTAACAATCTTATTGTAACTGTAATTTTGGCTTGAGGATGGGCTGTGGATACCTCGAATCCGGTAACTGCTGAACCCTCTTTTCTCCACTTATCTCATTATCTTTTTTTGATTATTTGATTAATTGAAGAATTTGATTTGAAGCACGTATAGCAATAAATATTTGCATATAACGTGTCAGAAGTACAAAAATTTAATTTCATAAAGCAACTTCTTGTAACGCGGGGGAAAAGTTCTAAAAATTGTATATTAGTGAAGACTATTGCCAAAGATGATTATTTACCTGCCAAAACACAATAAATAGCATATTATTAAAGATTATGGCAAAAGTTATCATCACTACTATAGTCTCTCGACATGTTTTCATTAATTTTCATAGAAGGCGTAGGAAACCAATTAAACCAATTCATTCTTTTAAAGAATGCTACGTTCTCTGATCGATTGAAAGCGGTCTGTGCACAGGTTGAAGAAACGCCCTATAACTATCAGGAATAAGCTGGCCGCGTTATTGAGTTAAAAAACACACATTGTTCCGAGTAAATAACAAAACGATGAGAATACTCATGTACGGTTCTTGGAAACCGGCACTGCAGAATACCAATGAAGCATCATTCAGACATATTTTAAGAACGTACAGCGAGTGTAAATTTCATTGATATATTACAGTGGTTTCGTCGATTTAATAACAACCTGAAATATTTCGCAAAAAATTTTATACAACCGACGTTTTAAAATGAACCGCCGCCCATTAAGAATCTTTTACGACAGAGTTCAAAAAATTTAACACCTCTACACGAAATCTGTTAATTGGTAATGATATTTTACTAGATATAAAGGTGGTGCAATTTAATGATGTAATTTAAGGTAAATTCAAATGAAAGAAGTACCTTTTTCCTGTTTCTGGAATAAACCGGACAATTAATAAAATAGTTGTTACCTCTATGTTTCGCAATACTTAAATACGAGAGGAGTTCGGTAAATACCTGGCTTTGCCAAGAAAAAAAAAAAAACATTATCTCCTTTGAGACTGATACATTTAGTTTAACGTTTTTCTATCTTTATATCTAAAAAATTTCTCCAACACCGCAAAATAAGCGTTGGTTTCTGGAATCACTTCATCGTTTGGGCCAAGTCTTTCCGCCGAACCATTTGTCCATATTTGTAAATAGGATATAACCGCTGGGGGCTAAATCCGGCGAATACGGTGGGTGTGAAAGCAATAATATTCGTCATTAATCATTTTGCCCTTTTCAAGGTAATCAACGTGGATCCAAAACATCCCAAAGCACTGTGTCTATAATATTGTTGGCTGATGAAGTAGCTCTGCCCTTGTTGGTAGCAGTTGACTACGAAAACCCTTTGTTTGGATTGTTCTTTTGTCTTTGGTGTGCGTGGTGAAGCCGACAAACGCGTGTGTCCATGGTCAATTGTGGGCAATCGCGGCACCCATCTCGCGGAAAGCTTCCTTGCATTCAAATGAGTTGTTAAAATGAGATATCGTGAATTTTTTCAATTATTTCTAATGTGGTTATTGCATTTGGACGATCTGGATGGTCTTCATAAAAAATGCTCGTACGACCACGTCCAAATTCAACGGTCCAATATTTTATGATCGATAACGATGGTGCAGAGTCCCCGTAAACTTCACTGAGTCAAACGACGTATCTGTTCGAAAACTTAACAGAACTCTTGTCAAAAGTCGCCATTTCTTGGCAGGCAAGTAATTATCAAACTGCCCTCGTACATACAGGATTGGTTCACCGACGTATGTACATCTGAAAGGAGGTGATAGTGGAACTTGTTTAACCAAAAATATCATTATATAAAGCGCCACTGTTTATGAAATAAAGCCAATTTATTGTTAGTGATTTAAATAAATTGGACGATTTTTACTTTTATGAATTTTGTGAAGTGTTTGATCACATGTAGGGTGCATGAAATAATTTTATTAGACGGAATAGACATCAAAGGCTAGAATAAACGTCAGAAGGAATAAACAACTTGCAATAGTGTCTTATTATGACCAAAGATCCTGTATACATAGGTATATACCGCGAAATCATCTCATAACTTTAAGAAAAAAAGGCAATTAATACACTGCGAAATACGTTTAAGTTGGTGAAAGGGGCAATTATTTAATATCGATGTTACTTATAAGTATATTTTCTAACAAGGCAAACGGTTCTGTAAATATAGGTACATATTTATTGACTTTTAACTCTCGCGAAATTTATGTGACAGTAAAAACATCGAGCTGCTTTTTACTAACCCTTTTCAATTAAGATATAATTCCATACCTGGAACGTCGTTTCTTTAATCGTTTACAAATTTCAAATTGCTTCATAAATATTGCTAAATATGGGAGCTCTATGAAATAATTGACAATTCCATTTAATCATCATCTAAAAAGTGGATACTTTCTATTTGATAGAGGATATGGCAAGGAAACTTCATGTAATGTGCGCTATTTTCAATTTTACATTCACTAAGCAGGCTTTTAACAAAATTGGGAAATGATTCCCCGAAAATTATGGATGGATTTATTATTTTCGTTACACACAACTTTAAGTTTTTATGTTGCTCGGATGTTTGTCCCTAGTTTCGCCGTCACTGAAATTTCATAAACATTTGGCACTCGTTTTGTACAATTTTACGCTGTAAGACGAAAATGTTGTGTTTCACTATTGAGTTATAACGCTTACTTTTTGGCGAGGCCGGGGACATGCTAAGCTCGGAAGTAAATGCGTTATAACTCGCTTAAAATTGAAGCACAAGGTTTTCTCTTTGCGGCACAAAACAAGCACAAAAATCATTTTGTGCTCAGATACGCTATCGCGTATATGACAAATTTCAAAGCGCCAAACCAGCGAGCCTGGCATGTCTCTATCTATGTCAAAAAGAAGGTGTTATAGCTTAATATTAAAACAAAACAAAAAAAAGCATGCATTCAGGATCAGAAGTATTGGAGGAAGGTACCATTTGATCTTTTATTCAACTAATAGGTGTATTTTAGCGCAATTAATATGTATGAGTTATATGTGGAAAAAATAGTACAGCCAATAATAACAGCAGGTATAACTTGAAATTCTCTCAAATGCAAGATTTGCTTGATAATTTCGCCAACGTACATCGGTTATAAGATACATGCACAAGCCAATTCTAACAAATTTTCCCATTTTATTTCGCGTCCATAGGCATAGCAGAGCAAAAGCATTTTTGCAACATCACTAGCATTACTGCACATTCCCAAACAATTCTGATCTGCAGGTCTTATGAATTAGACACATGAGCGAAAATACTGTTCTCTAAAATAAGGGCACAAGTAATCTAGGACGGTTAAACAAGGACCCGACTTCAGTATGCAAAATTACTAATTGATTATCAAAATAATAACGAAGAAAGGCAATTATTTCTTGGGAGAATATTTCAAAATTCAAGAATTTTGTAGTCTTCTTCCATTACGAACGCTATTAACGACTTCTTTTATATGAACAGACGGCCTTTCGTGACTCAGTTTCACGAAAAACACGAACGCAGCAGCGTTTAAGACAATTATGAAATGATCGGGAATTTCAGCGATGTCCGGGAAATGCTCCTGAAAGTCGTTTAAAATTAAACGCCGTGTTTCCATTAACTTGTATACCAGTTCGAAAATAGATTTCGTTCATGAACGTCTGATGTTCCTTAATAAACATCATAGTTGAAATGTGAAAAAAATATATTAAAGTAAATATGACAAATTAAATTTTTTAAGTTGTCACTTTTATCACTTTTGATAAATAAGAAAATGCAGACGTTCTCACTTTCATGACCATCCTTGACATAAATAATTGTTGATCGCATAGTAAAAGTTATTATAATTTAAGTTATATCTTTCTTTAGTGGTACCTCTGAAGGAGTTTGAACTATACAGAAAAGTGCTATTGTGTAAAACCAATTATTTGTAAAGGATACACAATAAGTGGATAAGTTCACCTTTACCGTAAATTAAGCTACCTAGCTAGATATGTATATTTGGTAATTCTAGCTCATCCTATTAACTTCAGAATTTGCTATTCCGATGCATTGGTGCTTATCTACTTTAACTGTATTAATATAAAAAGCAGATATCCACTTATTGCATAGATTTTGCACAGAAGCTAGTTCATCGAACGAAGTTCATGTGTATCGTGTATGCAGTGAATATGTTATTGTATAAACGGTAAATAACAAAAATGAATAGTGAAAATGAAGAAGATCCATTTGCTAACACTCAAACTAATGATCATACGGCTTTTGTGCCATCAAAACAGATAGTAAAAAGGAAAAAAAAAAAAAGTCATAGTGCTATCCGAAAATTTTAGCTTCCTACTGTTAGGAGCAATTTTACATTTGCGTTGGGACAGCCTATGTGCTCCATTTGAGCTTTGTTAATATTGAAACTTACATTGGAATTCATATATCAGAAGATTCCAATTGAATAAATCGTACGTGTAATATTCCATTATAAACCTTGTACCTCTACAAATTCCGTTACTATCTTCATTTCACGTTTAATTAACGTTCTTTCACATAAGAATTAATTACAGTGAGAAAGTGAAGGTAGATGATTTCATACTAATTTAATTAGAAACGTAATACGGCTACGTGTTTCACGTATAAAGAACTCATAAACGTTGCGGTTCGAAAAAGACATCACAAATCACCTTAAACTAATCTCTACACTTGTAATTGATAATAATCTTACATTACGTCTCATATACGTTCGCTGCTTCAGTTTTAAGAACAATTTACTCAAACAGTTGTTCATTTATCACGACATTAGACAAGAGGACAATTAGTTATTGTCACAGCGCAGTTTGTACGAAGTTAGTGGGAAAATTTCCTCAGATCGGAGACGCGGTAACATATGTCATTACAAAGCGATTAAAATCTGTAGGAAAGCACATGTTTTCCGTATTGCTAGGGTATGTCTCAATTGGCAAATTCATCCAACCTATACGTACGGATACACAATGAGCTGATGCAGTGGACATACAAAAGACGATCAAGAGTGATCACAATGCGATTGTTTGAATATTATAAACTGTAGTGACCGCCGGCGCAATTCTCAACGGCTTTTGTTCCACATGTCTCTGTCCGTATTGTTTCCTTGCCCGATAGGTAGCTTTTATTACTCGCTATTGTAGCTGGCAACCCCGCCGATAATCTGAGAAAGCACATGTTTGATCGCGAAGCTAATTATCAAATTACAATAGCCAGGCCGCTTCGTGGTGTAACAGCTCTCTTCGATTGTTAGCTAACTGTAAATAATATATTTAAAATTTCGTATATTTCTTTAATCGCGCGTTAATAAAGATGCTGCTCTGGTCCTTTATTTCCAGCACCGCAACCAACGTAGTTACAATTGCTTTGAAGTCACGTTTCTATTGTGAAGATATTAAGTTGTTAATGTGACTGTTGACAAAAAGTGAAGTCTTATATTATGATGTCCTTTGCGAAACCGCGTCTCTGCTAGAACAAAAATCCATACTTTGCTAGATCTTAAAATAAAAACATAAATTGGATGCTGATCTTCTCTTAGAAAGAAATTATGCAGTGTCATATGGTATACGGGCCTATTGGAACGCAGTGCTATAATTCTATATTATTTTATTAATATTCCTAACTCATGATTGTTTGAAACAGAATCTGCTTATATTCTGAAAGAAACATGATTATTAAGAATGTCTTACATGTAACGATCCAAAAATATATTTCAAACTGCAACAGATAACTAAATTAAAAAAAAATAACAACAAATTTTGACACTTAAAGGTTGAGACGTAAAAGTAATTTATATAATTAAACTAATGTCTCTAGAAACTTTTTATTAACTTGTTCCAAAATTTGGGAGTTAGCATTTCTTAGACTTGTCTGAATTTTACTCTTAAATCAGCAATTGTTCTTAGAGGATTGTTCCTTAGATGTCATCCGTTTTCAAGGAGATTTAATTCTGGGTTACTCGATGACCAAAACAAAACCTTTATGTACGGCAAGCCAATGTTTTATTGAACGCACGGTGTGGCTTTGTTGGAAAATAAAATAAAATCGACGTCTCTTCCGTACAATTTTTCGATAGAGGACAACAAACTGTCCTGAAAATTTTGTAGTTTGTAGCACTGTCGTTGCCGTTAATCAATTTCAGTTGGGCCTCTTTTTTATTTAAAATCATCCTTTTTCGATTATCCCCTGCACAAACGTCAAACTCGTCATTAAAAATAACTTTTCTCCAATTATCAAAAGTCCAATTTACCTTCGATTTTGCCCAAATCGGTACAACAGTTAACAGAAGTTTTCTATCTCGAGACGGGGCCAAAATCCAAAGGGCCCTAATTTCTCTTACAGCGTCTCTGTGAGTTTCCCTGCCAATGTTGACCAAGTTTCTTTGGCTTGCGTTCGGTTATAATCCTAGATCCGCCAGTACTTTTTCCTGTAATTTCGGTGGTTCCAATTTGTCTGTGGAGTTTAACGATATTTTTATGATTTTTAATTCAGTGGTGGTTTGCTTTAATGATCATTCTTGATAATACTGGGATACATTAATTTCGCAGAATTCTTATAAAGTGGAGGTTCCTCCGATCATTTTTACAAAAATTAACACTTATATGCTTAGCCATTAACAAAAGATTAACAAAAGATTTGGTTTTCCATAAAAATCCATCAAGTTTAAATTTTTCCACCCTGCCGACATTTAGTTGTTTCCTGAAGTCGTATATTTGTGGAATTTCAATAAAAAAATATAATTTAAAGGATAAGGTGTAGACAATTGTCAAACGTTGGTGCTCCATCCACCATATTTGGCAGATTTGCCCCAGCCTTTGGAAAAACGGCTTGGCAGAAAGCGGTTCACGTCAAATGACGAGGCCATTACCGAAACAGACACCTATTTGGTAGAGTTCGACAAATCCTATTATTTGGATGGCTTAAAATAGTTAGAACATCGTAGAGTACAAGATTGTGTAGAGAAATATGTTTTCTAACTGCAAAACAGTTGTGTTATCTGCCTTAACACAAGTACTAATCATACCACAAATGCTATCGGCAACAAAGGAGCACAGACACAATCTGTCCCTTTTAGTTCGAGTCGCCTCCGAGAGAAGACGTATTTGGCGAAATATTTATTTTCAAGGCAAATTCGAGTGTTGTGGTGTTAATATTTTATTTCAAGACCAAGATTAGTTCAAGCGTGGTCATTCCGATAAGCATCAATGTTGTAATGTTGATACGGAATCGGTACAAAATCATGCATGAGCACCAAGTTATCTCGCTACTTGCTATTATATACGTTCTATGCCTTCAATTCCTAATTAGCTTTAAATTAAGTATACCTAACAGAAACATCAACAACAAATTGTACATCAGTATAGATGGACGAAGGATTTTTTTATCCCGGAATAATTTACTTCTCTGTAACTAGCTGTTAGAGAGTCATATAGTCGTCCATTTACTCGCTTATTGTGCAGCTAGAATGATTATTATGATGGGCACAACATAATAATCAGGTAAATCGTTGAGCAGGCATATGCCTAATATGGTTACAAAATAC
Organism: Oryctes borbonicus; assembly: GCA_902654985.2. Classification (NCBI taxonomy): domain Eukaryota; kingdom Metazoa; phylum Arthropoda; class Insecta; order Coleoptera; family Scarabaeidae; genus Oryctes; species Oryctes borbonicus. Next base: position 3,973,949 of record LR736861.1, on the reverse strand, counting down.
CATTATGTACTGAGCTATCAAAGAATTTAAAACTCTTAGTGCAGGTATTAAAATATGATACCATAATACTTATATAGAAGTACTTAGTACA
>LR736861.1:3833028-3973848 GCA_902654985.2 Oryctes borbonicus | reverse complement strand
ACCATAAACCTGCACCGTGTTTACTAAATATTCCACATTCGAAAGTGTAACAAAAATATACACTTACATTGCCCTTCGGAACTCGTTTGATACGTCTTGTTGTAAAGTTGTACACACTAACTCGTCTCAGTTCATGATGAACCTATTCGTACACATACGTAAAGCTTGTACTAATGTATAAGAGGCAGTATATAGTACTTCGACACATTAATTATTTATCTGAGACTTTTTAACGTATCAAAAAAATGTAATTAATGGTTTTTAGTCTAGCGAAGCAATAAAAAAAAGATTCTAAATAAAGCTGAAGAAATTTAAGATAAGAATAATTAACACAAAAAACGACGTTATAGGAAAAGGAATTAATATCTAACGTTTATTGATTTGTTTGGTGGAACAAATTTCGAAATTATATTGATTATGGAGCTAGGTGTGATGATGTTAGATACAAGAAGGAGCCGTTTTAGTTCATCATCAGATCGATAACGTTACTTTAGGGGACTTCGAAAACGATATTGAACTAACTGAAATGATAACATTTAAAAAGTTAAATTTATATGCTACTTGCAGTATATATTTTTATAGCGTGTTATACATAGCACTTCACTTGCCTCGACAAATTTCCCCCTAAATTGCTCAGGAAATGAATTATCTTCCGTTCACGCACTAGAAACGCGGTATATTACATAATTTCTTGCATTGCAATAGTATGTAACCTAACTTTGCTCGAAATCAATTCTGATGGTAACAAAACGGTATTTCTCTCTGGTACAGAAAACACAAGAATGCGCGATAAAGTGACAAAAAATTGTTAAAAGAATTCCCTGGCAATTAAGCGTGAAAATAGGAACCGCAGTTTTCATTAGCACCGGTTTTGGCTGAAGAGGTTACTATATCTCGCGTTTCTTTTTACACTTATCAAACCATCGCCACAAATAATTATTGCGAGATCTGCTGGCAACGTTATTCGCTTAGTACAATTTGTACGTAAAAAGTAAAGCATAGGTACGGCGCATTAGAGAAGATGAACTAGTTTTTTTTCAATCCTTGCTACCCGATAATTCGACATATGACAGGTAAGAAGTAATTTTATTAGACAGTCGACAATGATTAACTGACGTTTAATCGATAATTTTGAATTCGTTCCGCACATAATCCCGCGTTCCCACAAGCGTTTGCTCCGGAAACATTCCAGATTCTAGAACATCGCTAACAATAAACATCATTAAAACTATAGTCTACGGTGAAATTTAAGTGCAAAATAATGATCGTACAGTTAGTTAGCCAAAGATAAAAATTTCGTCCAAAGTACAAAAAAAACACTGATAGAAATTATAGGTAATTTTACTTTACATTTATCCATTTGAAAAAGTTAAGCTTTCAACACGTAACAATCAGCTTCTACTAATGCAATTTATTTTCTATGCTAAGTTCGGTCAATTTGTATGCTCTTGAAACGTGCCCTACGACCACGATAAATCAAAAAATGTAACCAAAAAAATTTAGAAAGTCTTTTATTCTTAACAAATCAAGGAATTTGAATTTGTTAAACATTGTGGAAACGAGAAAAATAAAGATATGAATAGTATGACCATTGTTAAGAATAAAACAATATATCTTTATGTGATTTTTAAGCTGACATTTTGGAGATGTAATGATGCTAATAAGTGGCTAACAGACAGAATAGGACAAAAATTTTGCTTCCGAAGACGCACATGCATAGGTTCATAAAATAAACAACCAGCTTAGGGGGTTATCTTGAGACATAAAGTATTTTTAAATGTTCCAATTGTTTCCTCATATGTCGTCAGAGAAAGGTTGAATAAGTGCGTAGAACAAATTTTGGGGGAATATCAAGCATGCTTTATAGTACAGAACGACCTAAAACAGGGAGATCCCCAATTTACGGTGTTACTCAACCTCGTGTTAGAAGCCATTCTCAGAAAATGTAAACTGAAAACATATAACTGGAACATATAACATATAACAACAGCTTACTGTTTCTGCAGACGACATTACTATTATAGCAAAAATCAAAAGAGAAGTGAGGAAAGTAACAAAAGCATTGATAAGAGAAGCAGACATGAGCAAGGTAAAAGAACATCAACTAACAGCATAAGTTATGAATAGGAAAGGGTGGAAGTCCGAACAGTTGAAGGATTTCGAATACCTGGGTGTTTTAATAAACAAAAAAGCGCAGGAAGAACAAAAAAATCGAAGCAAGGGTTTTAAAAGGAAATAAGAAATATGGCGTGATAGTTGCTAAAATCCAAATATACATCAAGAAGAACAAAAATTGAAATGTATGAAACCATTATGGGTCTAATAATGGTTACATATGGACGTGAGACATGGACAATGAAGAAATCGATGAAGAGAAATTAAAAAAGTGGGAAAGGAAAATAGTGAAAAGAATCATTGGAGGGGTTAAAATTGAAGAAGAACAAACGAAGAGCTACCTAGCATTTACTATATCGGCATATATCCGGTCACAAAGAATACAGTGGATAGTTCACATAGAAATAATGGATGGAAACAGCATGCAAAGGAAACCAATTGGAAAGAGGAAAAAAGAAAGACCAAGGAAAAGAGGGAGAACTGAAGTTACGAGAGATCCGAAGAAACTAAACATAAACGATTCTATAATGGAGGGAATAATTCGTCATCATTAGTGGTGATAGCAGCAGTCCAATTAATTTACCATGTAATTAATATTACTATAAAAGAAAAATGTTTTAACTTATTATATTACATGTTTTAACGCAGCATATTTCTGCAAGTGTTAATTATCTTCCGCAAAGCACAAACAATGAGTTTTTCTTCGTTCTAATCTATTAACAGTGTTATTTTTTATTCCAGTCATTTTTTATAATTACACGTAAAAATAAACTAGTAAATTTTCCACAAATTACACACAAAAACATTGCTAGGATGCAGCACATTGGAGGTACTTTTACACGGGGCTCTTGTAGGTTTTAAAGACGGCCAGGATAGTACTGCTGTGTGGATAATACCGTGTGCATCCGTCGTTTTCAATTCTCCGTATGTCCGAGTTATCTTATTAATATGGTAATAATTTCGATTAATTATCTGCGAGCAATTATTACTCATAAAGAAAGGTGTAGTAGGTTCTCTTAACGGAACATTTTTCAGTATTTTAAATGCAAATTGCAACGAACACTGCGTTTTACATATTACAGTGCTATGTACTGCTGTTCTGATAGTAATAAATTTAATTGAGCATTATTCAGATTTACTGTTACACTATTCCTAGGTATAATATTCATATACAAATATGTAAATAAAAGCACATTAGAAATAAAATATTGCAGAGTGAGTATCCCTAAAAATACGTAGATTGAAAAGAATCGACTTCACTACAACCATGCATTATTGATATGAAGTATCGTCGTTCTTCAGGTGAAATCTAATTTATATATTTTAAATTGGAAATTCTTGCATTCATAATTTGGCAATAAAGGGTTATCAGGTGGTACCATTATGTTAATTACTATATAACATTTATATACCGAGCGTCAACTAAACCTAATTTAATAGCTAGGTAATATCTAACAGAGAAGACACTTCATAGGTACACATCATAGCAGGTGATACCCTCCAGTGTTTCCATCTCTATTAGATATATATGATTATTAAAAGTCATTATTTCAATTACTCTAAAGCAAAATACAAACGGCAGAGATGAGATTTCTAAGAGCAATAAAAGGCATTACAAGGACAGATAGAATACGAAATGAGGTAGTGAGGGCGGAATTAAGAGTGGAACCGATCCTAAAAAGTATAGAGAAACAACAAAACGGTTCGGGCATTTAATTCGAATGGGGGACCAGAGACAAGCAAAATAAATATGGCAAACAAAATCACAAAAGAAGAGGATAAGAGGGAGACCGTGGAAGAAGTGGGACGACGTGATGGCAAAATGTTTGGAGGAGAGAGGAGTGAATTGGAGCAGTGGAAAAGTGTTGGCAAGGAATGGGAAAAACTGGACAACATTTGTGCATCAGTGAGGAGCATTATACGCCTTGCTGTTCATAAAAGGCTTTATCGATTATAGATAGATATTTCAATTACTCTACCAACGTTTTGCAAGAAATAAGTCTTTACATACAGATGAAGTTTGATATAACACAACAAACACTTGCTTTTAACAAACGACAGGGATTTTGTCCAATCATAATTCGATTTATTATAATAACATTCTGTCGTAAAGGGCAAAATTCAGTCACGTTCCTCGGTTATAACAAACTAGGTCACGCAGGAATTGCTCGAGTTGGACCGGACCAGAATGCATGTATCGATTTGTTGAATACAACTTGTGCTATCCTCGACTTGTTGGTTACTTTCCCGCTAATATGTTACACAACTGACTTTCATCTTCTGTGCAATTGACTTGCTTTTTTTTATACTTTTCCCTTTTTCTTAGTCTTGCTATGAATATATCCAGTTTAATTAATTGAAATCAACTGATGACTATAATTAAAAGCAACAAGAAAAAGTTAAAAGGTGTAGATATTTTGAATATTTCCAAAATTAAGAGAATCGGAAAACCTGCTAGAAAGGATGCCAATAAAAAGGTTTGGTTATCAAAGAAGCTAGGGACTTGCAAGTGTACCAAAAGAAACTACTAAGTTTGAATTAACGACATTTGGCCTGACCTAAGAAGGGAAAGCCGATACCTTCAACGTCGATGAGACTGGTTTATTCTCGAAATTAAGGAAATACAAAACGTAGTAAGGTACTGGTACATATTACTTCTCCATATAGTCACCGTGGTTGTGCATTTGTTCCATCGATCGGTACACCAACGAATCGCAACCGGTATAGAAGAAATCGACGTCAAGGTCGTGGAGGCACATGAAGACGACCTGGTAAACTTCAGGCCGTGAGTGTTGATACTGTCATAATGAAAAATGATGCGACGTTTGTTTTTTCTGATTTCATCGATGACCTCTGGCTACCAAATTGTGGTATATCATTCAGAATTAACTGTCCTTCAATCCTCAAAAGCAATGCTTGTGACAATTACTTGTTGGCTGTGGTTCGTGCGGGAACATCCAAACAGTTGACTGTTGTTTAGTTTCCAGCTCGTGCGAATAAATCTAAATTCCGTCATCTGTTATGATCCTCAATTAAAGTTTTTTAGCATTTTCTTACACCAATTGCGTGTTTGGGTCAAATTGTACGGAATTCGTCGGGAGCAGATCTTTCTCATATCTAAACGTTCATGGAAAATCGAATACTATAGCCTTCGATATGCCTAACGATGCCTCTATCTCAAAGTAAGTCACATGTCGATCCTCTTCAATCATGTCGCGCAAAGCATCGATGCTTTTTGAGACAACATCCGATTTTGGTCGACGTTCACGCAATTCATAACTGGCGTAAGTTAATTGTAAACAGTATTTTCTTATGGTGCTTCGTTACCAAAAGTTGAACGAAGGTATTCGAGGCATTGTTGCTGTGCTAAACCTTTACTACAACCTTTGCTCCAACAATAACAAATATCGCTTTTTATGAAAATAGTAATGTCAGATCTTGGTAGCGCTGTCTAGTGGTCGTTTGTGAAAACTTAAGATGTTACCCTTGTATCGGCAAGGATTTTTCTGATGAAATCATATACATTTTAACGAACCGTTTCATGTAAATCTTTTATAGCGCAGGTTTACTTAAAACGAATACTATTTGTTAGAATTCATTTTATCTGAATTCATCTCTATTTTGAAGAAGCATAGAATTTTAGGGGAATTTACTATGCTATTTTTACATATTTAAACAAGCATTGAAAAAAATTGTGAAAATGCCCTAAAAATAAACTAAATTAGTTAATTATAGCGATTTTCGCGGATGCGCTCTCATGGAGTAGTGCCTTTTCAAGCGTATTTGATGACGTATATAATTTCTCTTATTAGTAGAAATGGAAGATATAAATTCTTCTCCGATGTATGTAGGTATATCCAAACCAGCTTGAATTAATAACGAGTTAAACGGAATGTGAAAAATACAGCTATTCACCACTTGCTAGATGAGTCCGTGTGTATGATAAAACGTCTCTTTTTTATTTTCACCATGACATAAAGAACTTCTTTAGAGAACTTACAAGTAAATAGAATAACCATTATTCAACTCTTTCGTGTATGTAAACCTTCATTCGCGACACTCATTCCGGAGTTCACTTCGAATAAAAAACGGCCGCTACTAATTAAAATATATGTTGAAGTGGACGAAAAACTAAAAAGAGAGAAAGCGAAAGATAGGTATGTGTGTGTGTAAATATGTGTACGTGTTACATAAATTGGAATGTGAATGTCCAATGCACTTGCTCACAGAACAGGTTGAGTGTTTTCGTCTGCAAACGAGTTCCACGGTATCCAATACTTGCTTAACATAATTTAGACGATAGCTGCAGAGACAAAGAATTTCTGTTATGACTTCCACACTAATTAGTTTTTCCAAATTAATTTAATTAATCCCGGCAGTATGTAAATAATTATAACTAAAAGGTACAGAAGAAAAAATTTTCGTTTAATTACCAGAACTCGGTCTACCAATCTAAATATTTTTCGGTGGTTTTAAATGAAATCAGGGTTAAATCTGATAAGATTGAAATGTAAAATATGGAGGTGCGCATCTTAAAGGAACATGGTGTTGAGTAATGGACTAATTTTGGATTCTATTTAACGTATAATGAACACATTGACGTGCAGATATTTACATATGTAATTAATTGTAATGAAAACGCATCGAACTCTAACAATTTCTTCCAACTCACACACTAATCAAATTTATTAGAAAATAGTGGACTATTAAATTCTCGAAATGAAAGGATAAGAATATATCAAACTAATATAATATTGTACCAGGTATTTCTATACCTATTCATCAAATTTGCATATTCTTATTTATACTAACCGCAACTAAAAAAAAATTTGCAAATGTTTATTAGTATCAAAAATACTTATACTACTTATAAGCATGTAAATGCGGTCTTCGGTTGAAATTGAGGATCGACATATTCTCGAAACAGCTGTCCCGGATTAATCAATTAAATTTGTGTGGTGCGGAGTGTGCTGATACTTTTATGTTCTTTGCCATACTACCCCAAGTCCTTGCTAATATTATTGAGCAGAAAGTATACACTAAAATGTATAAATTTTAATTAAAAATACGAATAAATTATAGGATCACACGTTTTTTGAGCTTCTTTTTCAGAATCTAAAAAAACACAACTACTGATATAAACTGACATAATGATTTGTCGTTAGCATTATAATTAACATGTTGTTAAATTGGTGACTCTTGATGAAGAGGGCCATTCCCAAAAAAAGGTTGCTGAAAGATTTATGATCTAAGTACCAGGAATTGTAGAAGATCTGGTCAACGCAGAAAAATAAAAGCAAACCCCATAAAATATAAAACGATCTTTTATGGGGTTTGTTTTACGCTTAACCACTAAAACAAAAAGGTTTTGCACCGCCAGAGAATTAAAACAAAACCTTTAACTTGCTACCGGTAACGTCATCAGCGCAGATACGATTAAAAAACGCAGATTTGAAGCCTAATAGACTTGCTACAGATCACACTTTGATTGCAGCTCACAAAAGAGCTAGATTCGAATTTGCTCGATATGTTATTGGGGTATGGAGGAATGGAGTGTATCATTCATCGACGAGTTAAAGTTTTGCCTCATCACCAATGATCGGTGGAAGAAAGTTTGGAGGATCGTCTCATTAGATGCGCTGTTCGAGGAATCGACAAATTTGATGGAGGGTCTGTTATGGTACGGGAAAGGAAGTTTGGCCTAACGTACGAATCTTGCAGTGGTAGGCCAAAACTCTGCAATAGCATTAAGGTATAGAAATGAGGTTCGTCCCTATTATAGCACATGGAGTATCTCTTCATGGACCAGAGATATGCCAACTCTCGTCTCGCTTGAAATATCACTAGCCAGCTCGAAATCCCCTTCCAAAACTTATTGAGCATTTATAAGATAATATGGGTAGAATGGTTCGAGCAAATATGAATTCTGCAAGGACACTAGCACAGCTCTCGGAGCGATTACAAGAAATATGGTGCCATAATCGAGAAGGCCCTAATCTTTCAAGGTTCAGAGTTTCTATCTCAGCAACAAGATATTGACCGATTTTAATTTTAATTTAATTTTTAATGTAATTTTCTATGTTAACATTTGAGTGGAGCAATTAAAATTTAAAAAAAGCTTCAGGATTTTGATCCCTTAATTTTCCGGCCAAGAGTTGCTTAATATTATTTACAGAAACATGTAAATACACAATGTATTCGATCCCTATATCTCTGCTTTTTGTATTATAACTATGATACTATATTTCTTAATTTATAGTTGTAGCTTTGCCAATAATCCGTAAATTATCAACTGTATTCAATTGTTCTTAAAAAATTAATTATCCAATTAATATAACGAAAGTTTAATATTTTCTCAAATTATCTACACTTTGTACTTTTGTTATTTTTCTAGAACAACGTTTGTCAATCCCGCAATTATGTGGTAGATGTAAAAAATATTCGTAGGATTTCTATTGCCGTTAGTAAGATCTAAATTGGCTTCATAAAAGAGAAATTAATCACTACATTTCACGTCAATACATCATGAAGATCATATTTTTTCTGCTCTAGTTAAGAGTTCTCCCATATCCACTTACCGTTAAAGTATCTTAGAAAATGCTCTATGCGAACAATTAAATTTCGATTTAATAATAAACGTTTCCCAAGTCAAGCATGCAACTTTTCTTTTTTTTCCACTTCAGCCGCGCCATGAAAACAGAATTTTTCGCTTGAAAAATCACTGTGATAAGTACGCAACGTTCGTATCGCTCACACCTGTCGCCATACAGCCCGCTCTATGTTTTAATAAGTTTCAGAAGTTAAATTGACCGTAACTAACTATACAGATTAAATATTGGAACATCGGAAACTGTGGTTAAAACGTCCATTTCTTTAACATTCTGGTACACCTTCACGTTATACTTCATCAACATTTAACAATGTAAATCCGTTTCAAAATTATAGATCCGACATTTAGAAGAAATGACCATTTAGTGCTATTGAACGCGAATACTTGAAATATTTACACAAAAGGCATAATGAGAGAAACTACAAGTTTTACTTATTTGCAACGCATCGTAATTCTCCATAGAACATCTTCAAAATGCTAAACTATATACTTTAATTGAACAATTTTAGGTTTATAATCAACAATATTATTAAACGTTTGGTAAACATCACAGAGAGTTAACCAAAAAATAATGCTGAACTAGCAAGTATTGATGATAATATCTACACGTAGATGTTCTAATCAATTAAAATTGCCGAAATAGGTGCCATATCGAGCTTTAGAAAATAGAATAGAATTAACTATTCGAAATGCTGAGAATAATATTATTGAATAATTAATTTATTATTCGTTTCAATTAATTCCAATATAGCACTTATTTCGGCACTTTTAAATCTAGGTATAGATATTTTCATCAATATTTGTCAATCACAGATGGCGGTGTTGGTAGTTTCTTAATTATTCATTTTGGCGCTAAAATAGCTTCCTCATGGTATTGATGGAATTATTTACAGCAAAAAAAATGCAAGAAGATGTGAAATACATTACTCGTGTTTCGTTCTACCCAGCTTTGTCAGCGTGGTTCTGAGTGTTTTTTACTCCACCTTGCACTGCTATTTGTCTCACAGTTAATATCACAACATTTGCAATGACGAGCCAGACTTCTTTTTACGAAAAACAATATTATTATTTAATTAACACTGTGATGCTCACAACATGAACGATTTATCGGTGGTTTCCTGGGTGTTCGAACTGTCTTCCATCATTTTCCACGTATGATTCCATCCTCTGTTGGGTGGACAGCTGCCTCACCATGCGCTTGTGAAATGCTCCGAATTGCATTCGTTCCTCCACTTTATTTTACAAGATACAACAAAATATGTTTAACGCAAAAGAAAGGGAATAAATGCATATATTTTCTATAACTCTTAATTAGACAAAACTCGGTGAAATCTTTAATTTTATAGTTAGATGCTACGGTTACGCCATCTTCTGGTCATCTTACAAATTCCAAAACTATTTCCAGTATTTTTTTTTTTTGCTACATTTATTAAAAAATATTTTACCCGAAAGCTCTGTGATTACTAGTTTCCTACTAGAGTTTTAGCCGGCTGCCATTCTTATTTGGCCAGCCGATACGAATGAAGAGCTCTAAATAAGAAAATGTTCAAAGGTCAGCAGTTACTGAGTCATTAGCAGTGATAGTGGGAACATATTTTGTCCGATACACTAGAGCGGCATCGAGTTATACCACTAAGATCGTCGCGATGGAGTTACGTAAATGAGGTTACGCAGTAGAGATGCGCTCAGAACTGACTAGCCCGGCCCATTCGCTTCTTTACTTCTTACGATTATTGATGATTTTAAACGTACAATTCAGTGCCACTCAACTCAGCAATGGTGAGGCTCGTTCAAATTTCAGTAAGACTCAGAGACTCTATCGAGAAAAATGTCTTATACGTCAAATTCCAAATATAAGAACACTTATTGGCCTTTATCAACGATTAGGAAAGGATAGCTACTTTAAAAAGGAAAGTGACAGTGAAGTACGAAGAACCGTCGCTTCACGAAATACACCATTCATAACGACGAAGCTATTTCGCGCGCATTGATAATAATCCAATAACTAGTGCTAGGAAAATATAAACCGTAAACCATGAGTCCTCCAGGCAAATCCTAAGAGAACAGCTCCTTTACTCTTTTTATTACCAAAAGGTTCAACAATTATTAGAAAGAGATAATATACTTCATGTGCAATACTAGGAGTGGCTGTAAAATCAAATCCAAAATGGGGAGCATTTATGCAACAGGATCTTAGAAGCTGCTGGTAGGTTCCGGAATAATTCGGAAATATTCCACAGGTGTTTTTTTATTTTAAAAAATTCACGACTTTTAATTTAGATGAACTAATAATTATTAAGATGAAGAACTGTCCTTAAATTTTATAAAAGGGTAAAAAGATATTTCAAAAGATTTTTATATAGAAAGAGCCGATACTATACGAACGCCTGAGGCCGGCCCTGCGAGTTCCCGTTTTGTTAATTTATTTGCTAGCTATGACCCGGGGTCGTGATGTACAGTTAGGTTTGTAGAAGTCAGCTTCATGTACGCTCTTGTAAGTGTAATTTTTCTTCTTACAATTCACATTCACAATATTTAAATGCATCTGTAATAAATTATTCGCGATTTCTTCTTCCAGTATTCAAACCACCATTATGTACATGTAAGATGTACGTGTATAGACTGCCGCGCAGTGGATTAGGTAGACTTATACTGTTAACAGTTACTGGGTAAAAACTAGAAAAGACACCTTGGAAAAATTTATCTAAAGAAATCCATATCAATTAGAAAAATAAATTGTGTTTGGGTATATTCCTTATTTTAAAAAAGATCTTAAATCGAAGCGGTATGTCAGCTTTTCATTAAACAAATTACACCATAAAGTACCTTTTTGGGTTTCGCTATAATTCGGTACTTTATCACAAAATGAAGCGCAAAAAAATAATGAATTGTGTAAGGTCCAGATTATTTCTCGTTTTTAAAACTTAACAAATCAGATTCACTTCGTAACCACAACGAGTATCAACATCACAGGCTTAGCGCAAAGTCGAGGTATATAAAATCAGGTTTAGATAATAAACTAAAATTCAAGTCGTTTTAATTGGTTGAGAACCAGGTCCGCAAAATGGTCTAGACCTATCGGCGGGTGGTGCAAAATACTTGGTATGTGATCATCCGGACTTGAATCATCTCTTATTTTTGTTCGTTTTTCTTTTCACTCGAAAAACTTTTAATTAAAATAACTCAGATGATTTTATCTTTGTGTTTTATTATAACGACAGAAGCGAAGCGAAAAAAGATTAGGCATGTTGCTAAAGATACTTCACCGGTCGTTTTTTGTGCTTATTTTTACTTTGTTAATGGGTACAGCGATATTTGGTTTGACGATATAATACTGTATAACTTGTCCATTATGTCGTATAATGAGGACCTCAAATCTTAACGTGTAAAAAATCCAGCCGTAAATAAACTCCTTTTTAAAAGATTAGTTTCGTTGAATTAATTAATTCTGCCGTGATTAGCTCACAGTGTAAAGTTCTTTGTTAAGAAACATTTTAACACGCATCTGCCTAACCTTGAAGTACCTATATCTGCTATGATAAATATATACATAGTGTCTCACGAGAAACTGCATCGATCGATATATGAAACAGTGTTTACATTGGAGAATTCTGAAAACTTAGCAGTACACTACAGCCTACATGTACTATCGAACTAAAACAATTTTAATAATTTGATACTTCCGGCTATAACGGAAGTAGCTGTCAACTTTATTTTATCCTATAGGTTAGTACATTTTTGAATTGCTAGTTCAATTTTAAAGTTTGTTTTACAGAATATATTTTTCGAAAATATACAACGCGTCCGACAATTACGATTAAACTTTCAAATGGAAAAAGAATCAAAACTTAATTTTTCTATAAACAGTTATTTATTTTTCTTTTCCAAGCGAGGCTACTTTTATTAAGAAAACCGTGGGTGGCACTAGATTACAATACATTGTGCTGAGAAAATTAATCGCCGCATCATGCTATTAGGAAGATTGCGTACTGCGCAAGCGCGCCTGAATCTATAGCAACGAACTACTATAACCAATATAGTCTTAGGACTGTAGTAGTTCTTGGCCGATAAAATTCTTCATTATAATACTCAAATTAACAACTATAATCGTCTTAACGGGCGCGAAGAGTTTTTTGGACAAGGTGGCCCGAAAAGGAAAGGATTAAAATATATTTTCACAAATATAAAGAAACGTCAGCCAAGGCAGATGTCATTAGCACCATGTGGAGTGACGTTCACCCAAGTGTGATCCGAAACGTGGCTACGCTAGCTTAATATTAGCTAGCCTAGCCACCGTTTTCTCGGAAATGGCTGCAGCAAACAAATTGGTAACAAATTAGCAACAAAATATGCAAGTCATTTGCTGGAGGGCTTATGAAGTGGCTATGCTAGCTTAGTAGACATCAAATATTAGTAGCTAATGAGTCGTCAAGTCCACTAGTAAGTATTCACATTTTACAATTGCCGATATTCACTGACGGCTTATCACTGGAAATTAGATCGCGAACTCGTATGGCATATTACAGGTTGTAATATGGTATTTCTAAAGAAAAGAAAGTTTAGTAAATTGAAGTTTAATTGAGAGAATATGAAATATTATATATTGGAAATGTTTATTGTAATTAGCCATGATAATGCTATCGATAACAAAAGAGCGAAGGGAAGAGACGGCAATCTGTCTCTTTCGCTATTGAGTGAAGACGTATTTGTCTAAGTGATTAATTCGGATTATTCTTCAAGTTTGCTTATTGAAAAATTCACGAGTTTTTTTTTGCATGATGCATTAACACAGAGTGCGCGGTTAACCTCAAATTTTGAGATTAGTGACAGACATCACCATACTGTGATTACAATGAATAGAGGCAGTCATAAACAGAGCCAGAATTCTAATACGCGTCTTTCTTTGGGTGGAAATGTGACATGCATATGCATTACGTGTAGGTTGAAAGTTCGGGAATACATACACTTGCAATTTCACCCCAATCAATAGGAAAGCATCGAAATCCGAACTGTAGCAATAGAAGCCAGAAGGGGAGTTACAGACCACAGAACAATTTTCATATGCAAGCGTTTTAAAAAAAAATCTTTTAATTGTTTTATACTACAGAATAAATCTGTAGAATTATTTAAAATTCTATTTTTATTTGCATTTCTTATTGGTGCTGCAATTTCAATAAGCAGAAATGTGTGTATTAATAATGACACATTCGTACATTTGTCTATGTAAAAGTCCGATTCTTCATTGACATTCAAATCTCAAAATGAAACAATTACAATTGAAAATTAGCCGTCGAACAATGTAAAACGTTCTAACAACTCAAATCTCAAATTATTGTTGTGCGAGTTGTAGCATGTAATCAGGTATGTAAAGTTATTGTTTCTGTAACGCAATTAACCTGTATATGAGACTCGTTACCGATTGCGACTACGGAGCTCTCACTAGCAACGGAATTTAATAATCAGTCTCGGATAGATCTTATTGGAGATTCTATTCCAATTAAACGTTCTTAATGGTTTTCCGCTAATGGTTTTGTGAATTCTCACCATCGCATCATTAGCGTCATTAACTATGGAAGCTAGATTGTGTTATTTTAAAATCAGAGCCTATAATAATGATGCAAGTGCTAAGAGTGAATGTGTTACGTACTGTTTGTATAATCCCGGTATATGGGTTTTTAGATTAATACATGCAGGTTTTAATTAGGATTAAAAGCAAATTGAGGAAACACAGATCGAATAATTAGTTTGAAACGTTAGAATCTGAGATCAAGTCTTTACATGCGATGTTTACGAATTCCACGTTCTAACTAATTCTCCGTACAGGTGCGGTATTGGTATCATATCATGAAATTGTAGCGGAAATCAGGAGAATATACGGTGTATCGATGATTCACTGACTCTTCAATGATGCAACGTTGCCGATTGTTTTCTCTGACTTTATCGACGAGCTCTGGCAAACACACTGTGTAACTATTCTTCGATTTTCCAAAACAATGCTTGCAACATGCCCAGTCCAAAGAAAGAAACAAGCATTTTCTTGAAAGTGCTTCGTAAGCTAACAACTACGACAAACTACTCGACATCAACAATAATAAATGTCAAATTTCACGAATGCAATAATGTTAAATCTGAATAGCGACATCTAGTCGCCGTTTGTAAATGCATGTGACGCTACTCTGGTAATAGTCCACTTCGTCAATCTAAATATGGGATTGCATTCTTTCTAAAGTGAGACGGCCTAAAAACAGACTAGCATCGAATCATGTAGCTTCAATAGGAATGCTCGTAAGACTTGATAGGTCTGACTAAAGACAACAAGCAATACTAAAGTATCGACATACTCCGCACCACACAAGTTTTATTAATTAATCCGGGACAGCTGTTTCGGGGATACGTCGATCCTCATTTTCAACCGCGTGACCGAATGCATGACAGAGTGAAAATGAGAATCGACGCATATTAATTAAACTTGTGTGGTGCGGAATATGGCGATACTTTAGTGTTGCTTGCCATACTACCCCCACTTAAACTGAAAAAATTCTGAAACGATCTTTACAAGCCCTGTACCAAGTCTAGATACTAAAAATGGGAATCGTCGATGATGATGAATGAATGAGGCAGCAAACAAAGTAGAAGAAAGTCATTTCATCTAACTGGTGATACATTCGCACAGAACCCAAAACTTGAACAGCGATACTATCAGAACATGGTTGCCTGAAAGGACATCCGCACATTTCTTATTTGAAGGGCTTTCATGCAAAATCAAATATGTGCACATAAAGTAGTTTTGAAAAGAATGCGAGAAACTGTTTATTCCAAGGGCACTGCAATTACGATTGTACAAATCACACAAGTAGTCGGGATAGAACTGGCTTTAAGCAATTCTGAGAACTGGTGACAGAAACGATTAAGAACTATGAAACAGTATTAAACCAAATTTTGGCCAAAAGTGGACATGTCTGGTTTTGTACGAACGCTCCTCATTTGTTTTTAATACCTATATTATCTACATAATAGTAGAATATAGTTTTAAGTTTAACACTTCACGTTCTTCCAACTTTTTAACGAACGCATATTAAAGCGTCCAATGAACTGTAATGTACTTTTTTATAATGCTAACAAGTTGTGTAAATTAACAATAAAAAGAACAATTCAAGTAAAATGTATGCTCAAATGGATTTCAATAATTACAAGTATCTATATGTAGCTATAAACTGCGGTCAAAGCAAAATATTCACACAGACAAGAATTAATTCAAATAAGAATCGAATAAATAAAACTTTAACGGAATAAGTTTATAATAGTACCGTTAGCACAAAGCTTGTCACCGCACCTAGCCGTAAGTAGTACTATTTGCATGTGTCGTTACGCCAAATGCTTAAGAGAATAACATCTTACCTCGGTTTGATGAAACTAACAGTAAGATAATGATTAATTTAAAGACTTATTTCCATACAGGTCTGAAGTAAATATATATTGATTGATTTATATGTCATAATATAAAAGGATGATTTGTAATAATTGTACGGTTGACGTTTTGCCGAACATACTAACAGCTTCAGAAGTTTTATAAAGACTGTTGTTGTCTTCTGCTTTTCGTTGTATGTCTTCGACTTGTTGAACGCTATCTACACCGGTCCGGACTTATTTAAATACAAAATAGCATGGGCCATTTTATTAACACATTGATTTTATTTTTTATATTCATGTTTTATGCATCAATAATTAGCGACTAACAAAAGAAGGCGGTAGTAATAAATGTTATTTGTTTTTCAAATTGGCAATCCTTCAAAAACATAAACGACAAAATTTTTGATTATTCCGATAGTAAGGACGCTTGTTATTTGAATAGAAAGTGAACTATTTTCAGTCTGCTTAGAAAGACGGTAAAAAAAGCGTCAATCAGTGATTAAGTTCTTACTTTTAAAAAACAACACAAACAGCAAAATCAAGTTGAGCTGTTTGCGGAGACCAATCTTCATGATAAAACGATGGACAGCTGAATTTTAACTCGTGGTAGGATTAGTGTACGAGGATGGTATAATAAATAGCCCGTATTAAAGAAGACAACGCAATTGTTTTGCATTTAATAAATTTATTAATACAATTCCCGATGAATGGATTAGGGTATTAAAGATTTTTGGATCGGTCCAATCAAGCACCATAGTACTGGCTTATAATGGTCGTTCCCTCCTCCAATTAATCAATTAGTATCATGCCCTGTGAATCCCAAAAAATCTTCACCATAACTTTTCCGGCTGGTGGAATCGTCTTCGCCTTTTTTGGTGCATGATCACCGGGAAAAATCCATTTAGTCGACTGACCTTCAGTTTCTAGCGTGTAGTGATTTTTCCAGGTTTCATCTACAGTTACATAAGACCGCAAAAACTAACTCGAAGTTTCACATGCGATTTCGTTTTTGATCTATCGTCGGCAGACACGGCACCCATCTCGCCGATAGCTTTCTCACGAAGGATGTTCTGCACTCGTTCAATTGCGACGTTTGCCACATTACCAATTTCCTTAATTTTTACCCGGTAATCTGCTAACACCACATCATAAACTTTACTGATTATATCGTTCGTAGTCACCTCGGTGAACCGCTTCCCATCAAAGACGAATGTCCGGCCATGGTTAAATTCATTAAACCAAGTACTTGATAATAGTCATTGAAAGTCACGGTTCTTATAAGCTTCATTCAACTTTTCTTTGAATTGTGCACACGTTTCCTACCCAAAAAAAATCATTTCATTAACCGCTATTGATGTTTGTTTAAAGTTGTTGGAAACATACCTTTCCACGAGAAAACAATATGTTAGCGTTGACGGATCCATACTGGGACCAACTATATTCTTTCCCTTCGTTAATGATCCTCCTAATTGCGTAGTGCGGCTGCTTTGACATTGTATGCCAAAGACTTTTAATAATTAGATTTGTGCAAATAAATTGGTTTTAAATGCTAACAAAACTAGTGTGCTATTCTTCGACGAGAGGAAATACAGAATCAGCTTTACCAACTTATGAATTCTGCCGATCGTTGTGACATTTGCACGAAATTTTGGAAGAAAGGTTGTATTTGTTATTGACGATAAAGTGAGTCCGCGTCGTGAACGTCATCATTATTATCAATGATATCTAATTCCCCATACTGCAATTAGATCGAGCATCTTTGGGACACACTTGATTCGACAGTTACGATCTCGTCCTCGTTTCTCCATAACGTGAGAAAGTACTCGGCAAAGATTTATCAATACGCTAATAGAAAGCATGCTCATAAGATGCCTAGCAGTGTCACAAGCACGACGAGGCCCCACAAAATATTAAGATAAAAGTTGCTATATTTACAGTTATTAATTTCCAGTGCAACCTTTGATCTTTGAATATAACAATTTTTTTTTTAATTGAAATATGAACTTAAAGCACAGAGAAAGAATAATTGTTTTGATCCGCTTCTTCTTTTTATAAAAGCAATTCAGGAGAAGGTTCGGAGAACTTCGACCGTCCTTGTTAGACTAAGAGTATACACGACGCATGTAAGTTACGAGCTTTGGGTCTGATCTTGGAATTTCTTTGTCTCGCAGCACAGTTTTAAGCAATTAAAGAAATACCTTCAGAAGCTGGACATTTATTTTGTTAAGTCAGTTCAATTACTTCTAATTTATTTATTCTCGATCTTCTATTTGTATATTAATTGGGACGAATACTTTATAATTAACTGGGGAAAATCGTTTCATTGCGGTTTGGTCAATAAGATGGCTTTAGAAAAATGTTAAAACTTACGTATTATGATCACAATTTACAAATAACAAAAAAAATAAAATAAACTAAAGAAAAAAGCTTGGCAATTACTTATTTTCTTAAAAACGAAGGCCATGAATGCTGTTAACAATCAGAGTTCTGTTAACAGTCACTATCAAATCAATACAACAGTAGTCCCCATTTTATTTAAATGCGTACATGTAGATCCGTTCTGTTATAATGAAATATTTTTAGAATGGGATAACTTTCGGTTCTATTTTTTATTCCATGTATTATTCGATAATTTGATAATCTGTATTCGTGGTCGTGTCGTCAACTTATTTGCTCATCAGATTTATAAAAAAGTTTTCTGTTTTTCGACTTCTACTTGTAACAAAATGAAATACAATTATTACTTATTGTTGCAGAATTACAAAAAAAAAAAACAATTCAACGAAACCCACAATGAGAAAGGTGAGATAAGCACACGAATAGGGAGTTTACAAGGACACATGCCAAACACCTAGGCCTTAGGCCTGCTCAGGTGACTAACACAATTAAGAAACCACGATATGAGAAATAGGGATAAATACTAGGAACACAACAAATTTTAAGGAAAAATAAGTACAAAATAAAAAGTAAAAAAAATTACAGGGAGTAAAGTGATAATTGAAGTAATAAAAACAAGTAAAATATAATAAAAATGGGCACAAGTATAATCGTTGGTAAGAAGCTAATAAGAGCTATTAATAAGTCAATATAAAATAATATGTAACTCTATATAGGGCAGAAAGTTGGCAAATTAAGTAATGTTTCAATATTTTGAATATATTTTTATTTCAACACGTTACATAAGGCAATATTTCTCAAAAAAATAAAAACTTTGGGTGGGAAATGGTCGAGTATTTGTTCACAAAAGTATTCAATTACCAATGACAAATAAAGAGATATAAATGAACCTTTCTTACTTATACATTCACGTCAATTTTTTTCTAAATCTCTTTCTCGAATCTGGAGAAAGAAACTCAAAAAAATACTTGTCTTATTTGGAAATAAGTTTCGTTTTAAAAGAACTTGGCTCGTTTGATTTTACAAATTATTTCTAACTATATTTACTCGTGTCCTGCATGCGTTAGTGAAATAAAGACTAACCCTAAAGTATCGGCACACTACGTACCATGTGGTACGGAGACTGCCGATACTATAGCGTTTGCCATACTACCCACCCCTCGATCTTGTCATCATTATTTAAAGACTACCCAACGAATATTGGTGCTATAAACCGGAATTTTAAGAAGCTAACCTGTTCGCAAACTACGATACCACCTAATGTAATATAATATGTAAAATATGTAAATTCACACCCGATTTTTTTTAAATTTATTTGATATTCACGCATCCTCGTTGATTGGGCAATTTTCATCTGGTATCATTTATCGTTCGCTGATGGCTTTGAACAATTTAGGATGTTATAATTTTTCCACGCAGGAAGTATTACGCTAATTGGAATAAATAATAATCCAATAACATAGTACGATCGCGTTAGCATACAAAACTTGGCATCCCATCAAGTTCATTAATTTTTTAATGGTTAATAAATGCGTCCAGATGCTCTGTGGACCATTAATCTTTATGCGCGTTATTCTACATAAACGAACCGGAATGGGTTGCTTTATGCAGTTTTCATATTACTGGAATCTCGTCTGTTAACTGAAAAATGTTAACGCAACATTTGCTTGTATAACGATTACATTCATTTTCATATGTGATTAAGTAGTCTAATTAGGTGTTGTTTTCCGATACATTAATAAAATAAACAAGATTATGGCTAGAGGAAAAAAGCGCTTTGCTTATTGACGCATCTGATAATTCTAAGGCGTGACCAACTAAATCCGAAGAATCAATTTGTATCCGTATAATTTATAAACCTCTCGTTAATATCGAAATCTGTCAAGTTTACACCAGCAATCTCTATGCAATTGTTACGGTTCACATGGTCGTTGTGTATTACTTAATGTATATAAATATGAATGTTTTAGAGCGTATAACATGGGTACATAATTTATGTGTATGCCGTGTGTATTGATTACTTTTATGGCATGAATACTTATTAGTTCCACTCGAAGAGCACGGCAAATAAGGAAGCTACGTAGCATACATTTTAACCGTTGGACTGCTGCGAGTTCATATTTCGTGTTTTATAATATAGACCAACGCGAAACTATTTTTCATACGCTTGTCAAATGTGCAAGTTTGGATGGACGCGAGAACGAATTAACAAATTACCCGTTCATCTCGCTGTAATTGGTTTCTTCTTCGCGTTTAGCTCGATTATTTTGAATATTATATTAACAGCGAACTAATATACATATATGATACTTTTGACGCTAAAGGTATTTAGGTATCAAAATTAATTTTTCTGCCATCATTAGATACCTTCTTCCGTGGCCAACTTTAATTAGAAATAACCGTTCCGTAATTTGAATATATGCATATAAGTTTTCTACCGTGAAAGCTAAAATAATTACCTTTCTGATGTACATACGCATACATACAGCGCGTCCATCAAATGCGTGGACAGAAGATAATTCCTTTCCTGAGTAATTTAGAGAAATGGATTTCAAACAAAAAATATTCGGAGACAAATGCTCCATAATATAAAATCAGGTATAAATATTTAAGTATACAGTATGTTCAGTTTCTGCTGCGCACACCACATATTTAACTTTTTAGATATTGTACTGTTTTTACGGAATGAAATTTTGTGAAGGTCTTAAATTTACAGAAATTGGGGGTCGTGAATCCGGGAATGTCCCTAGATACTCTTTCGACAAATGAAAAATTGTTAGATGAGACGCGTTAAGACGTAGAGATCAAATTAACTATTAACGTTAAATCTTGTTCCTTTCCACTACATAAACACCAGGTTTATGTCCTTCTTCGAACACCACTTTTTCAATATTTACTATTGAACACGTTTGTGAATTTTCAAAATTTAAATATTTAATCAACACTGTTAAACTTGGAGGAAATGCTAAGCACAATACAAAATAAAATTGGCGTTGTTTTTAACCATTGTTTACGTTGGCAATTGTTTTATTCCATTGTCACCTGTGATAATTTTTTGTACTATTTAAAATATACTCTTAATGAAATAGATGCAAAAACGAACGATTTTTGCCAGACCGAAAAGCTTTTTACAAACTTCTAAGGCTAACGTAATACATTTGGATTTTCACACAGCCTACAATAAAATAAAGTAAAATTTTGGACTAAACTTCTCATAAGTAAATTCTAGGATTCACAAGCTTATAACAGTGGAAATTCCCTGTTTGATATTTGAACAGGGCCACGTAGTTAAAGTGGACAACGCTTTTACCTCCAGGGAAGTACTCTTAGTGCCTTTTTTCCATATATTTTCTTAAACAATCCAAAGAAGGAGAAAAAGAACGTTGTTGGCTTCCGTGGAAAAGTGTTATCTATACTAAATCAACTTTCCCATATTCCATTTTTAACTCAAGCTTTCATTGATTCTTAAGTTAATAAGGTGGTAATGCTGATATAGTTTTCGAACAAAAATTATTTCGAATTTCATTTCCAATAACGTCTGACAATTCGCAATTAAAATGTTCGCGCCCAATTAAGCTTTCTAATTCGAAACCATTAATCCGCAAACACAAGCACAGATAAAAGAGGCATTTCTAACTAGATGTAGTGCCCAACATCAGATTAACGATTCGTTTTATTTAATAGACTGAAATGAAGTTGTATTCATAATGGAAAGATCATTATCGTCCTCGACGTACGGGCTTACACGTATATTCAACAAGCATTTGAATATTTTATGAGAACTACACGGATTGAACAGGTTGAAGATGCTAATTTTAGAATCTAAGACCACCGAAGATTTTTCCTAACTTAACGGTAGTTTAGAATTTAGGTCGCAAGGTGAACTCTAACCTTGCGGCCTGGTGACCTCAGTATCGTAAATAAGTTTTTATTTTCAATACGGGAGATATTAGATGATGAGCTCTTCTTCAGTCGTATTTATAGTCGCGGTATTAACTGTTATATGTTGATGCGGCATCATACGTTTCGCTTATGTACAATTTGTTTTCACGTAATTATGTTCCCATAAATTGTTTTAATAGGATACGTATGGAAACGTGTAATCTCTTCGCACTCGAAGTAAAAAAAATCTATCAATTAGATGGAATAAATTATAGGTGTTTATGTGCTAAATTTATAGTCTGCCCATAGATTGGCTATCATTTTGAATAACGCTTTCTTCCAGCGATACAGTTAGGCTGATGCTTCGAAGAATGCAATTATTTTTAATACTGGATGAATCGTGTCTTGACTGTACAAAAATTATCTGTAAACAGAATTCCGTTTTCCGATGTTTAAATTAGAATTATTCGAAAACGAAAGGAATTTAAAATGTTGCCAGAGTAACGATGAGATCAAAGTGATTGTTATTCTTTAATTACGCTGGGCAATATCTCATCATCAGCCAAAATCAAACTTAATGCTTTACATACATCAATATAACTATTTAAAAGAGAATATGTTTACAGTCGAATATTTTAAATTAATACAGTAACATTATAAAACGTTAAAGTTTAATAAAAAATGACAGTTCAGAAAAATAAAATTGTGAAATTTGGAGAGAAATTATCTAAATGTTTGATTGACTGGCGATGAAATTTTAAAAGGAGTTACACGTAAAAGATATAAATGGGAAAAGGTTGAATGTTTGCTTGAAGGTTGCTTAAGTTGAAAATACAAAAAGGAACGGGAAAGGAAAGACATAATAAAATTTAAAAATTTAGAATCAAAGGAACGTCAAGGCACCAAAGGCAACTCGAAAATTCAGATTGCAATGAAATTCTGGAGACTGAAAGAATACCTTGCTATAAGAACAGCACAAGTTTTCTAGCGACTGAATCGTCTAATTTCGGGATAGAGCTTCCTCCAAAGGTTTACACAATGTTAATTTCTTTGAAAATATCTCGAAAACTGTAACAGATACAATTTTCTTTTTATAAGCTCTGGAAGTTATTTTCAGATAAAATATGATAGGGGGGATCGGCTACCCCGTTATATATTTTATCCAAAAATAATTTGTACCATCTTTGGCACATATACACAGCGTCTGCGTAAAAATCCGCACCATATGGGAACGTCCTTTAATTCTTTAGTTTCAAGATAAGTGTGTTTTTAGTTTATCTAAGCATCATTAGAACTCAGAATATGTTTCAAAATATTTGTCATAAAGTAATCATTTCAATATACACATAAACATTAACATTTTTGGTAGCAAATTTTTTTAACCATAAAATATTAGAGGTCTTGTTTAACTTCTCAGCTCAGTATGACTCTACTATTAACATTTTCAGTTATAAAAATACGAAAATAGTCCAAGAACATATTTAAATTTTCTATGCAATACATAATAAATAAATTATCTTCTTTTTAAGATGAACTCCCTATTTCCAGCTGATACTGATGAAGAAAATACACTGAAAAAATATAATGTGTATTTTTAACAAAATGTAAGAAAAACCAAAAAATCACACGTTGCTGTTACTTCCTTTGTTGCCGATAGCATTTGTCAAATTAAAACGTAACCAATTATATTTTCAATTACTAAATTTCTTTCTTTAAGAATACCATATTGCAGTCTGTAATATGCCATACTAATTCACGATCCAATGTCTAACAGTAGCGAGTACCATAGCAACAAGATAGGAAAAAAAAAGTTTTTCATATTTTAACAACCTAAAACCCCAAAGAAAGTAACATTTAACCAATTAAACCAAGATCAAGAAAAAGAAGAACAAAACATGAGTTTGATTTATTACAATAGAAAACAACCAATTTTACAGACTTTAAAGACTTATTTTCTATAGACTTTAAATTGATTTACTACATACGAGTGCTTGCAATAAAATTAGAATGTTTTATATACGCACATATAAAATCATCTGCTATAACGCATGCTTTTTCTCACGCCTATAAATTTATTTACATTGTTTTCCACTCCAAAGCCATCTCGATTTGGTTTCGGTATGCCTCCTGAATTAATTAGTCGCAAGATCGCGGGAAGGATCATCGGGAATTAGTGGTACGTGAAAAAATGTCGTGAATTCTCTCTCGCATTCACACAAATGCGTCATATTTCCTGTAAACTTTCATTCCCTTTGCCGGCGTTCGAACAACGATCGGAAAGCACTGTGTGTTACATGAGATTCTAGATATGTTCATTTGAAAAATTAATGTGTGTACACATATGTACACATTCATACACACGGTTATTCATTAACAAACCGATCGAACCTTGCTTATTAATACTTGAATTTTTACATGTAACTAATTAATTCATTTGAATTGGCTAACAACACAGGACTATTTGCAGTTTCCAGTCTTACAAACATCATTGTTTGTATAATCGAGAATTTCACATTAAACGGCTTTATTAAGAACTTTTATGCAAAAGTTTTATAAATGTTGTTTAATAACCTACAAGCAAAAGTTTTTTGTTGGTTGCTTTCCCATACTTTGGAATAGTTATTAAATTGTACACTCGCCGACAAGCAGAATGACCGCTCATACAGTTTGCCACGTGGGATATACGTATGTTAGGATTGAACTGTGGACTGTAACCAGGTGCACGGATGAGTAATCATTCTGGTTGTTGGTAAGTGTACATTACTAGAGGCAAATGTTTGAAGATGTGAGACACAATTTGAAACTACCTCAAAGCTAAGCCACTATCACAACATTACATTTCTACTATTGGTTACTGCATTTATTAAATTTAAGAATACGTTTTTGAGAATAGAAATATACAAGGTGTTCGATTTTCATACACAAGTGCAGATTTTAAATAGAGGATGTCTTTGCAGACCGAGACGATATCGAACTCTGCAATGCAACCGAGACTGTAGAAGCGCTTATTACTATTATTTTTTCTACTACCGACCCAAAATTTTAAGAAAATTAATATTCTGCGAAAATATTTGGCATTTACATGCATAACCTCAAAAACTGTCCACATAGACACAGCAAACTCTATATTTTTAATATAACAACAATTTATACTAAAAATTACAACTCGTTCATTTAATGTAACAAAATATGTATTTACTCTAACAAAAATTATAGCGGATTTAAAATAAAGGGCTATTTTAAGTATATATTTTTTTCGATACAAATTATCAATATTTGCACAATTGATATATTAAATTACATATCTAGGGACGTAAAATTCCATTACATCCCGCTACCAAGTGGAACAAATATAAAGTACCCGTAAATCGCACTTGCGTCCCTCCAATCTAGGCAGTAAGAATTGACTTTTGTAGTCGGAGTTTTTTTCATCCTCCCGGTCCAAAATTTCGACAAAATCAGCATTTTATGAAAATATTTGACATTTGCTTATGTATTTCCATGGTTGTCAAAGTTGTCAATATCCATTATGACACCTATTGCTATATTAATTGTATTGATACTTCACGTCGCTAACGACATGCCGCTGTCAAGGGCAACCAAGGTAAGTCGCACTTACGTCTCTCCTATCTGGATAGCAATAAATGACTTACGTGGCTGATAGTAAGAGAAATATTTTTTTTCTAATCTAATGATGCTAGGTAAGTTCGACTTGATTAAGAGTAAAGTTTTTAAAGACGGCTTTATTTCAAGTGCCATGAAAAACAATTGCTAACGTTAAGCACAAAATATCAATTCAATGACAATTCAATGTTTTTGGTTCTAAGAAATAGAAATGCATTTACCAATTTATTGCAAATGTACGTTGAACGAGTGTTGTTGGATTATTAATATTTTTAACCAATAAATAAATAAATACGTTGTTTTCATAAGTTCCATAAAATATTGTTTATTATATAGCAATATATCAATTTTACTTGTTTTGGAATCATACTTATTGAAGCCACAATAAAATAAAAAATTTATGGAATTTATGGAAACAACCTTTTTATTTTTATTTATTGGTTAAAAATGTTAATAATCCAATAAACCCGGTTAAAGTACACTTGCTGCATATCGGTAAATGCATTTCTACAGAAAAATAAATAAATTACAGCCAAAAACAGTGAGTTGTCCATTCAACTGATATTTTTTTAGTAACTGTTTTTTATGGTATTTCAAATACTCATCACCAAATTTGTAAAAACGTACTTTTACGTACTAAATAAATGACAAATTCTTAAAAATACGGAAGGTGTTCCATTTAAAAGAACGCTCAAATTCCAACTTTCTCTCCAACGCATTTTTCAACTGTTTTTGTTTGTTAATTGCTCTCTAAAAATACCGCTAGTTTACTAATATTAACCGATGTTATGGAATCGTTAATAGCTGAGATATTAGCAATGGTACACCATTTAATTAGCCATACAGTCTATCTAGAAAATACGACTCCAATAAAAAACGATGACAGCTCGAAAAAAACGTGTTTGGTAAACCAACGATGTTCTTTTGTTAATAACTAATTAGACTAAAAACAAAATATATAAAGCAGCTTTCTTTCCACTGAATTGAAGAAAAAACTGAAGAAATTAGCTATGAACGAAAAGCATAACTAGGTTAATACATTTCAAATAAATTGGCGCGAATAGGGGAATCTGCATACGAGCATATAGCAACGCGGAAACAAGCACACGCTTAATTAAAAAGAATGTTAACGCGTAAGAGTTGCCAGAGCGGAACCAACAATGCACTAATTAATTACATTCATCCACTTGGAGCTCATCTTTCCGCTTACTTTATTATATTTGTTTATAGAGGAGGAGTCGAGGATACCGTGAAATTAGATTAAATGGAAAACGAGGGGCCTATCTAAAATGTCTAAATTCCTGGAATATCGCGTCTTTAAATCTGAGGCTATTAGGTTTCCAAACGTAATTGTAATGTACGATTTCCCAGAATTCTTCTACATTAATTTGGTGAGTTGATTATATCCATCTTGATTAAATATCGTCAATTAAATATTTGTGTGTATGCATTTATGTGAACATTAATGATTATTGCACTTCATATACTCTACGTGCTTAGAAACATTTCTGATAATATGTGTCAAATCTATTGGATTTCGTTGTCTTACTCAATTGTACAATGACATTCCTTTCCTAATTAAAACTATTTGTCAACGTTCGTTTAAAGTTAAATTTATTGTATTCCACAGATGTTTCGTAAAACCGCAGATCTCACTCCCTTGGACTTTTATTTGTGGGGCGATTTAAAGAATAAAGTTTACGAAAGCAGGCAGCTTAATATTAAAGATTTAAAGGCTCCAATTAGAAATCAGATAAGTGAAATTCGCGGTTTAGTTATTGCCTAGCTAACAATGGCCGACATTTTGAACATCTCATAGGATAGTATTTGTCCAATCTTCGAGTGTTTCTTATATTCATTGTGCTTGCTCATTTATTCAGATTTTGCTGCCGTAGCCACTTCATAAACCTACCGGCAAAGCAGTTGCATATTTTGTTGCCAATTTGTTACCCAAGAATTGATTTTATTGATCCAATCGCTTCCAAGGAACGTTGAAACTTTTGATTCACTGCAGATATCAACACGAACTAAAAGGCATACTTTGTTGCCCAAGAATTGATTAAAGAATATATGAAAATTCCAGTCATTATGTTTTCGTTGTAGCGGTAGCCTAGTAGATAGGGCGTTAGCCTTCGAAGCGAAGAGCTGAGGTTCTATTCCCGTCATGTTCCACATTCTTTCAGCATTCCTTTTGACTTGAAATGACTACGTCCAAACAATAATTGTAAATTTGCATTCACAAATGTACATGTTGCTACTTGACAAAATTACTACTACTAAGGTGCAAAAATGAAACGCAGTTATTACCTGTATAAATCTTTTAAAACGATTAATACCCAGATATCCAATTAAACATTCTGATAGAGCAAACCAGCAAAGTAATACGCCATTAAGTTTGTCTTGATATGTATGCTACGCTGGATCGATACAATAGTACCGGTGGAAGCAAATAATCAGACATTGCAAAACAATGCAACAAAAAATAAGCAACAACATATCGACTATTTACGGACCTTCAATGCATAACTCTCTATTTTGAAAAATTTGGAGGAGCGAAGATAAGAAGTCTCACACAACTATGCCGTTACATCGTTTCTCGGAAACGGCTGGAGCAACAAAATCAATTCTTGAGTAACAAATTAGCAACAAAATAAACAAGTGGGTCAAAAGGATAGGAGGCATAGTATTAAGCAATGTAGAGGCCGTTTTCTCGGAAACGGCTAGAGCAACAAAATCAATTCTTGGGCAACAAATCAGTAACAAAATATGTCGTTTAGCTTGCATTTTGATATGTGCAGTGGATCAAAAGGTGGGCGGGTGCGTTAGCTTAATATTAAGCTAATGTAGCCACCGTTTTCTCAGAAACAGCTGGAGTAACAAAATAAATCCTTGGGTAACAAATTAGCAACAAAGTATGCTGTTTAGTTCCTACTGGTATTTGCAATTATAGCGAATGGTTACGTTAGCTTAATATTAAGCTAGCGTAGGCCATTGTTTCTCGGAAACGGCTGGGGCAACAAAATCAATTCTTTGGTACTAGCAACGAAATATGTAACTAGTTTGCTGGTAGGCTATACGCCAGCTCAATAGACATTAAAACTTGTGTTCATGTGTCATTTTAACAAATAAACCCATAAACCCTATTCATCGAATTTATTTTTCAGAGGATTATTAGAATCCTGAAAAATATATAGTGTGTTTCACTTAAAATAAAGAAGTTGGTATTTTTTCTAGCTCGCTCTGCATAATTACGGAGACAGTTTTAGACCTCCAAGATACGCAGTTGTTAACTATATCGATGCACCAATTTAGAAAACAAAACATGTAGTTTGTGAAACATTCACAACATACCCGACTTTTTTAACACAGTGTATATGAACAAAAAAAGTACATAGGCATACTGATGCGTTGTGTAGCGCTTAATATTTAAAATGCGTTTCGAAAGCAGTTCGAATTCGTTTTTATTAGCATCGTCAACGTCGAGCAAAAACCACCAAAGCTAATTTAATATTTAATACTGTACAACATCGGCCTGCCGTAACGCAAAACGAAGGTGATTCACGTACACAGATAGCGATTTCACCGACGGGGCGCCATCTGCAGCCGCACTTTTAAATTCTAATGGGAAATAGGCCCTGAGAGATAACATTCTGCCTTTCTATTATTTCTACTCTTATTATCCTCGTTTAGATGAGAACGTAATTTCGATTCACCATGTAAGAGTCTGTATCGTGATGAGCAATTAAGAGGTTTTACATCTCGATCTGTCTCGTTTAATGAGACCATGTACGCGGAGTTTTTTATTAATTACTTTAATCGTGGAGGATATTTATCTAATGATTTTAATATTAAATTAGGTACAATGTACTAATTTCTAAAACAAATTAGTCTGATTACTATGTACTTAAGGCAAGTAGCAAATACTTTTGCCTCTCGTTTCCTGTTTGTGTTTTAATATTTCCTTATTTTCAAACAATTTTCAATAAAATGTGTAACGTTATGTAAAAACAGTATAGATTATTAATTCATAATTTAAGTTCAAATCTTGTAGGCTTTTGTAGCAGTTGTTATGAGTTTGTGCAGTTTAAAATCGTTACATACATATGCATCGAAGCAAGCGAATGAATAGGAGCCTTGTATATGAGCTTATGGCATAATATATAATTAAAACTGCCAGGTTTTATGAATAGAACTGCTCTTTGTAAATATCGAAAAAAGATAGCGATCCCAGGACTTCCATGTTAGTCGCTGGTCGAGTACGAGATCAAACTATTTAACGGGCGTGCTCCATGGGATCATCAGTGGTAAACCTGATCATCACGCTTTTTTTGCTATTGACTCGCAATTTCCATCTGATCGATTATTACAACAGTCCCCTTAGCACACTTCACAAGCGTCTAACAAGCTTGTCTCCATTGTTACAAGCAACATAAATCACCCGGGTAGATCGAAAGCCCAATTTCGATGAAAGCGTTGGCATCAATAGGGACCTCTGGGATACTCCAACTTCTGAAGAAACTAACCGCATCGCATTTCACAGAAAAGTATTCCCCCCCCCCCCCAAGGTAAGAACCCACCAAAGAAACTAAGTTAGTGTCAATTCTCAGCCTTTTCTTTTTCAACGTGAGACCGTAGAGCCTGACCGTATTAAATGCGCCCACGGTGTGTAGAAACACTCCTCCAACCGTCTTCCTTCTGACAGACGGAACAACTGGAAGTTAGTAGAAAGGCTGGCATTAAAACCAAATCATTCATCTAAACGCGACCCAAGTACAATCAGTATATTCCTTAATCTAGTAAGGACGACTGCCTCCAATATTTTAGTGAGAGGACTGATGGGGCAGTAACCCTGCGGAAATTTTGGATGTTTGTTTCGCTTAGAAAATGGTAGCGCTGATGTGAGGTAAATTAGCATGTTTTAGAACAGCATTACCAAGAAGAAGAAACAAATGCGTGTTATTCTTTCAAATTCAACTCAGTACTAATTGTGTCAGTCTACGTTTTATTTATTTTTTTTCGTCCAATTTAAAGTATTATATTTAGCATTGTATCTTTTCTATTGTGTCAGTTAATTTTAGTCAATCTGAGATACGAATAATAATTGTTATTTTTTGCACATTATTATCCTCTACCATTGCAAAGTTCCCGTATTTATTGAAAATATATAATAACATCGCGTGCGTCTATTGAATATTTCAGGCCTTGTATGAGTGAGATGTGTAATAATTGCGGGTTGGAATTTCCTTTTATAAGATATGAAAAGGAAAAATGTGTAGCTCAAAAAACATTTCGTATAGTGTAAAATATAGACATACGGCGTATAACCGACATTCGTCATTAATAATCCAAAAAAGCTATTACGCTAATCAAAGGACGGAAAAATGAGAAAAAAACGCATCGAACAATCGAATTCTTCATACAGGTACAGAGAATTCTCCGCGCATTTATATTTTTGACATTGAAAAACATGAGCACAATTACCTTCTGTGACTATTGAATAGTCAGTCGCTTTTATATATCTACAAACACACGCATACATAAGCGCATACAAGTTACTGGCCAACAACTGATTATTTAACCGTAGAAAAGCATTTAATTAACTTGCACTACAACCTGGTTTAACAACATAAACTCGGCAAGTTAACTGCACCGTACTACCAACGCAACCATTAATTAAGTCTAATTAGGACCTACAAAACAACGAACATTGTGAAATAATTCAAAACAATTATTAATAAATCAGTTCGATTCACGTCATCTGCGCCACTTCAACTCCTCCACGCTCGTTTTCCGTACGGATAAGACACGATCGTGCGCTCTGAACTATGTGTATGTACTTTGCCTTTAAAAATAATGGTGAAAGTTTTACTCGTTGTACAGAATGGATCCAAAATAATCGCTAACTATCCGCCAGTGTATAACGACTCAAGAAGTTAAAATCACGAAGAAGGAAAATCTTTGTAGTTCGCCTTGCCATGAAGGGAACGCTGTAATATGAACTATTAATTTACCATGTATTTTTATTCTTAACCTAATAAAGAGACAAACGGACTCCTTATTAACGATGATCAGGATCGACAACTTTTGAGAAATCGAATACTCGATGCTTGAATACTTCTAAGAATTTACGTTTTCATTATGTACAAAACCATGAAAACGAAGCAATGTTTAAGCTTGACTCTTAGGTTCTTTTACATACATAACAACAGTAGTAAACTATTTTCTCAGCTTCCGGACTGGAAACGCGGCATCCACACGCATATGGGACATCTTCAGAGCTGTTACTGAAGATGTCCTATAAGAGTGAGGACGAAATGTCGACAAAAGCTACGGTTTCAATCCGGAAACCAAGAAAATAGTGAAAATGACCGCTACAGAACCCTACGTACCAGGTAATAGTAATAAAGTTTATGGAAACCAAATACTTTCCCGAATACCGATAAATGTAGATAAGCAATCGGAGTGACCCTAAAGTTCTTCTCACACAGTCTTAGGAAACGACGAACATAATGAGGGTGAGGAAAAGAAGACGAAGAAGCAAAAATATCCCATAACCAATCTCCATGATATGTGAATGTTTTGCTAGATTATTTCAAGACAAAAAGACAGCTATATATACATATTCGTTTCGTGATAATTCATAAATGTGCTGTAAATTAGTTGCAGAAGAATTATCCGGAAATGAGTAACTTCTTACACCTCAGTAGGATGAAAGAAATTATCATCCTAAAAACCTATCGTTTCATTTTTGATTTTTACACAGCCCTATTTACTACAGTAAATCAGGTTTCTATTATCAGTTTCCTTAAACACATTTTCTTTGCTGGAAAAATCTTTCAGTCTCTATACGGTATAGATATTGCAGCTACCATTAAATTTCATATAACTTGCAAATACGTTCTTATAATATTTATATAATATTTTTACTTTCTTATGTATCTTGCAGCCACAAGTACACATTTTTCACACATGAATAACAAAAGGTATCACAAAGATCTCTTAAGCGATATATCAAGAAATGCATTACCATATTTATCATATAATTACATGCAAGCGTGCATGTAATTATATAAATACAGGCAAGAGTTATATGAATATGGTGCATGCATAGAGTATCGAGAAAAATTGGAAGTAATTTTTTTGCCCGATTTTCCTATGATTGTATTTCTGTTTATTTTTATTTTTAATTGGGAAAAATTAGAAAGAAAATTAGAGAGGAGTGAACTAACTACAAACGATTGCTAAATTAAAGAAAACTAACCTCTTGGTTTTAACGTTTAACGTGCCCCGCGTTCTTTTAAATGACTCCAGGTGGTAAAATTAAATTAAACAATTATCTTTAAGTAAAATTCACTTCTAAACACGTCTATCTTCTATCACAACTAACTCTAAACGCATTGCTTGTCTCATTTGTTACCGATAACATTTTGTTAATTTTCAATCAATAATAACTTATGATACGATTTCCATTTAAAAGTATTTATTGTTTTTTTTTCCAGATTTTTATATTAATATTATTAGGGTTTGCCGTTTATCATCACCGCGAAGTGTCATCGTTGCGTATCTTCAACCTCGAAATGTGACCGTTCTCTAACGAAATTATTACATTGTACCAATTAGAATTGTTCTACACGGGTTATCGTTGACTGGAGATAATTTGGCGAATAAAACCACCAACACAGAGAGAGAAAGAATGAGAGCCAAAAGGAAGGAACTCGGCTAAAAAAGCCGAGAAAACGTTATGGTAAGTGTCGATAAAGCGTCGCCGAAGTGGATATAAGTTTGGAAGGGAAAATATCAACAGTACAGATGCGATATAAAACACATTGTATACAGACAGTTGCGTATATATGTATATATTTCCTACAGTAAATGTAAAATGTTTCTCTTACGCATAATTGTATAAACACGAACCTTGAGAAAAGCATATTAATCGTGGAAAGACTTACTAAAAGTTATGTAAAAATAATTACTCGCACGAAGTCTTGCCTTGTTTACGACTTACATAAAAAACATTGCGCTGACATTTAGATCAATAGATACTGCTGTATTGTTAATCCTACTTTATTGCTGTTGAGTTCCCTTATTGTGGTAATACCGTATACAATATAAGACATAAATCCGAAGAATGCAGCACGTTCGAGAACTGTAGCAGTATGAAATCCTAATAATTCTTATTAAGGAATGTATCTCAAAAAGAAAAGAAAACGATAAACTGATTTCCATCTAAGGAAACGTGTATTGACCAATATTCGTACGTAATTAAACGCAGTTATATACAGAATACTATATAAAGAAACAGTTACTAATTTAAGACAAGTTAATTACACTATGACTAAATTAATTGTATACGGGTTTAAAAAAAAGGTCTTTATAACAGTTAGACTAGTTGACCGCATAAGGGATAACATATTATTTCATTTGCAAAAAATAAATGAAACACGCCCGTAGAAAAATATTGTGGTTTGGATCAAATAGACGTGAAAGTGCAAGAAAACTTACGCACTTATCTACAGAAAACCGCAACTGAACACATTTTTAATTACTCTGGGAACAAAGGAGAAAGTCTATATAATTTCGTTCACTATTAACAATTAAGTTGTGTTAATCTGGTGAAATGCAAATTAGGTATTGTGATTTTATCAACCCAAAGACTAAATGCATGTATTACTTATCCAGTCAACAACTTTTAATGCTAAACAATTTCTTAAATTCCAAAATAATTAAACGTATGGCGTTTTAATGATCGTAGTACTATTCGCATGCAGCATTTAAAATGATAAAGCAAATATGGTAACCATTGAAATGGAACTTCTTCTTTCTAAAATTTTGACATGCGAAACTACCATCGAAGGGAAATATATTTTGGTGCGTATATTGGAATCTTAAAGCTTGTTATTCAATTTTATTTATAAAATTTAATTTGAAAATTAAGAAATTATAAGGAAGATTTGAGCAACGACTACATTTTGAACTTGACTTGGATGTACTTAACGAATTACTATGAACTACTAATTTTTGGCATCAAAAATTTTTAATTTATGATTTAACTCTATTTAGCGAATAACAACATCCAATTATTTAATATTTCAATAAACGTTCAACCTTGAGAATTTTTAAGTCTCGTTACAATACACTTAAAAAAACTTAGGAGACAGCATCGCACACTATTTTCTAAAGCCAAAATTACGTCAATTTTATACACAAATATGGTTTTGCCGAAAGTACTCAATGGCGTATCATTTTGCTCTAAAATTGCGGGATACTCCAACAGCGGGGTAGTGTGCTTTATTAACCTATCGCATTAGAAAAAACATACTCAAAACTGGAAAAAAAATAAACACAAACAAACAAAAACTGTGCAGTTCGTTTATTCTCCTTCTTCTTCTTCTTCTTCTTCTTCTTCTTCTTCTTCTTATTATTATTATTATTCACCAGGTGAAGATAGGATGGCTTTATATTTTAATGTCAACAAGTACCTTTATTAAGTTTAGCAAGTTCTTTGGATATAGTATTATATACGCAGAATTTACTTTAGACATTATTTACTTTCACAAATGGAAAAATTGGAAAAATACCCGTTATCAATCTCATACATTAAGAAAATGTACAAAAGCCTTTAATGTAAGTTGAAAATCGCGTAAGGATTATGCTGCACATCAGCCTAGTTCCTATGTACAGTATACAATTGTATTTTTTATTAAATTTATCTTATATTTACTGAAATGAAAGTTTATTTAATTCACTTTTATAATTTTCAAATTGCAACAGTCTTCTAAGTAAAACGACTTAGTTTTGAAATTTTTGATGGAGGACGGAATAAAATATTGTATTGAGTCTCTTCTTACCAATTTTGAAATTTTACCGACTGGTAATGTTAGAGTTTACTTTATTATTTATTTCATTAAATGCTTTCCAAATTTGAAAATAATTGGCCAAAATTTTCTAAGTAAATGTAACAATAGATCGAACTGCCACATCTTAATTGACGTTCCTTCTAAAATCTTCTTTCTAATTATTTATTTTAATAATACATTACTTCCAAATCAATACAGTTTTTATCACCACATTATATTTATTTCCCAATACTTTCACGCTGCAATGATAAACATGCTAATTACTATAGCTAGTGTTACTAGCTGACAGAAACACTTTCGCCTAGAAATAAGCAACAAATCCACAATGGTAAAGTAAAATTGATGGTAGCGAATGCAACAATACCTATTGTTCAAGAGTATATCTTTTTTTTTTCAAAGTGTAGCTTTAGGCACATATTTGGAAGATATTCCCGGGCTATGAACATTCTTATGGCTTTATTTTACAGAAGATGCACGTTGAACATTGACGTCATTACTTTAAAAATCTTGCATCGCACCTGTCTTCACACATGGATCTCTGGCCTGATCCACGGATGCTCACCCAAGGAAAGTACAGGGGCTTCAGAACAAAATGTTGAGATCGATCAAATTGGGGATGAAGACTTAAGATGCTGATCGTTGTAGGCAATGGGTAGAATAACAGGTTATTCCCTGTTTCCAACACAATAAATGCCTCTGCAGAGCTTTATCTGCATAAATGGGATAAAATAACTGAATTCGTTATGCGCAATACAGTGCACTGCAACGTGCTTTGATAATTAGTAATAAATGCGCAGCGCTAACGGAGAACAGCTCAGCAACGGACAACACCCCTGGCGCCCACCATGAAAACTTGAATCGCGCAGTAGTGGGATCTAGAGACTAGGATGATTACCCCTGATCCACATGATGATGCAATACAACGCACGCACACACAAAGACCCAACTTCAAGAAAACAACGAGTGCTTCTTCTGTAGGATAATGCACGTAACCACGCTTTGGCTGTTTCCATGATAACAATACACGAACTACATTTCTAACAGCTTCCACATCACCAGATTTGGATCCCTCTGACTGTTTTATTTTTCTCAACCTGACACATTCGTTTGACTCAAAAAAATGTAGGTCGAATTGAATATCGCTGGACTAAATATAATGAACTCCAAGGAGATTACATTAAACAATAAAATATCTTGCCAAAAAATTAGTGTTTTTTTTATCTAGGCCCAGTAATTCATTTATATACTGCATTAAGTACCAACTACCACACTTAATAGATAGGATAGACAATGCGATTTCAAGAATAATAAGCTATGATCTAGATAAAAGCGTCTACGCGACACAAATTGACACTAATAAATAATTCAAACTACATACGTACATATTATAAAACTATATTCAGAGCAAAGGCATACGTATAGGTTTTTTAAAGAAGGCTTCTTTTCAGTTCTCCATATTGCATTAGAAGAAACGAAGACCGCATCCGAGACAAGGAATCGTTTTAAAAGATTTAATCCGATCTAATTTATTCCGAAACCGAAATGACTTCCGAGTAAGATCTCCGCACGATATACACTTTAACGACGTCCTTAAATCGGTCTAAGGAGACTGGTACACGCACTTACGATGTTTAGACCGGTACTTAGAACGTATTTATTGATTCTATTTCTTCTCCTAGTTAGCTGAAATGCGAAGATTAATAGTGGCAGATAATTGAAAATATCAACTGCCGCAGCGCAAAACTTTTCAATTTATTGTCTCGTCCTGATATTGATAAAAACAATTTTGCGGGTAAAATCAGAATTAAATGGAAAAAGTTGAGGCATGCAAAAGTCGATCGATACTAGGGAGTGATTGAATTTATCCTTGGCAGGCTTTGACGTTAATACGTCCAGTCGTAAGATTACGAGAACCTGACCGGTAAACTATGTACAAAGCGAAGAATGTGGATGCAGAATTAAAAGTAGTTCTTTGCTGTCTTAAAAATATAACCACAACGGAGGTAAGTAATTCTTGAACTAAAAAGTTATCTGTTTTTATGCATGCTTCGGAGAGAAATCCATTGCATTATCAACAATAAGATTTACTGAACATATCTGTCAGTATGATAAACCTGGATAAATATACAGTTATGGGCCAAACAGTTTCATTTTATGAATTTTTTGTTCCGGTATGCGGTTTTATTAGTTACAAATTGTTAATTTTAAAGTTACGGAATCTGGTCCGTCACAAACGCTGCATAATAAAACATAATTTTAAAATCTTATCTACGTTTATTTATTATTTTTAACCATATCGAAATGGATGACAAACTCTTTTTGCAACGGTGCTAGCAAAGTCTTAGCATTGGTGGAGAAGTAGGTAACGACCGCCCTTTTCTTTTGTAAGTGTATTAATTAACTAACAAATCAATTATACGATATTAATAATAAATATAATAACGATTTCTGTGTAGGGAGTTGGCAGGCACTATTACTATTACTATTATTGTAAACAATTTTTTTTTTACATTTTGAGTCATAAAACTAAATAAAAATTTAGGCAAATATTTTCTAGAAAAAAACAAGTACAGTTTTCTTATGCATATGAAGCACATATCAATTCGCAAATATTGCGCTTTGTCATTATTGTTGTCTTTATAAATCCTACAAAAAAAAATAACTACGATATACCATGAGGATCTTGGTTACATTGGAAGTAGAGGATAGGTTCAAATTTGCCAAAGTTGCTAAATTTTATGTTTGTTACGAGCCCAAAGAGAACATGGATCTGGGACAAATTACGTTCAAGATTTTTTTTCTTTTTTTACCTGTAGCACCACCAACGCCACCTTAGATGTTCTATTTAATTAGTGTACTCAAAGTTTCTAAATGACGTCTCGATTCTTTCTGGTCACTATCGACTTTTTTTAATTCTTTCAACATAAATCACGTACTCGAACACTGTGGCCCTGGAACACTGAAACAGTTCATTGTTATCCCTTACTACAACACTTCACTAAATCTGTACGCACGTTTCGATGGCTAAGCTATCATCTTCAGTTCAGTATTGCTGCTGAAGATGATAGCTTAGCTATCGAAACGTGCGTACAGTTTTAGTGAAGTGTTGTGGTAAGGGGTGATAGTGAAGTATTTCAGTCTTCATTCAATATGTTTGAAATTAGAAAAAAAAATCTTTCGAACGGCGATAACATCCAGTATGGCGCATGAGATATAAGAGTAGTAGTTAAAGATGTCTGACACGACAATGAGGAGATGAAAGAAAAGAAAATATTCAAAAAGCAGCAAACAAGATAACTTCTGCAATATTACATAAAGTCATACAAAGGATACGTCTGTCCTGTATAGTATGTCCAAAAATCAACTTGTATGCTTGAATGCTAATAGAAGATAAAGTAGTCTCTTGAACTAAATGTAAATGTAAATTACCATATTTTAATTTTTCTTCTCTCGATACTTAAAAAGATATCTTCGTATTTAGCTTTTTCTTTGGCGCGCCTTATTTTCTAATACAAATTTCCATTTTCACATAAAAATACATAATTTCCGGTTAATGTGTGTTCTAGCAGGATTTAATTCGATAATAACATCTGGATTTATCGCACCTGCGATTACATCGTCTGCAATTTACAGACATGTTCCAAACCTATTGCTGTAATCCGTTCTTGTCATACTTTCACATCCTGCACTTGTTTTGGGCATGCAGTTTGTGTTTTATAAAATTACACGTCGCAAATTTCCTCTATTTCTTAATTTTCAAAAAACTACCGAAGAACATTAACTCATAAAATCGTGAGATAACATGCAAGTAAGATCTAATGGATAGCAATAAAAGGAATACAACCAAATCAGTGTACTGAAATGTGCATATTCTATTAGATTTTTAATAGAAAAAATCTCCGCGTTATTCTTGTAATTTATTCGCAATAGTACCTACCGAAATGTAGTTATTTACTTCCTGCATCCTTTAAAGACACTAAGTAAAAATATGTAATGGCGAGAAGAAAGAAAATAAATAAAGCAAGATATAAAATAATGAGAAGATGAAATAAGAAAATAAAAGACCAGGCTATGGTGAATACTATAATGTTTAATATATTTATTACTTAAATTGAATTTATAAATTCTATTGTCGACAACTTAGTGAGCTTGGCTAGCACATCGCAAACCAGACATCTTGTAAAACTGAGGGTTTGGCAACTGAAAAATACCCCAGCATAAAATTACCGACTATTAGTTCCTATGTATTAGTGCGCGTATTTCTCATTTTCGTTTGTTTTGATCCGACTTTTTTTGTTTTCGAGATATACCAAGTATTGCGCATCATAGCCTAATGCTTTTAAACTTAGCAGAAGACCCTCCAGTAACCTTTTTTAAGATCCTTAGTTTCTGAAACAAACAATATTCATATAATATGCCTGAAGGACCTTAATGGTAATATTGGCAGTGAAGAACCGAACAGGCTGACCAGAAGAGGTTCGAACATAAGTGTATATGGTCCAGAACTCACTATTCGCTTGTATGCGCATTATGAAAGGATCAGAATTATCACCCAAGAAAAATTCTTGAAGAAATGGGATGAGATTAGTCCTTGCTACACCGTTTCCAACAAGTGAAGAGCATTAAGATATGTGAGACTACCCAGAACAGAGTTTCGCATGACTATTAGGATTCTGACTGGATATTGCTAAAGGAGCACCTCCGCAAGATGAAATCAGCCATGTAGGGGCCGGAAAGCTGCGCTGACGTCAATTAGAAGGAAAATGCTAGGCGGAAACGGCTTCATCTCGCCGTTATTAGGTCCATTCCTTTGAACGACGTCCTAATCTATGTCAAAGGTTGGTTGGCGGCCTAAGGCTCCCCAGCATAGAGAGGATGTATAATAGATCTGTTGTGGCCTAAATACTGCATTGATACATAATGCTTACGAGAAAAAAAGTCGGATTAAAACAAACGAA
This sequence comes from Oryctes borbonicus, assembly GCA_902654985.2. Classification (NCBI taxonomy): domain Eukaryota; kingdom Metazoa; phylum Arthropoda; class Insecta; order Coleoptera; family Scarabaeidae; genus Oryctes; species Oryctes borbonicus. The sequence goes on along the minus strand of LR736861.1, from coordinate 3,932,995 downwards.
TATGGAGTTTGAAGAGGGAAGAATAGTACTAAACTATAGCATAAGCAGAAATGAAAAAAAAATCGCTGTTTTTATAACGTAACCTCAAATTTCGCCGAAAGCGACATTTTGCAATTAGGGTGTCTAGAAATTCTAACGTGTTAGAACAATTCTGTTGCCGGAATTGGAACCAGCGTCAAAAAATCCGCAAGAAGCTATATATTTGATTTAGGTGGCAACAAAGAAGTTAAATTTTGTTAAATTTTATCTACATATTCGGCATTATATTTTTTCCATATTTTTTTGCACAACACAGAGGGACAAAAAATATCTTTTAGCTGCTTATTACATATAAAAATTAGCAAAACATCGACAGGATAGAAAGTTGTATCAATTATTATTTTTATAGTCTGTTCTACCAAGTAGACTTTCTCGTAATAAGTAATAATTTTACAAGGTAACTAGCAGACGATTACTCGTGATTTTTTTTGGAGACAAAAAAAATTATTTTTTGGCCGCTGGGAATTTAGCAGAAATTCTGAAGAAATATATGATGCCTGGTTTTCAGGTGGTTTAATTTAACTACTTGGGTTTTGATAATACAGATATTATCAGATATATTGAGGCCTACTTTTAAATATGTAATATTGTAACATCAACAACAATGTAGAAAATAAATTTATTTTTTTCTCTTATTATTATTACCTTTCTTTAATTATTGTCAAATTTATTACATATTTTCTTTCTCTAAAAGCGCACATAAACAAATAGAAATATTCTTAAACGATAGTTAATATTTAGTAAACAAAAATACACAAAATATAACCGGGACAGAAGAAATAAAATAAGAGCGAAGTATGCGAATGTAAAATTGCAATTATTAATATGAAAGATGAAGTATCTGCACCTGTTCGCAGTAAAGCTCATTTACATCTTTATTACGTCTGGAATGGATTGTAACCTTTCGCGTTGAATATTTCAGAAATGTTCCCACTTTTTGTGTACAGATACGCTAGTAATTTTTGTTTAAATTGCAGGCCTATATTTTTAACAATTGCATCGAGAAATATATACAACACGCAACAGAGAATATTTACCTTTCTTCCTATTCTAAATAACGCATTTTTGTCATGATATATTCCCTCTTACGCTGCGCATTTAGCGCAGTAGTTCGAAATTGTAATACTAATTGCTTTTAAGTACCTAAACAACTCCGATAACCTGACCCGCCGAGTATATAATTTGAAGTATCGTTATGCTCCCGAAGCTCTTTACTCATGCAACGCGCGATAATCCGTCGCATATAAAACGAAAGGTCCGCTGTTCACCGTTTTCCCACGGTGACCGAGTCACTCATGATGTCATCCATTCAGTCTCTCCACGGCACGGTTTGCCTGTGAGACTAGCCGCAATATTCTCTCTCTCCGCGCCGTGTGGTATCACCTCTCTCTTCGTGTGCATGTGTATACACCGTCTCCGCTCTCCTTGGTGCATGCTCTAAAATTGCCACTTGTTCACATACTTAACTATACGCGCTTGTTCCTTGCTCCGCCGTCGATGTTATATTATGAACTCTTTGTGCTTTTATCATTTTTTAATAAACATCTTAACCCTGAAGTAGTTACGGTGTATAGTGCCATACAAGGTCCGTCGCACTTTTTCTATGAATACATTCGCTTCAAAAAGTATTTAAACCGTAGATAGTGACTTAAAAAAAATCACATTGACCCAGCAATAGGCAACTGCTCTTAGAAATTTGTTTATTCTTCAGTTTGTTGGTATAAAAAAAATACCTGAAGGCAATTCTAACATTGAATTCAAATAATTTTATTAATGTGTGCCTAATTAGTTAACAAAATATACGTATAAAAAATAGAGCAGGTTCTAAATGCAATGATCCTTGAAAAATGTCAAAACACGTGTAAATTCTTGCATTGTTACAGGCCTTAAATATATTGGATGTTACACTACCATTCCCTCTTGAGAACGTATTTTTGTTCTTTAAATTTTGTACTAATTATGTACCAGTAGCAAATTGTCTTCATGGTAAATAATTGTTACTAGTTATTATTGCAATGTACAATCATTTATGAACAATAATTCGCTGCTCAAAGATTAGCCGTTTTATTTGAATATTGTAAAGACAAAAATTCTTACATATTGTATAAAATATAAATCTCATAAGGTTTTTGGACAGAGGGGGACAACTACATTAACTTGACATAACAAAGGCAAGCGCACCTGGCAACACTGAATTGCTAAATTTATTTTTCTAATCACAACTACTTAGTATTTAAACACAATTATAGTTTTAAGACCGAGGTCGAATAGCAGTAATGGACTCAACTCCGTTCTTATGCTGCCATGAATAACCCTGACCAATCGAGGAAAAAGTTTATTTACTGATGATGCAACCGAAACTCTTCAAGATATTTCTTCTCGTTTTTGCTAATGCTTTTACAGATTCCTTAACGTGTTCATTTAGCTTAAGCATTTTCTATTTGGCAGCAATACGCTACCAATCATTAAATTCTTACTCACTGAGAAAAAATTCGCTGAGTCAACCAAAAATTGATTAACCCAACCAACTTTGTTTGTTAAATGTACTTAACACTCCATATGGTTCAAAACAACAGAATATAATTAGTTAAACTTTTTGAATTAGATCACCTTTAACATGGATCTACATTACGTTGGTAGAGAGTAAAAGAAAATGCAAGCGTAGAATTAAAAATTAACACGTGTGGGGGAACGGGAAGTAAAATAAATGCAAACGCCGACTGTACAAATCTGAATATGTATCTTAAATAAAGAATGATGTCTTTTATGGTACTCTATTTGCGTTGTACAAAGAGAATTTTCTGGTTAATCTAAAGCAAATATGTTTTAACCGACACAAATACGGATTTGATTTAACAGAAGTTATTGAACCAAAGCTCTGTTAAATTGCAAGGTAAGTTGGACATACTCGCTAAAGTGTTGAATGAACATGTTTTTAGTTGAATGAACACATAAATGTGCAACATTTCGTTTTTTGTTGGATGAACCAAATAGATTTTTTTTCTATTGCTCATTCATGTACTTTTATAACCAATGAACCTGTTTGGTATTAGTAAATCTAAATATTACTTTGTATTCTAAAAAAGTTAATGATAATGTTTTAATTATTAAAAAAAAAATATTTTCAAATTCCAAAATGCCATAACAAGACGTCCACAAATTTCATTTTAGGAAATACTTTTCACATTCACCGTATACGTAGTTGTTTCTACTTTGTTACACAATTCTGATGTGTACACGTAAGCTGTTCCTGTTATGCTATCTATACACGACATACACATACTCACTACCTTACACGCATACAATATTCTACGAATAATATGCACATAGCATGCACACAATACAATGTTGCAGACGTGCAGTTGAACTTACGTATACATAAGTACATACGCTCTATTAGATAATAGGCATAAATTAAATTCGCCCCGAGAGTTTGATAAACTTGGCAAAAGGAAGCTTTTTAGGAGGTTATTGAATAAAAAAATACGCTTTTAGAATTTAAGGCAGTATTAATACAAATCATAGAAACGCCTCCCTCCCAACTCTTAAAAATATCAGCCTTATAATCGGATTAGTTTAGTTATACCGTCAAATAAAACAATTTTTAATAATTAAGAGGTTTAGTTACACTTTGAAATCTGATTACCTAAATATTCATCAGTCAAAAATAAGAGATTAAGTTAAATCTATTGACGCAACAACTTATAAATACATCCAGACATCTCACGTTCAGGAAGATGATACACCGCCGTTTATTCACCGTTATTATGATTAAATCATACGTTCCAACGGCAATATATCGAACGACGGGACCAAATTGAATGGCCTCCGGACATTAACAACCTTATTATGCAGTTTTCCGTATTTCTAAAACTTTTGTAATGAAGCAAAAAAAAAAGAATACGGCACGCACTTAAATGAAAAAAAAACGAAATTTATGCAGGAAATGGATGGAAATGGAGTTCTTATGAACAGTTCACCCTTACAAAATGTCAACCCCAAATGTTGAAGCGTTTGTAGGTAATTCAATTGAAAACAATGCCCCTGTATTTTTACGCTCCATATATTTATGTGAATTAATCTTATGGTATTGGCAATGTACTCAATTTTCTCTACGCACATTCATTAAACACTCTAATAATAATTTTCATTCAACCTGTAAACTATATGAACATAGAAGGGTAAGTCAAATAAATACATTTACATATACAGCACATACACTACCGTCCGTATTAGTTCGGACACCTAGTAAAATGTAAACTCTACTAAAAGATAATATAATCGCGTTTATATATAAATAACATATTTATATTAGGTCCTTTATGAAGTTTATAACCAATTGTAATTGTACAGGCAAACTTCCAAGAATACCGATTAGACAATGATTAAAAACCTATTATATTTTATGACCCAATACAGTAATTTTCAGAATAATCCTCGTCGGCACAAATAGGATTATTTTTGGGACAATACTGCAGGTAATAAATTTACAATTTACTCTTTGGGGTGGGAACAGGCCACCCGAAAGTTTATTGTGTATTGATAAATGCTTTAGTTTCTAAATAAACCTGCTTGTGCGTGCGTTAGTGTTAAGCGTATTAAAGTTTTTAAAATGCCGAGAGGAAAACCGACAAGTTTAGAAAAGCGTTTGGTGATTTTCATCAAGAAGGTTATTCAGTGTGTCAAATTTCCAAAAAATACATGTTAATAAATCGACTGTTAGCGATATCATTCGGAGACATCAACGTAGGGGAAGCTTAAGAAATCGGGTACGTTCAGGTCCGTAAGAGAATAACAACTCACGCCGACGATGAGCCTATAAAATTGCTGAGCAAGCGAAATAGGAGACTGACAGCACCAGAAATCGCGACCATGAAAGAAAAATTTCTGTTATTACAGTGAAAAGAAGATTAAAAGCTGCAAATTTTCACGGCCGCATTGCAACAAAAAAAAACCTACTTCGACGGGGAAACGGGCAAAAACGGCTACAGTGGGCAGAAACGCATAGAAATTGGACAGTGGATGATTGGAAAATGGTACTATGGACTGATGAGTCAATGTTTGAGGTGTTCGGACAATCAAGGCGCGTTTTTGTAAGAAGAGCGAAAGGCGAAAGAATGTTGCAGGATTGTGTAGTGCCAACTATCAAGCAAGGAAGAAATTCTGTGCTTGTTTGGGTTGTTTTTCCTACGCCGGTACAGGAGACTTGAAGCGAATCGAAGGTATTTTGCGAAAAGAAGGTTGTTTAGAAATACTGCAAGAAAATGCAATGCCATCTGGGCAACGTCTAATCGTCGAAAATTTTGTATTCATGCAGGACAACGACCCCAAACACTCAACAGTGATGTGTAAAAATGTCTTCAATGAAGAACAAGATAATGGCACTTTACAAATAATGACATGGCCGCTGCAAAGCCCCGATCTAAACCCCATCGAGCTGTTATGGGATGAACTGGACAGGAGGATCCGAAAAGTATGCCCTACCTCCGTAGGCCACCTGTGGAACATTTTACAAGAGGAATGGACTAATATGCCAAATAGAGTCCTTGAAAAACTAATGGAGCAGATGCCTCGGATTGTGAAAGCTGTTCTTCGCGCAAAAGGGAGTTTCTTTGATGAAGGGAATGTTTAAGAAGTTTTTGTTTATTTTTCGTTAGAATTACTTTTTTTTTACTTTTATACTTTAATTTTAATTGCTATTAATAAAATGCAATAAAAATTTTATGTTTTGCAAAAATGAAAAATATTTTTTGTTTTTTTTTTTTTTAATTTATTTGCGTGTCTGAACTAATATGGACGGTAGTGTACATATACAATATCATAAAAATGATTCGTACACTCGCCGGTAAGCCCCAAATTCCGGTAAAATGTAAGGACAGTTCTATATTAAAAGATCTTTAATCTGTTTTTAAATGATGCCAATAAGCCCCTTGGCAGCTTATACAAAAAGCTCGCACCTGCTACTGTACGTAATCTGTTGCGAAAAGAATGGTTTGACCTACCATAAATCAACTTACTGTTGTTTCTGGTATTATAACAATGGCTATCAACCACAGCCCGAAACTGGTTCCTGTTCACATGTATATAGGTAATTTGTATTATATTATTATAATAAATAAATTCACGATAAGGCAAGGATTCCGTGACAAATACTCCTACATGGGACGCGATATAGTAAATTAAGACAGATCTTATGCGTTTTTGAAAGACAAATATTCTATTTAAATAATCACGCAAAATCACCGGCGGTTGGTGGACCGTGGTTGCGGAGGTGCATTCAGTACTTCAAGTCCCTCATAATATCGTGTATATTGTACTATGTAACGGAAATCCACCAAGAAACCACCAGCCGTCACTGCAGCCAATACAGTACCTAATAATTTACAATCCTTAGAAGTTAAGATATGAATTGTGAGATTTAGACAAATTATTTGCGGCTTTCTGTATTTGTTGTAAAATCCTGTAATATTGGTTTTGGTATGATTATCACTAATTTATTTGAATAACAACAATTTTCAAATTCTTGGGATTGGCTACTGTCACATATGAATAACTCGCTACCAATGACCCAACACATCAAAAAGTGCCTAAAAACGGTAACCAAAAAATAATGCTAAAATAGCTTCGTGGTATTGATGGAATCATTTACAGCAAAAGCAATGCAAGAAGAGGAAAAACACGTTGTTTGATGATTTCACCTTGCACCGCTGCTTGTCTCAGAGTTATATTACAATATTCGAAACGATGAGCCTTAGCGCCCTCTAGTACCAAGAAACACATGCCTGCCGTTTAGAAAGCAGCATACTGTTCCCCAAGCAATCTCTCGAGCAGTTCTTTGACTGCTAAACACGTGTTGACGTGCGCAGAAGCGCTCTGGGAAACTGCACATGTAAACAATTCCCATAGGTTTACAATGATCTACTAACGGAATACATCAGAAAATGCCTCGAAACAATAATCAAAATATGCTAAAATAATTTCCTCGTGGTATTGATGGAATCATTTACGGCAAGGGCAATGCAAGAAGAGGAAAAACACGTTGTTCCGTGAGTGTACTTTATTCCACCTTACATCGCTGTTTGTCTCACATTTAACATTACAACATCCGAAACGACGAGCCAGACATCTCTTGGCGCCCCCTAGTACCAAGAAATACTTAGACAGCAGCGGCATAGACCTCGCACTACTTCCCAAGCCATCCCTCGAGCCCCCTTAGACCTCTAACCACGAAGTGGCAGGGGTAAAAGAGCTTTGGAAAACTTCACAGATAAACAATTCCCACAGGCTTACCATGATGTATTAACGGAACACATCAGAAAACGCTTGGAAACAATAATAAAAAAATAATGCTAAACTGGTATTGATGAAATCATTTACGGCAAAAGCACACCATCATTACCACGAGGAAGCTATTTCAGCGTTATTTTTTGGTTAGTAACATTTTATTAGTTATTTGGCACCTTATGTGCATAAAACTAGTCATAATAAACTACAGTAACTAAATAAACTATAAGAACATTGAAAGCAAAAGCTTTAATGGTGAACAAAGCTAAAATGAACAATTTAAAATATTCATCGATATTAAACATTTATGGAGAAACGATACTAATCAATCATATAATTGGTCGCCAATCCCCATATTTATGTACTTTTTCAGAAACGAAAGATGCATTTAAGTATTTAAAAGCTTTAGTATTATCTATTTGAGAACCCCTATACGTCATATGGGGTACCATTTGAAGAAAAATGTTATTGCCAAAAAAAAAAACAGATTGAATATTTAGTAGCTTATAAACACAAAATTAATTGATTTATTGTATTGATTTTTTTAGTATTTAAGGATTTTATGCGAGTGGTCATGGCTTCCTAGATTCAAAACTAAAATGTTCAAAAACAAAGTTCCTATGTGCATTTGTTTGCTAAATGTGACATAGTCAGTTACATAATGATCTCTAGATTCCAAAAATATAAAAATGTACAGGGTGTTTTATTAAAAAAAAAACCAAAATTGAGGTAATTTCCGGTAAAAATTAATATTTTACGAGAATACATATACATGTACAAAATTGTTTGACTTAATTAGCGTTGCTCTATCAGCTGTTTTCACAGGCACTATATGAAATACATATCTCATCGCATTAAGAGGTTAATACTAAATTAATAAAATTTGAATATTATTACACCGTCATTCTAATCTATCATATTAACATCAATTAACCAATTGAACCGACAACAAAACAACCCATCTGTTTCAGTAGCCTAAAGAAGTTAATTGAGTCACAGGCTCATAACGGTGACGTTAATAGAGCTCCGGCTGTATTATTATTTGCAAACGGGATACGACATAGGACCTGAAGATGAACGTAGTATTTCGTTATCAATTTTAATTTTAACATCGCGTGAAAGTAGATTACCTTTCACAGAATTATTGCCGTCCTTACTTTAATGAATATGTATTTTCAGTTACATAAATTTGTAACTTTATATAATATAAGTCTGTTATCGAATCTAATGTACCCATATACGTAATTGTACCATCCACCAGCCTGGTACATGTATAATATCTCTTCTCTTTTCTTCTTCTTTGGTTTCCCCTCTAACGAAACGAATGTGAAAGATCTATGTGGGTAGACGTAAATACATAAAACACCACATCTGCATATAAGCGTAGAATTATGAACAGCCTTTGAATATAAATGGTATTGTTTGGGAAATATCTCTTGTTTATTGCCTTCTAATAAAGTTTTGAAAGTCAAACGCAAACAACACACGAAGAAGAGGCGAACGTTAAATCGACCAAATCATACGACTTTTGTCACGAAGCGTCTGAATATCCTCCGATACACTCGCAGACACACACACACTGTCGCAGCATAAAATGGACCTATAACAGTCAGGATTGTGATCGGAATGATTAATGAAGTCAATCATTGCTTTACGTTTCATGTAAGAAAAAGTATTGAATTGTAGTGACCGCCCGTGTATTGTTTTAATTCGTGTTAGTTTTGTTTAATAGGCATCTATTTCGTTACTACTACTAAATTAGCTGGGCTGTTGTATATATTAGAGTAGAAAAACGACGTAAATAGGTATAATTGTATATACTTGATTTTCAACACTAACATACAAAATCTCTTTGGTTTAAAGTAAATAAATTTCACTTTTGGAATTTATTAAAAAAAAATGTAAACTACAGAAAATTAGAACGCAACTGTTAGTTTCGACAAAAAAAAAAATGCATTGTCTTCTTCAGAACATGAACATTTTCTTTTTACGAATTTCTTTTAATTTCTTACACTGATAAAATCTTAATTTTCCCCGACAGATCAACGCAACTTCACTCCATTTACACGAAGTTGGAGAAAACAATAGGAATAGATCTCAATGTTGGTATTATCAGTTTTTTCCCAATTCGATATAAACTTTTTTTAATTATAAAATAAATATTTGTAGCGTAGACCTATAAGGAAACGCAAGTAATCCGAAAATTCTGAAAAAATTGAAAGTTTGTAGGCTGATATAGAGCACGAATCATGGTAATTTATTTTAAATTTTTTAAGTGGTATTTATTTATTTAACAACTACAGTGTATTTCACGAAACTCGTTAGTTAGAAGTTTTAATAATGTTATTATGAATGGAACTCCGAAATTTTGGAATAGGAGTTATCGCCTACGAAACATTTCCGCTTGAGCCGCAAGCAGTTACTAACTTTCTTATTTTAAATACAATGGTGTACTTTTATCAACTTAATCGATTGTACACACTGCATATATTAGAACATCTTACCCCTAAAGTCGACTGTTTTCGAGATATCTACGATTATGTTGAAATTTTTGCATCCGCACCGCTCTTGTTGAAAGTAAATATATGAGATTAAGGTGTTTACTGTTGCGAAACGAAATTGAATGCAATATGTATCACACTTTATCGTTATCGTTATTATATTTTATACAGGATGTTCATAAACTGTTCCAAATATAGATAAGTTATCTATATTTGGAACTCAAAAACTCAAAAACGAACCACTTCCAGTTCAATCGGAAGTGTTTCGTAGATAATTATTAATTGGTCTGAAAATTTCATTTTTTTTTTTTAATTTTAGAGTTACCTTTGTTCTTTTGTCAGTGTTATCTCTGTATAGATTAAATGAAAACTGTCTATTCTAGAATTCAGAAAAAACAAAAACAGGATTCTATCACAACTATAGATAGCTACATAAATGCATCTTAAAAAAATACCATTCCTTCTAAAAAGCACGTGTGAAACAACGATTACCCAATTCTATTCAAATTGCCAATTAAATTGTTGTACACAAGCATAACAGACATAATCAGTTTAGTGTAAAGAAATACAGACTTAACGGTTATCCTCATTAACTACGTAACACACTTCAACGCTATTTAAAAAAAAAATAGGCAAAAGGTACTAAAAACGTAGCTTGGTACAATTCTTCTCATGGGAAAATACAAACACTCAGTCACTACCAATTATCTCACACATGAATCTCTAAACATTTTCCTGTTTTGCGTTTTTACGATATCAGGAAACAGTAAATATACCCAAAATATCAGCGTTATTACTTATTTACACATAAATGAGACTACAAAACAGCGTGCAGATACGTTAAGATTTAAAAAAATGTTATTAATATGTACATTCTGAATTAACGTTAAAGTGCAAAGTGCAAAGGGTATATCCAAATAGGTACGGAAAACTTTCTATAATTTGTTTAAAATAATTTGCATTTACACCACCGCTATTGATATTGTAAATTATTTTAAGATTTAATAACATATATGCTTACAAAAAAAGGTAAGTACATCAAAGTCGTCAAATAATACCATTTCCGTTTTTAATATTCGATATTCTTATTAAGACATTGTAATGATTTTGGTTCGAAAAATATATTGTATTAATATTTAAAATAAAATGCACCACATTTAAATACACGATTTCTACAGAATCCGATGACAAAGGTGTATCATCCAACTAAAACCTTATTCATTGTAAAAATACAGTTGACGTTGATAGGTGATAAAGAACATCTAAATTCTGCTCTTATTGTTTTGAATCAAGAAATTTTGAATTTAGAAGTTGTTTTTTATTCTCCACTTTCTAATTTCGATAAAATAAACTATTGGACAGAATTACATATTTTTGATAAAAAAAGAAAAAAAAAAGCTTAACAAGCATTAATATTTCGATATTGCACCAAAAACCGAAGATGTGATAGAACATTGTAGAAGAAATGTCTTTCGGGTGATGTCGTGTAGTTAATATTTTACTTGACGTTTCGCCATCCATAACCGTTATGGATCAACAAAGCAGAACGGTTATGTATCAGCAAAGCAGAACAGAAATAGGATATATAACGAGGAGCAAAAGACAACAATAGCAGTCTTTAGAAATCTTCTGAAGAAGCTGGTCAGCGAAACGTCAAGTAAAATATTAACTACACGACATCACCCGAAAGACATTTCTACTATGGGTTACGGTCGTGAAAGCCTACACTCAACTAGTGATAGAACATTCTTACTACTGTAACTAGAAATATCAACAAAAATACTTGATTTTGTTATATGAGAGGATTTATTATCTATAAGACATTGGCAACTTTTTGTTGTCAAATAGCTGTGAGTTTTTGATATAAGCTGACCACGTTTCGTTCATATTCAATAGATTGCTTTTACCAACAAAGAGTGTGTGAAATTCAGCAGGAGCACCAAATTCATAACGAAAGAGGGAGGCGAATCCAAGAATATTTATGTCAGGATCATTAATAAGAAAGGTGCCCCATCATACTTTAGGATAAAGTTTTCGTGTAAACAATTTCGGTGAGGAACGGAAACTATTTAAAATGACCCAAGGCTAGCGAAACCAACGAAATGAAGAAGGTTGAGGAACTGATCTTAGCAGATCGAAGAATAATCATTGACTGCGTGTCAGCACGTTAGATTTCGAAATTGCTTACTCCTGAGCAAAAATTGTGTCGACATCAAATTTGTGGGGAAAACTTCTCAGCACTTGTAAGCAATGAAACGGGGGCGTCACTAGGATCCACCACAAAACAAAAATCTATGTAGTGGGTGTTTGCGTCACTAAAGAAAGGCAACAACGCTGTCTTCATCGGGCATACTAATGGGTACGGTGTTCTGGCATGCAAAAAGGATATTGTTAATTGAATATATGTAGAAAGGCATTTCAATAACCAGGGAAGGCTATAAGCAAACAATTAAATAATTAAAAACAGCCATTCAACAAAAAGGGCCTCCAAATTATAATGCTGCTTCATAACAATGCCAGAGTCCACAAAGCTCACCAGAAAAAAAACAAAGCTCATAAGTTTTGGGAAATTTTTTTTTTTGTAAATAATCACGTACATACCATATAGTTTCCTAATGATCGTGACCAACTTGGATATCTTCAAAGTTGGATGAGACTTTTAAAAAGTAGAGAAACCACATTACCGGGAATACACATTTTCCCAAATATCTTGAAAAGCATCAATTTTAGATGCGTAGTGAATATATCTTTTCTTTTTTTGTACGAGCAATTCAATAAGAATCAGAAGAATAGGTGCTTGTGTTTAAAAAATTAAGTTTTGACACTTTTTTCATTTAGAAAAAATTATTATTATTGATTAGAAATAGCAACATGGTTATTCTGACAAATAAACCTTAAAATTGAACTAGGAATTAAAAAATGTAATAATATATGGGGTGTTCTATTTAAATTAACAAAGTTCATAGCAACTTCCGGTATAACCGGAAGTCCTAGATAGTTGAAAATATCTTGGCTTAGTAGTACATGCAGGCTTTAATTAATATATTACCAAGTTTTCAGAATATTCCAATGTATATTCCTTCGTATATCGATTGATGAAGTTTCTAGTGAGACACCCTGATGCTTTATATGTCTTGTAACATACTGCACTTATTTCTTTGTCAGTGTTCGTACAAACGAAAGGGTTAATAATGAATTTGATATCATTACAATCACAAAAAACGATTTAAATGGAGAACAAAACTGTATGTCCACTAAGTAAATAAATGTGAAGATTCTCTGGTTTTTCTGGAACGCTATAACGAAACAATAACATAGTGTTATTGTAAACAATATAACACGCAAAAGATGTAAGCTAAAGTCGTAAACATGTTCCGGAGTTTGGAAGTAATCCAAATGTCTTATTTTACAATAATTGAGACTATTTAGTCATCTGTGAATTTGGAACAGCCTATATACACAATGATTAGTTAGCACTTATATAATCAGAAGCGCATAAACTTACCGTCCATCTGAATGTAAAAGGCAAAACGAGTTTTCCACGCTCTGGATCCGATAACGTGAAAGAGTCTCTACCGAGTACCGAACTAGACGTATTGCCGAAAGAACACGTACCGGTGCTGGTAACGTTACTCTGATATTCCTTGAGGCATAGCCGGAAGAAAGTATTGCACGATGATGTACATCTTGGCGATAGTGGTGGTTTCGGGACGCCACCGCAGCAGTTACCATTTGTGAGTTCACCACGGGGATTTGACATCTCCAGTACTTGCAGTTCAAAAAAACCCGAACCATGCGCGCACTGCAAAAAAAGAAGGCGAAAATCAGTAAATTCTGATACTAAACAGTAAATCATTAAATACGGCAAAAACACGAATAGAAATACTAGATCTATAACTTAGACATTGAAAGTACAGCAGGACCTCATTAATATGGATACATACCAAATAAGTACGCGATACGTTTAGCTCAATCTTTTCCTAAGCGCGTCTACTTTATCTTGGCCGTCAAGCTTTACTGTCAATGATAAATTCGTAAGCACGCTTTTCCCTCGATACGCCGCTATTCGTTACGGTGATGTTGAGAAATATCGTTTTTCCTTTTCCTTTCCATTTTCAAATTCAATGTTGAGCCATGCATTTTTAGAAAGCCAGATTTCACCGTTTGTTAATAAACAGCGCCAATTTGCATAGCGATTGTTTCTCAAATAAAACGCATGTTTAAAATTCCAAAGATTTCGCACACATAATAAGTTATGTAATCTTTGTGTGTCCTACATCCATATAACAACGGTTTACCACAACCTAAATTTAATATATAACATAAGGAATGTTGTTATATAAATATACATAATTCATTCGGAATACTTCTTGTGGTCGCCATTATTGATTGACGAAAACAGTGTTGTTATCGTAGTGTAGGACACAACGTAAATAAACTAGTTTTAAAAGCAAAAAAATAATGTTCTGTACGTGGGTTTTGGTTTAACAATGTAGATTGGCTTGTGAGGAATACTTTGTAAAACGATAAACCCCTTTTATTGTTTTACAAAGTATTCCTCACAAAGACCGCTACACTTTTGCATTCAATCTAACTGTTAGAGAAATTGTGCCAATTATGAGTTGGAACATTGCCTTTAAAATTGCAATTTCTACTGATGCTTCCAGCGACTGAAACCGTTGACCATGTACCTACTTATTCTTTACCATAGGGAAAGTAAAACAAACATTAGGAAATGTTTTGCTGCTCTAAAAGTTCAATCATCTTTTGAGCTGTATGTGAACTAGTATTATCGTCGCGAAGTATGATTTGTCGTTCTCTTCTGGTAAGCAAATAATTGTATATCAATCGGTATTAATCGTTCTTCGATCTTCCAAAGGAATTGTAGCAACATGCACCCGAAATTGAGGCAGAAGTTGTGACCATTTTCATCGACACACTTAAGGAACGGATAACTTAAATTGGCCTTTGCCCATCTTGCAATCCCCACACGCCCGACTGACAGTTTATGATAATAAATTCATGATTCGTCACCATTCCCAATACTATAAACATTTTTTTAGCTTCCGTTGTTGAACTAACCCAACATTTTTCGGCATAAATTAAGGCGAGCCGTTTTTTGTTCTTCAGTTAAAAAATGTGGGATCCAACAGGAACCTAACCTTCTCAAAGCTAATCCATCATGAAGAATTTTTTTTTGAGGTCTTTGAAATGCCTAAAGATGTCTCAATCTCGCGATATGTCGCCTGCTGATCCTCCCTGATCAGTAGGCACACAGCAACGATGTTTGCTTGAGTGACTGACTGGGGATCGTCGTTGAGACTGGTGCACCTCCGTTGCGGTGCTTCATTACCAATCCTCTCCGAAAGTTGCAAAATAAATCATTGCGGCAAATTTTTTTCGGAAAAAAAAACATTTTTTCAAGCGACTTTTCAGTTTTAAAAATCTATTGTGGCTCAATTACATGCCACATTTCGATGAAATTATGGATTTAAGCTTAAGGGATGTAATGTTCTTTTAAAAAAAAAAGACAAAACCTTGGGTGCCTAGGAACGTACACTGAGAAAAAGAATTTGTTGATTCAAAGGAGCCTGTATTGACTGAAAGAAATAATAATTTTCAATACGAACAAAGAAATATTGCTTTCTATCAGACATTTTTTTTAATACTATTTTCACCTACTGCTAAGAGGTACAATCACCTTCCGTCCAGAGGAGATACACTTGGCTCAGCGTTCTTGAAAGGGGGCGCAATCAAACATTTTCTTGACTTCAAGAAATCATTTTTTACACCTAATGTCAAACTTATCTATTCTTTAGCAGAAAAAAAAATATTAAAAAACACTACTTTATGTTGAAACAAATAATATCTTCATATTTACTTATATCAAAGAAATATTGCTTTCACTTAATGAAATAAGGCTAAAAAAATATATTTTTTTCATTCAAACAATCCTTTTTTTCTGTGTATGAGACACACTAAGTTTCAATATACTTTTATATCATACCCCCAAAAAGCTATACGGAATATTTCAGTTCAAACATGTTATTTCAATTCTACCTCTGCTGTAAAATTGGCGTTCTACAATTTTAATGCGTAACAGGTTGGCGACCTTAATTCCAACTTTTTATAGGATTTCATTAAAGCAATTATAGATATGACCACGAGTTTTCTCAAAACTCTATTACATTGTGTTTGGAAATAAATTTGCGGTAATGTTTTACGGTAGAATGCTTGACATAATGTTAAGGTTATAATTAACGAATTAATGCAATGATGATTATGATCAAAATGGAAAACTATTTGTAGCGCGATTATTCCCAAAGAGATTAGATGATGAAAGCATTTGTCCAACTAACCGTAACGTTCGTAAAAATGATTAGATTGCCTAGATAAATATCATCTTTGCTTATACAATACGATGTAACCAAAACACTTACTAGTTCTTTTATTAAGATTGTAAGGATCGAAAAAAGTGTTGGTCTTGAACTCGCATGAGCTCAAGCAATTGCATATTATAATAATCACATGTGCTAAAATTGCCAGTCATTGAGGTTATAAGAACTTATATTTAGCCGAACCGCCTTTACACAAAAAAAGAATCTGCCATCTGTACAGATGGCTTCCGTATTAACAGGAAAACGAATACTTTATGATTAATATAATTGTCATAATAAAAACAAACAAAACGTTAACGAATCATAAATATTCAACAAACGCTTGGTGTATTTTCAATATTCTATAGATATACCTAACGAATAAAAACGACTATAGCAGTGACAGTAATTACTACTAATCTTAGTGGCAATTTTGCATTTTGTTACGGTTGATAAGCGTAAAAATCCGAATTTAGTACAACAAAAACAATTTACTAATTATACAACGTCGGTTAAACGCGGTTCTTTCGGTTTATTTTTATTACATAAAGCTCCTTTAATAGAAAAGGAATCTACCTATGTATAGTATAAGTCGTTTACTAGATTTTTACATCAACCATCAAATAGAACTCCGTCTACTGTAAACTTGTTTTAAATGCAAATCAAGCTACGGCTTCATTAGATATGCTTGTCTCAAATGTGCATTGTTCCCCGTTTATAGCTTACTTCTGTCTTATTGATATTCCTTAAAATTGTATATACGATAGTATAAGCTTTGCTTATAGATGTAAATGTAACTGAGAATCTGATATTTGGACTATGGAGTCAGCATCCATTATTCTTTGTAGCGGTAATTGGTAATTGGTAGCAAAAAGTACTTCTAATAAAGTTTGTTTTTAGGAAGAATTGCCAATCTATTCTAACACGTTTATTTCAGTAAAGAAGTGATTTCCTCTTATATTGTGATGTTAGAAGAGAAATGGATTTGTATAAGAAAAATCGCTATAAACAAGCTTCATGATAGAATTTCTATTCGTTCAATAAATATCTGATTTTTTCACTAAATCCCTTATATTCTTTTTATGTATTGTGCTTGCATACCAGCTTGTTACATAATTAACAGTAAAACAAAAATTACCAATGTGAATAGTCAGAGATCTTTACTTCCCCTACTGGACAATTTCTTACGCTTAAGAAGAAACAAAAAAAAAGAAAAATTCAACAATCTACAAAAAGTCCGAAGAAGCTGTTCAAACTGTTTGCCGTAAGCTGCGAAATAGTGACCCAATTTATCTGGAAAATGATCTCGTCCCTAATATTATACACTACAGTATCTAGATATATCTATTGAGCAAGAATGTTTTCACATCAGAGAAAATAACTAGATCTACGATATTTGTATTTTCATTAGTTTTGTTTATCCAGTATTCTCAGAATTTCATTCGGGGAAAATTGTCTCTAGAAATTGCTGCAAGTTGTGCAGTTTATTGCCTTTAAATCGTTCATCTTTCAAAGCTTCGTAGCAACTACTTCCAGAAACCTGGAATGGTGCAATAATTTTCTCACACTATAGAAAAGCTTTTCTTCAATTACCAAGCACACGTTTTCTTTGAGCAGTTCAGTCACGACATGGTTTTCTTGTTTTTTTCTTCTTACTACTTGTTGTAAATTATATATGAATATAATATGCCATCATTTTTACCTTTTCTTCC
Organism: Oryctes borbonicus; assembly: GCA_902654985.2. Lineage (NCBI taxonomy): Eukaryota > Metazoa > Arthropoda > Insecta > Coleoptera > Scarabaeidae > Oryctes > Oryctes borbonicus. The sequence continues at coordinate 3,915,082 of LR736861.1, read as the reverse complement.
ATGATGTAAGTAGACATTTTTGCGTTTTGATATTTTTCAAAAATGTAAAACTATCCGACACTTGTGAAGATTAATTTATTACAGGCGCCTAATAGGTAACTAACGCGCAACAAAATGAGCTGCAATTATCTATAAATTTTCTCTATTTAATCTAGCAACCCAAACGAATTAACTAAATTCAGGGAACAGATTATCCCGCCATTGAAACTTGTATTTCTAACTAGTAAACGTCTCGTACAACATGCTGTAAACCATAGGCGTGCTAAAAATTATCCAAATATCTAACGTGGAAAAACTATTAACACGAGATGAAGCTTTTACCATGCTATTTCCTATGAGACTTCTAAGAAATGATGAAATTCAATATGAAGGCACTATGCAAAACAAGGAATCCGTGAATTTGGTAATTAATAAATATTTATAGTTAGTTCAATCAACGAAACAACAAAGATTGGCAAAGATACATGTTTTTGTCTTTATTAGTTAAAATTCGACCTTACTTCTTCACAATAGTAAATCAAAACAACAAAAAACACTTTCAACATTTGCATTTAAAATTCAAAGCAATTTAATGTCGTATTGACAAATGTTTAGCATATTTTAAACCTGTTTTAGAGTACAAATTTGCATATATCAACATGGATATAATGCTCCTCTCGCTAATAAATGCCGAATCAGATTATTGATGAAATCTTAAATTAATTACATTAGAAAAAAAGGTACGAAATATATAATCATTACACAATGTGTTTATGCCCAGAGGGATTCATCTGATGTCACAATATGAAACAAGTTGGTACAGGAATAAAGCGCACAGATGTGTTTCGTCTAATAAAATATTATTTACAGTCACATATACGTAGATACATAAGTGTGTACATATGTATGTTTCTTGAAACACGCTGATTATGAATTTAGTTGCTAAAGCAATATTTTCTCAATTACGCGGAGGCTCAAGAATCAAAAGAGATGAAAAGTATGATGGACACAAAAACATTTATAATGAAAAAAAATCGATATTACCTTTCAATACAGGGACGCTGACAGCCAGTTTTATTATAAGAGACAGTTCCTGACCACAATATTAGGTCCGCCTTGAAAATTGTATAATTTTATGTATTTGAGGCGAATGTCATTTGAAAATATCTAATAAGATAGATGTGTCCATCTGCATTATTGTAACAGTATCGTATAAATACTGCTCAATCACATCGTAGTTTATTGTTTGTGTGGAGATTTGGAAAAATTACCGCATTCGTCTCACTTCTTCACACTCGTCGAAAATTTTATTCGATAAGTATTCAATCCTGTATTGATAGTATGCCGGCAAGAGGAAAAAATGTACCGAAGGCAAAGGGTGGCATTACTAAATACCAATAAAACGTTTATCTGAGTCGTTTCTACTAACTTTAGTAGAACTTTAATAAATGAACACATACATATATATGTGATTTACTAATTTGCTGTATTACCTTACTAAAATTGTAGATGGCCTTAACATTGTGGCCAGTGACTGTATACGTATATAAAAATGCGCGTACCAGGTATGAAAAGCTAACATAATTGTAATAAGCCTCGTTAACATGATGATAAAGGTTATTAACTCACTTTTATTTTTATTATCTATGAATTATTATCAACTTTTTATATCTTCAGAGGCCCAAATAGAGGCAATATGTTTATTTTTCTATAATACCAATAGCAAAAAAGAAAAATAGATGCATTCGTCTCATAAATAAGGCCTGTAGAGACGAGTTGAATCTCACAAAATTGGCAGAGAGACCAGACAGGCTCGTGTTTATTCGTCTCATGAGAATGCGTTCGTGTTTTAACGTGGTTTTATGCACAAAAGGTCGATTTCGGGATATTGGGCTAATTTAACCATGGAAAAACAGAAGATACAATGTTACAATTATTGTTGTGCTCCGCACGTGGAACAATACCACCATATAAAATTCTTTTCCCTTGTCCTATAAGGCACGAGGCCAGAAAATAAATAAAGTACCTTGTCAACACAATCAAATGTCGTCTTTTAATGCTACTTATTCTAAAACGACTACTTTCACACATTTGACATTTTTTATTGGTAACTGATCCAATTCCCGACAACTTTGGAATCAATTAATTTAAGGACTTATGTGTTGCTTTTTTTCTGGTATAAGCAGCGTTCGTTAATCTAGTGTCTATCACCAGCTCTTCCAATTATTATTTTGATAGTATAAACCTCCAATTACAACTCTCCCTTTTACACTAGGGATTCTCAACGTGATCGGTGTCATTTTACGGGGATCAGTGATGATCAAGGAATCGACAGCTGAATATACACTACTTGAACATTGCATTATGCGATAAATCAGCGCGTGATCAGCAACGAACGGAAGCAACCATTATTCAAGTTAATAACTTACTACGGAGAATAAGGGTCAGGTTGAATATTTTTGAACAGGTGATTTAAGAATTATGTTAAGTAATTTTAAGCCAAATATTAAAAAAATTTACGAGTACATCAAGCCCAGCCATCATATTAATTTTTCTAAACTTGTGTTCAAATTCTTAGTCTAATCTATAAGTTATCTGTGCAATTATATGTGTTATGATTATCTTATGTGCTGTATATTATAGAGAAAAATGCAAGAGGTTCGATGAAGAAAACCATTCTGATGATTAGATGAGTGTCTTTTGTTTCTGAAGCAAAAACTCATTTTCATCATTCATGACTTAATATATGCAATTTCAAAATAATCTATAACCTTCAAATGATTTACTTTTACCCCTAATATACAACGTGTCCCGTCAAAAGAAATTGAGAGGGGGATCAAGATTACCTCGACTATAAATAAGCAAAAAGACGTCCCCGTTTATATGGTTGTTGACGTTTTCTTGGGTTTTTGCAATTTAGGGCGAGTAGTTTTAACGTACACCATCCTTCATACGACACATAAAACAAGTAAAATGTTGATCTTGTAGTTTCTTAAACAACCTGTAGAGTTCAATAATACTACAAAGTTCTACTCCAGTGAGAATGTAACAGGTTGCAAACGATGAATAAAAGCCTTTCTTGTACTAACAATTACTTTTAATAGACTGCAACGCTGGCCAAGATATGCAATTCAGGTCAGTATTATCTAATATTTAATACATTAAGTATAGTGAGCCGGTAAAGGCCGGTATACGAGGTCTAAACCGCACTACCTCTGCACTCCATATAATTTTCTATTTATACTTTCATTGAAATTTCTCACGCTGCAAGGTATGTACCTAAAAAACCACTATTGGACTAGGTGACATACAAAAGCACAAGCGAACTTAATGTTTATTATCATGTTACATAGTAATTATTAGTGATTACTAAGGTTCGCAAATCACGGTTGCTGAATATAGGCATCTGACTGGGAAATGGTCTTGGTTTAAGCAAGAATTTACAAGTTATAATTTATAATTAATATAATACATGCATATTGAGAAAAACATATCTAGCAAATATTAACATTTCGAATGTGTTCGACTAAACATCATTGTTCGCACTGACAAAAAGATGTTTTTATATAACGAAATCGACTGTTGGACTTGTAGTGAAGCAATGTTTGCCTAATTGTAGGGGTCTTTGAAATAAGTAAACATATCTGTAGGAGCACCGCTATTGTAAACTTTATGTGGATATGTCTGATTTTGTTCGGCTGTGGAGATTCTCCCATATTAGGACACTCTTTACCATTTTAGTTTGTGCTGAATTTACATTTGGATAGCAGTGGCCAATAGTTTCGGCTACGAGATGGAAAGCACGCATAGTACATGTTAAGAAAAATAAGTTTGCAAACGGCCTGGGCTATCACGTTTTTAATGATTTCAGCAATACACGATTGAGGACTTGTAATGGCTGTTAAAAATGGAGGTGGCGATCCATTTGGATTTAAACGCCAACTAATTTTACTTGTAATATTATATCCAACTGGACCCAAATGTACAATATATACCGTTTTTACAATTTTTCTTTGAATTCCTTGATTCATTTGCGAGCAGACACAATTTTTTACAGTACGGCTGAAGCAGAATTATATTTTCTTCCACGCGCACAAAGTAAATAATCTCGCAATGTTGCTTCACTGGATAACTTCCAATTGGGCTTACATTTATACCAAAACATAGGAAACTGTTCTTTTTGGACGTTAATAAATGAAATGTTACAAACATAATAAATTTTAAATCCTTTATAGGATTTTTGACATCACTATTTTTAATTTGTGGTTTGCATTATTGTCATGTCTCTCGCATTGTGATCGCTTCCAAATCAATAAATCCTTATCCCACACCAAATACCCTATATTCTTTATGCGATAGTTGAGTTTCTCTCCTCTTAAGTATGTGCGTAATAAAAAAAAATATTCGTACAACGCATGGTATTACCGCAATATCGCCCGCTTCTCTACACACCCGTGGTCTGGCACTGCTTTTACAAACCTTAGTGACTACGATCTCAAATGGCCAGAAAGTCTCTAATAAAGTAACAATTACGAGGTCGACCGCAACATTGCACTGACTTCATTTAAGATTGATTAAAAAACCAATTTATCTTTATACATTCTGTTATATTTTTAATTCAAAAATTAGTCTAATGAAGTCAACTGCAGTTAGAGATTTCATTGGAAACTGGCTTAGAAAGATGCAATGTTAATGTAGTTCAATCACGGCGTCCTTAAAGGACGGTAACCTCTTCTGAATTTTTGCGTATGTAGCTCGACTTGCTTTAGACATTCCATCACATTGTTCTAGTTTGTGAACAGTGTACTATTTTAATTGAGTATATGTGCTGATTTCTAAAATCTAATTAAATAAATTATGCCTTCAGTTCAGTGAAAGTGTGAAATTTGTATTGCAATTAAAAAAACAGGTTAGTAAATTTCAGATTTTTCTTTTCAGCGGTCTCAATTCGTGATCGAAAGGGCTAATATTTTTTTAATGATCTATAGTGCTTAGTTTTACGACACTCGGTACTAGACGCCATAAACCCGGAAGGACCACGCTTCGATTTCCACGTGCCGTTTTAGGTCAAGTACAATGTACACGATATGCAACGGAAATACACTGTGGGTAATGGTAACACCATTTTTAAGAAGGAGAAGGAAATATGAAGTCAGAAGAAAACATGAAATAAACGCAGGATTGGAAATCATTAAAAATATAATTAAAGTGTGCAAAACCAACGAGGGATCCAAACACATATGAGGATGGTATGAGAAGTACCTGAGTTTAGTGACAAAGTGAGCAAGCTTATATATTTGTGGAATCGGTGATTCAACTCATTTTTCTGGATGGGAAATCGTGTGCAGAAACCAAAATCTATAAGGACCATACACCTTCGATAACTACTCTTTGATGAGGAAGAACCAGCTCGTTCCATTGAGGTGACTACGAACGATATAATCAATGGAGTTCATGATATCGTATTAACAATTGGAGAAATTGCTATTGTAATTAAGTGAACGTTTTGCAAACATGTGTGGCGTCTGCTAACAATTGATCGAAAACGAGTTTCTACGATGTCGTGTAACTGTAGATGGACATGGATACATCACTTCACGTCAGAAACCAAAAGTCAGTCGACAAAATGGATTTTTCCGACGAACATATTCTAAAGAAGGCGAAAGCGGTTGTATCAATTATGGTAACAAATCTTCAAGATTCGCACAGAATAATCTTTAGGGGAAGGACAATCACGGGACTACTATCGGCAATTGCGGCAGCAGAAACGATACGAGCTGATGCCCGATATATTCAACCATATTCGCCAAATTCGGCCCCCTGTGACTTCTTGTTTTTTCCAAACTTGAACAACGGCTTGACAGTTAGCAACGGTTTACGTCATTACCGAAACAGAGGCTTATTTTGCAAAGTTCGAGAAATTAAATGATTTAAATGGCTTAAAAAAGCATCGCTAAACTAAATGTATAGAGCTACAAAGAGATGTCAAGAAATAAATTTACCAAATGCAAAACAATTCCTTGACACGGATATTTATCGTACCATCCTCGCCAAATTATAATGAATTTAATATAGAAAGCATGGTCTGTATTACACCCGTAAAACCTGGAAAGTTAATACATTCACATGACGTAATGTATACAGTTCAAGAAGTTGTAAAGATAGCCCACCTTCTTTTTAATATTAAGCTTCTTAAAATTAACTCGAGCGTCATTACTAGCAACATACGCATTCCAAATTCGCACATGTTGATTATATTCGAGAGCCATTTATACTTTTCTGTAAACATTTTCTTCGTGGCTTTATCTTTTCGAATTAAAAATGAGGTAAAAACGCAGCGGCTTCTATCAACGAAAACATGAATGAACTAACTAATTAAACAGCTTTATTAGAAATATCCGACACATATTTTAGTAAACTGTTTACGCTATGATCCATGTTATAATCACAGACTACACGTTAATGTAAATATTACAGGATTACTGAATGGATGAACGGTCGTTATGTGAAGGAACAGGTAATCTACCTTCTGCTGCAAAATAACACGTATTACCAACAGCCACCTTATATAAAGTAAAGAAATTATATACTTTTATAAAAATATATTCTATACTTTTTTCAAATATGAATACTGACGTAACATAATTTATGTACGTAAATTTTAGAAAAAAATAAATAAAAATTAACATTTTTATTGATACATTAAGTTTTCTAACGATTTTAAGCTCGTACATGTGTGTACCTAAACTTCTTAATTTATGATCAACATCAACATCATCATTTAATTGTTTTATTATACGACATAGATATTCACTTGTTGATCGGACATTGTCAAAAATAATTAAAAACAAGTGTTCAACTCTATGTATATGTCTATAAATTAAAATAGTAGTGTCTATTGGTACTATATATGGTTCTAAGTTTGGGCCACGAATGCCATCTCCGTTATTAATGATCTTGCGAAATCGGTAAAATTGGTGGATTGTGCAATTTTTTGCAAAAATTAAAAAATTACGTTTCTTTTAATGGGACACCCTGCCAATATTTCCCCAAACTTTAAAACGCTATCATTTGCCACAACGAAATTTTGGCCAACTGAAATTAAATGATGAGGATTCGGGACGGCCAAACATTTTAACCGCTGCCGATAATATTGAAAAAGGACACCTAACGGTGCTAGACGACCGACGAATTGAAATTGGAGAAATACGAGAGGCTGTGGGTATCTCGGGAAAACCTTTTTGTCATATATTGACTGAAGATTTGCATGAAAAGGCTAACCAGGTATTGGGAATCGTACTTGCGAAAATTTATTTGAAAGAACATTTCTAAAGCTTTGCGCTTTTAATCCGATTTTCCACGAAATAAAATAAAACCGTTATTGTTCTAACGATACCCTTGTCGTTGTTGAATTCGTTTAGTGTTCACATTGAAAATTTATTGTTGCGGCTGTGATAGTTTCTATTTTTGAGTAAATATTGGGAAAGGTAAAAGCTGTGACTCTTACAACCAGAAAGTATATTATAAACTTACTGACCATATAAGAAGCTAGCCGAGCATTTAAAGTGTTCGAGAACAATGGTATTCAACGCTGTGCGTCACTATAAGCAATATAATACTACGGAAAATGTAAAAAGGAAAACTAAATCTCGTAGAAAAAATGCTGTAACAAATGCAAGAATTGTACGCTTATCAACAAGAGAATCCCCGACTAGGATCTAATAAAACAAGACGAGAAACATTCGGAGAATCTAGCACAATTACAACAATTAAACGCCGTTTCAATGAAGCTATGTTCTGCGCGTAAGAAGCCATTACGGAACAGAAACCGTAGAATACAATTCGCAATAAGCCACAGGCAATGGTTTATAAATCAATGGAAGCATGTCCTCTGGTCGGCATCGTCTAAAGTGTAATGGTGGACAATATCTTCGTCGGCCGCCAGGTAAAGAATTTGATTCCAAACTTACACAAATTACATATGAAGCACGGAGGTGGCTACATCATGGTTTGGGGATGTCTCTCCTTGGAGTTGGGCCAATTCACCGTATTAACCCTGCTGTTCTCCTTGGGTCTATTTGAGCCGAAATTGAAATCATGCTTTAGTAACTTTTTTATTTTTTTTTTTTTTTTACTCAATATTTTATGACTTTGTGTCTTGCTAGTTATAGATTTTATAGTTTTGTATATTTTTCAAAAGGACGTCACAGTAATTTTTTAAACGTAATTGTTACACAAGTACTCCTCGGGTCAATATGACCCGAAATTGTAGTATCCTAACGAGTCGCATATAATTTTACGGATGATGCAAATATACCAAATATGCAAAATACCAAACACACACAGGTTATGCTTATTCAATCGTAGACAAGTTTGAACAAGTCTCTGCATATCTGCGAGCAGGCTAACACTTGTGCATGCTGGCAAGTTTTCTCGGAAATAAAAAGGGAATTGCGATGTGTAGACTGCAGTAGCACTGTTGTTGCATTGCAGTATTAAATAAAATTTAGTTCAGTGTGTTTTTCTAAAACAATGGCAAGGAAAGGCCTTAGTGATGCGGAGCTGGCAGACCTAATTGAACATCTGAGCGACATTAGCGATATCGAAGATGACGCTTCCGAACAAGATCACATTAGCGAGAACAGTGATTATTAGCTAGAATTCGACTATTGGACAATGTCAATCAAACAGCTGCTACGGGACAGTCAGTCCAATCTAAAGACGGTAGTATAAATTGGATGTTGGATGCATTTCCGCCACATGGGCGAGCTACTATTGCAAATATTATAAAAGGTGCACCCGGTCCGACAAGATATTACATTGCAAGAGTTCAAGATATAAAATCTACATTTCAACAAATTTTGAATAGATCATTGGAAAACATTATTATAAAAAACACTAATATTGAAGGTCGCAGGGTGTACAGCGATGATTGGCAAGAATTATTTTGTCAAGAAAACATCTGCCTCATACTGAGCAAGCTGCTGCTATAGTGAACATTATTCAAGAACCACTACGTGAAGATATAGCTATACCTTAACCTGGGACCAGTGCCAAAATCCAACGAGTACGTTGGAAATGTTGCCCTTCTAAATGCGACAATAAAACTAATATTACCTGTTTCAAATGCGCTAAATATTTATGTAAAGCACATGTAACCTATTATTGTCCTAATTGCAAGAAATAAACTGTCATATATTATAACATTTGTTGTGTTATTGTTCTAGTTTGTTAATTTTTAAATGTATAAATCCTTATAGTAGTAAATAAAATAAATAATGCATAAAACTTGCTCTTACTTTGGTCTGATTTCGTATTTCAGAGGATCGGGTCACTGTGACCCGAAGGGGTACAAGTGTGTAGTATGGTCGAGGAGAACAGCAGGGTTAAAGGAATTATGGACCAATCAATGCACATTTATATTTTAGAGACTATTATACTACCTTACGCAAAGGAGAATTTACCGGTCATTTAGAAATTTCAGTGAAAGCGACCCAAAACACGCTATCCGAACAGTAAAGGACTGGCTTTCATGCAGGTCCAACCTAAACCCTATTGAACGAACTGTGGAATGAATTCTGACGTATACAATACACTCCTGGAGTTTGATCCGTTCCTCCCGACCACCCCTGTATATTTGAATTAGCGGCACCTGTGCTATGTAACATTTTGGAGCTTAGTGATACCTAATGATCACATATGTAATAAAATGCAACACAATTTTTATAATAGAATATTACAATTTTGGTACCTTTTACTATAGGGTCTGGCTGTCCTTGGAAGTACAACAAATTACATTAAAAGATATCATATTTCGCGTATATGATATCTATTCTTTTAGTTTGGTTATAACAGAATAGTACTGCCATTATGAAGATTTCTTATATTGTTGCTACATAATAAATAATAGTGTAGTTGGCTACGAACTGCAAGAAATCAATAATACAAACACAACCGAAATTATAACCATTATAGCTGAGTTATATCAGCTATAGATAAACTATTAAACGAACTTTTTAAACCCATTTAACCATGCCAGGAAATTAAGAACTTATCCTGGTGGCGCTGATGCGTATATTGATACATCAGAGTAAAGCTTTCCTACATCTATAGATATGAATATTTAACAGTTTGACTAAACTGATACATTCACGCATTATTTGCCTCAAAAAAGGCAATTTGGAAGTGTTATATTGATTCAGTTAAATCGTTTGCTTAGCGCAGTGCCCAAAGTATCCGGTGAATTTGAAAATGTATGCACTAATAATAAAATTCTTCGCGGTAAATGCCCATGCTAAAAGCCGCAACAATAGGTGCTAATATCGTAAAAATATCAAAGAATTAAAGGCTTTGTGTAATTTATTACGCCCACATTACTGCATATTTACTATTAATGATATATGTACTTACACATATAAATAACGCGTCGTCAAAATAAAAAATCGCTTTAATACTGGCGAGTATTGGAGCGATCATCATCCAATCATTTCGAAAGACCGATAGTACCTGATGTATGTAAATAATTATTATTATTTTGTGGACGTTCAAAACAATAAAAGCAAGGCATATATGTTCCAATAATGTTGGAATATATAATTAAACGTAAGTTCACGGTTGCTTTGTCAACATTGAAATTTCAAATAAACTGGCAATTACGCTCAGTTTCACAGGTTGAAACATTCCTAACTGTTAAGTCGATTCGTTGAATTATAAAATCTAAACTAACGACGGTGTTTTTGCTACGTATTTAATGAAAGTTCGCTACTCCGTTTCAATTTATGTGCCAAGATTAAATGTCAACGATTTTTGTTCGAAACAAAAAAACTAGATAAACTCTATTTAATCTTATTTAAAAATCGTTACATAATATATCAGTAAACGTATTAGGTTCCCACGTTTTTACGTCCTGGCACAGAAGTGGTACTTGGTGTGCACAAAAAATTAGCGCGATCTTCAATGCTCGCGTAGAATTTCCACTTCTTTATCGTTATGTACATATGTAAGGTTTGCATGTCGGAATTTATTAACAATAGTTCAAAACAATTGATGCTTAACTTGTTTGCCGTTTCACGATGCAAGAGTAGAATAATATAATTTCCTCGTCCCTGTTTTTTATTTTTTTTAAGAGAATTTGTCAAATTTCTTTGATGTTTTTTTACGATTTTAATAAGGGCCCAACACAACAACAATACCTCGAATCGCGTTGTTCAACTTTCGGTAATAAAGCACCATCAGAAAAGATTGTTTACAACTGGGTTGCAGAGTTTAATCGTGGTGGCATAATTTAACCCGAGCACAAAAAACGCCCGTATGAGTTCGTGTAAAGAAATGCTCGAAAAATACAAATATACGACGTCCTAACAGACATATTTGCATAAGCCGGAAACTAAGCAACAATCAACTGTTTAGCTGTTTGCTAGATGAACCGAATCCCCCAAAGCACTTCCAAGAAATGATTGCCTGTTACTTTCGTTGTACTGAACACGTCACAAACATTGCTTTGATGGATCGAAGAACAACTATTGCTGAATGATATACAACAATTCGTTCCCAAAAGCCATCGATGAAATCAGGAAAAACAATCGATATCCTTCATCATGACAATGCCAATTCTCACGCAGGGCGTCAAACAATAATTGATTATATGAAGGAAGAAAACATCGAATAAATGCTGTTATGTTCCCCTGGTTTGAAGAACAATGCTGCTGGTCGTCTGCTTCAGTTTACCTGCAAAGAGGGAAAAACAAAAAAAAAATAATGTTAAAATAGCTTTTTCGTGGTATTGATGGAATGATCTACGGCGAATGCAATGCAAGGAGACAAAAAATACACCACCCACGGATATCTTTCTGCCTACCTAACGATATATATTTTAACTCTTGTGTCGCTGTTGCCTAACAGTTAATGCCACAAAATTTCGAAACGAAGAGCTAGACATTTCTCGGCGCTCTTTAGTGCCATGGAACACATGCCTGCCGTTTACAAAGCAGCGACACCGTTCCCAAAGCCATCCCTCGAGCAGTTCTTGACTGCTTACCATGAGATGGCGTGTGCAAGAAGAGCTTTGGGAATCTGATCATGTAAAAGATTCCCACAGGCTTACCATAACGTATATAACCTTGCCTGTTGCATGTCGAATTGTTTGTAGTTAGGCGAAGTAACCGTTAGTTGTATTAATACCTGCAGTATCATCATTTGAAAAGCACCGATATGTAGGTTGAAATAAAATTATTTTTTTCAGAATAATTTTTTTGCCAAATACTAACTTTCGGCATCAATTCAACCAATGCAGTCTCTCAAGAAGTTTTACGAGATTCATCGAAACATGTTTATTACAGCAATTCTTGTTACTTTGTACTTACGCCAACTCTTTTGAAGCTTCCACTGAATGCATTTTTAATTTTAATTGAACATATCCCAGCCTTGCACTAAAGTACGGCTCCGTCTTAAAGGTACACCGGTATTTTATTGAATGAATTCAACGTTTCTTGGACTAGCAACTCTGTCTTCATAGATTTTTTGCAGGCGTCGATTTACTTCAGAAGAGAAGCATCGATGCATTTCCTACCTCCATTCCTTACCTTTTACTCTGTCCATAACCGATATACCACGGCGTGGCTTATACTTTTTATTGATATAAAATACAGTTTTCAGATGCACAAGCCATGGTAGTACTTCACAACATGATCTATATTTCGACTTGAGAAACTGTATCGCGGACGTGAAACAGATTGCACGGCGAATGTACGTTGTCGTACCGTACCTTACTCGAAACCTTCGTGAATGTTTTTCAGACGTGGAATACACCATAAAATATATTGAAAGGCTGGTGGTGATTGGCGCAAGGTGTGTGAAAGTTCACGGAAGTGAATAACAAATGCATGTGCCACGAACCCTATGCGCGCTCGGTCCCAGCTTCGACGTTCAACAAGTTCTGTAAAATTGTAACAACAGACAGACCTCTCCATATAACAGGTATGTAAGTACATACACACGAAATCGCGTACGACACATTTTGCAACGATTCGTGTGTGTGTGGTCGGCTTTGGCAAACGCACTCGATCGATGGGTCGATCTACAGATTTCGCATCGAAATTATATTGAAGCTTCGGGACACATCTCGGTGTCGCGTCGTCTCCCTTTGAAATCGCGATACCATCTTTTCCAGAACCGGAATAAAATTCAATGGAAATTCATTTTATACACGTATCTCTTTAACGTCAGAAGCTAGTGCAAAATTAGGAGTTAAGGAACGAGATTTTTCGTCAATATCCCAGACGTGAATTGGATTTTGTTCATTCGATCTTTATCAATGCTTCGATTGAAGTTTGCTTATAAATTCATCCATGTTGTTCGACTAGTTGTAGTTCGCTAATGAATTTCAAAACAAATTTAAGATCCGCCCTTCAATTCAACATGTTATAAAAAAAAGTGTTGCTAAGAAATTGGTGTCATTTGCGACTGATGGTGAGACATTATGTGTTCGATGTTTCTACACCTTCTTAACACAGTTCAACTCTTTTTACTTTGTGCATACTATAATCTATTTGCTGGGAAATAGTGTTATCCTTGCTGTTCTTGGCGAAGCTTTATGAATACTTTTGCCTCTATCCTTTTTTCCAGTATCAGAGCCCGTTAGTTTCCCTTCCGATCTTCCAACGTGATTTTATATGGCTCTTATCACATATAAACCACATCAGGGCTGCTGTCTAGTAAAGGTGGTAGGGTGGTAGATGTCCACATTCTTATTCTGAATTAGCATTTAAATATCTGTTCTTGTATGGGACGTGTAAGCGATAAATACACTCCTACTGTGACATAATGTGTGTTGGAACAATGGTATATAATAAGGAGGAATTCCGTCGTATTAGCAAATTACTAATGTTCAGCAACCACAAAAGCTAGAGATATAAATTACCTTAATAAGGTAATTCAATTTTCAAGCCTCGCAATTCCACCAAAAACTAAGCTAATTGAAACTAGGGAATTATCTTCACCACTCCAACAGTTGTACACATTTACTATGTGAGGAACAACGTTTAAGTTTCTACAAAGCTCTTACGATGGTACCTATAAAACATGGTTTTTGAAAGCTTCAACAGCTTGAGGTGAAAATCGCTGCCCACGCATTTTTTGTTTGACATTTGGGAACAAAGCGAAGTCGTTAGGCGATAAATCAGGTGAATACGGGCAATGAGACGTTTTTCTTTTTATTACCGTTGTTTTAAAATTTAATTAAAAAAAATGAATTTTCTATCAACTTTAAATTCATTTTATTTGTAATGAAACTCTGGAGAATTACTACGTTTTCTTATTTATAAGTTATAAGAAAACAATGCTAAAACAAACAAATTTCTTTTATACATCTTAAGTCTTTGTAAATAAATCACATTTATTGTTACCATCGGATATTCCTTCTCTACTAAAAAGAGCAATTGTAAAACCACGTTAACCACTGAAAGCAATTTTACTAATTCATCATACACCGCAAGCTTCTGCTCATGCCGATACTAAACTGAGAAAATTAAGGGGAGAAATCACCTTCAATAAATAATATTGAATAGTAGTAAATCTGCTTGGTAGATTTCAAACTCCGGAAAACAATTAACAATTATTACAACAATTTCAAAAGTTCGTAAAAGAATGCAATATGCAATTGCAGCACGATCACACAACGTCATTATGAAAGCCCCCGTATCTTTTATACAACGCGTGGACTACTATAGCATAGCAATAGGACAGTTTAACAATACTATAGTTCTTTATATTTCATCGTAAGTATACATGAAATTGAATTTATTTTGGTGATTATCGAGTTGACAACCTATTGTGTTTTTACCAACGAACGTACCCAAACAATTAAGAGAAAAACAATACCGATTAAAGCTAGAATAATAAGTACAACGATATCCACACTTTTGTAAAGTCCAAACTGTATGAAAATGAACGGGTATGAAGACAATTAAGCGTAGAAATTGAATTAATTAAGGCTAGTTCAAGAAACTGAAATACATACACTCACACAATTAACGTCCAAGTCTAGTGGAAGAAGGTTAATTGCATTTTGTAAATTGTCGAATAAACTGTTGAAATTGATAGTATACAATGCCGTTGATGTGTGTTTACAATTTATCATCCCAATATGTACGTATCTTAACTCATTCATTTGTTGAGGCCTTAGGTCGAAAAAATTTCTGGAATGTCGTGAGAACTAATAACACACAAATATGATATTTTTATCTAATACAAATATTTACCTATACACTACAAGGTGGCTTGCATTTACGTGGCGCATACATACGAAATACAACGGAAGAAAATAAGGTTCGAAAATTAAACAGAGATTTTAATCGTGTTATGAAACGTGTTCGTACATAGGTTGCATTAGACTGCTCAGTATTTCGATTACTAACAAAATACTGCAGGATGAAGTGTCTACCTATGTACGTGTTGCTCAATTTGTTTAATTATTGAAGACCTGTGAAAGATAAGCTGAAAAATCAGGCGTCATCTACTATTTATTTCTCACTTTATGTATGTTTCTATTCGATGTTCAGATATCCAAAGGAATTTTTGTTATCGGCAGAAATTCACTTTGAAGGGGTGATACGCTCCTCGGAAAATTGTTTAATTTCCATTTTTTTTTCGATCTAATTGTCCGAACGGTAGAAGTTGTAGAAGTGATGTCTAAATGTAAGAGTTACTTGGTATCAGAAATTCGCATTATACAGAGCGTTGCACTTAAACGCAGCACTTGTAGAATGGGGATACCTGTAATAATGTGGAAAAGTTTTAAATAAAATAAAATCGAGAGTCGTGGTCGCACCTACCTTGATAAGATATAATCGGAACGGTATTCGGATATTCGTTCATGTAAACACTCTGTATAACCGGAAATGTATATAAGATTTTCCCCATCGCACAAGAATTGGTTTTTGGTGCAACACTGTAGATATTCCACAGTATCGTGTTCTGAAGGAATTTCCGATATCAAGTAACTGTTGCATTTAAAGACCACTTCTAACTCTTCCCGTTTGAGAATCATATCGAAACAAAAATCAATCAATCAATTAATCAATTTTCGGAGAGGTGCTTCAAAGCTGAACTTTGCCTATTAATGTATATTGCATGCACACGCCGTTTGTTTGTTTTTTTTGTTACATCAATAAAGCTTATTATCCTTGCAACTAATTAGAACCTTCTCTAATAGTAATGGAAGCTCGTCTTCAAGAAAGTCTAGATAAATTGGTGGCTAGTAACGCGATGCATGAACACGGTAGACCCAATCATTGATCATACCACACCTCACATTTACAGAGAAGCGTTGTTGATAACTGTTCTCCACAATCCACAATAGCATGCAGACTTTCGTCAGCCCATTAATGTGAATTACGTAATAAACGAAAAATTGTGAAGCGTAAAGAAAACCACAGGTGTTTGGTTAAGCTTATGCTTTGAGCACCATTAACAATATGGCCGTTTAACACATGCACCTGCAACCATAAATTCCAGAGGTCGCAACTGGATATGCTATGCCCATCTTAATAGGTAATATTAAAATGTATATAAAATATTCAGCAGCTTTTTGTGATTCTAACAACTTTTCCACGCATAGAATTAGTAAATTAAAACACAGTTGTATAAATTCCAAAACATAAATAGCAAGTTAGTTGGATCTTAGATCGATCCTGTACGGTATCATTAATGATACTGAAGGCTTTTATTTTATAATACAATTTGTTTAAAATAATACGAAAGAGCACTTCATATTTTATGCATTGTAGGTACCTACAATAATGTAATTTAGATCTGCGCATTGTTGGATTCAACTAATAAAACGTGCTGCTCTATCTATACCAACATACTTAACAACAACTATTATCTTATGGAGAGCTTTCATAAACCAATGAAATTTTTTTCTTGTTCTCTAGACTCATTTTATTTCTTGGGTAAAATGATTAAAACAACTTTTGTCTATAAATAACAAAAGAAATTACAGGTTAATCATGTTTGATGTGGTAACGTTAATGAAGAAATTAAATACTTTAAACGGGAGAAGTGGAAAAAACCGATTTCTTAGAAAATGCTCTTATAAAGCATATCAAAGCGTAAAAAGAGCAGGTTCTTATTTTTATTTTCGTGTATGCTATTTTAGAAATCTAATTACGTGCCTTTAGATGTATTGCGTTATACAAAAAGTTAATTGCTTCGTTCAACAATGTAAAGTGGGAAAAAAGCACTTGTTATGAATTTTCAAAAGTTAGCTTAATAAATATACGTTTCACGCACGAGGGCTGTACAGTATTTATTATCACTAACATATTAATTATTATTTATTTATTATATATTTTATTTATTTATATATTTTTTTTTTATTTTATATTTATTTATTATTATTATTTTTCAACATAATCACCGTGAAGCGCTTATTGCATCTAGGTTCTAATATATTTATATCTTTCCAAAAAAACGCGCGATTTTGATTGAAAAATGATTCTTGAACTGCGGTGTTGTCGTCGCCGTTAAATTTGGTTTCCTAAAGACTTCCTTTTATTTTTAATAATAAATTGAAATATCTAGGGGTGAGCTTAGGTGCTCCGTCAGGTTGAAATCGGTACTCTAAATCGGATTTATAAAAAGGGACGTTTACACACCGGAGCGTCGTCCTAATGACGTGACAACTTTCTTCTTCTTTTTGCTTTATATGGCGTAATATTGATTCCTGATTATCTGGCCACGTTCCAAATAAATCAATTAATAAGATTCCCTTAGCATCTCAGAAAATAGGCGTTGTAATTTTACCAGTTGAGCGGCGGACCCTCAATTTGCGAGGTGGTCGATGTCGCCGTTCCTTGCTTTTTAGCTTAGACTCGGGATCAAAACGGTGGACCCACATTTCATTAACTACAACAAAGCGATCCAAATATTTTGTTGGATCAATGTTAAACAATATCAAATTCGCTCTTGAATTATTGACCACTCTCGCTCGGTGTTGCTCTGGTGTCGAGGTACCCATCTTGCAGATATCTTGTGAAGTCCTAAACAGTGATTGATTACTTAATTTTTTATTAAGTGCGATTGATCAAGACCTTTTGCAAGTTATTCTACCCCATCGGAACTGCTGAGACCAATTCTTCGCTAAATCATCCCTAAGCACACAAAACATATCTTCCTGAATTTCACGTAGCGTTAAAGCCTCCTTTAGCGGATATTAAATATCAGCATGAAGCTAATTTTTCTCAGCTTCTATTTTAACTTAATACAACTTGTTAACAAATGCAGCTACAAAAGCCAATGTTAGCCCTCTGTTTAACAGATTTAACAGAGCGTTTATTTCAACGCGTACTACGTTTCTTTGATATTTAACTATCACTAGTAATATGGGCCCAATGTTAGATAACTTTTTAATATTCTAATCAAATAAATGTCACAAAATTCACGCGCAAACATAGTGGTAATAGTTAGTTTGCATAGTTTTCGAATTACAAACAGTGAATTATAGAAACTGTTTTCGGGTCACGTTTTCGATTAGCCTTAAATGAAAAATTAAAATCACTTCGATACTGATGTTAATAGCGGTATGATATGCTGGATAACAAAACCCATAATTTACATCTACCTTAAATTGTGTTATGCCTACCTTGTTTCTGGAATTTGCAATAGACGCTATTATTTTTGCAGATGGAATGGCAAAGGAAAGTAGGAATTTTAGATGGCGCTTTTTAAAAACATTTACATTATGGATTTTTATCTTCATGTCGTTATAATTTCTCATTTCTAGGTAAAAAGGTTTATGTAAGCAACTAAGTAAACCGAAGAGATATAAAAAACGTTCTATATTGTGTCGAGAACTTCAAAGAAAATTATATGTAGCATTTCATTTAAAAAAAGATATTTTTATATTTGTTGCGTTGTTTCCCGTAGAAAATAAACACTTTCTTCTATATACTTATTTAAATTCAGAAATACTCACACTTATTGGTTGAAAGAGTTCAAATTGTGATACTTTATTATGGAACTTTTTTGTAGAAATCGTGCAATACAGGGTGTATCCGAATTATTTGATCAAACTTTACCAACGTGAAGTATGGAACGAAACGTATAATTTTCGTCAATATATCCTGTACCTATTTATCTTACTTTTTGAGATTTTTTTTTTCGCTGTTTCTTTAATGGCCTATATTTGAAACGCTAGATTTTATTCGAACAAGAATTTGTAGGAGTCGGCAATGCAGCGAAAATTTTTCTGTCAACTAACGCTTACAAAATGTTTTTTAATGGAACACCCTATATATTCTTCCAGAATTTAATAGAAAAACTATGTCGGTATTTAGTAAATTAAATATGCAGATAAGTTTCTTATTAAAATGAATATCTTTCGTGAAACAAAGAATTATGTAGTACTTTGTGGCGGCGCTGTTTTTTAACGAACATCTTATCTGCATTGTCTCATATTATATTTACTAAAAGACCCATTTTAGACATAGGAAAATGTTTATAAAAAAATCGAGAAGAGCTTCCGTATTAGATCCTGGAAAATATACAGGATGTTCCATTAAAAAAAAAATTCAAGTGACATAAATCAAACTCGGCAACGATGCCAATGGTCGTCCTGTAAAATCTGATTGGTATAAAAAGTTCTTAGATGTATGAGCGGGAGCTCTAAGAAATAATCAAATAGGGTTTGAATCATCGCTCTAGCGTATAAGGCGCTTAGAGCTGAGTTGGCACTTCGAACAATTTGCCTCGGCGTAAATAGCAAAGTAGGTGCATAAAGCAGGGTGAACCAGTTAGCGTAAGACAACGTAGCCTAAACTACCCCGGAGCACCTTTGATGCGCAAAAACCGACTAGCGTTGTTAGCTCGCTGGAGGCAACCTCGCTACCGCGTCCGAAACCGCCGCGAGGCAAGTCCACACTTTAGGAAGAACGCCTCGCATGGTTGCTTCACGTGTGAACACACCTTAAGATATCGGCGATAAAAGAAGCAGCGAGATTGCGCAAATATCTCAAATTAACTCAATTATCTCAAAAACTTAGATGGACAGGTGGAAGAAAGTTGGCATGAATTGAATAGATGCATCTGAAAATAATGTACAGGATGTTCCTTAAAAAAAGAAGAATTAATTTGTATCGTTTACAGCGAAAAGTGAATACCCTCTATTTTATCTTGTGCAAAACTTCCAATCCGAATTTTTTATTTTTTAATTTTTCTCTATTTAAAGAAAGGAATTATCTCCCATCCACCTAATAAGTGCCGCCACACTGTATGGATTAATATAACTAAGAAACTATCCCTCAAAATAAACTATTTCATTATAAAATGACACGTTAGGAATTGCAATTAAAATTCGATCGAAGAAAATCATCGATGCCATACACTAACGGAAAACCACACGCAGATATGTTACATTTCCTTCGCAAAATCAATATAAGTGAACACGTGAGCGGAATTACTATATAATTTGCAGCACCAGTACATATCACTGTAACCTGTGTTTCAATGTAACAGGATCTGTGTCACTACCACTGCGTTATTACAATGCTATACACATGTGTAGTTGTGTGAAGTAAGTAGGTGGACACTTGATATCTGTGAATATATACAATACGGACGATGACAGGATCAGGTTACCGTAGAAATGTATATATGTATATGTTCTGTTTATTTGCTCGAAAAATTTGCGAGCTAATTTTAAAAGGAGCAATTAAATTATTGCTTTAAAACAGTATTTTGCAATTTACTGCGCACAGTACGGAATCTGCTAAAGATATTTTGTGTTATTCTTTCGAAGAAAAAAATAATGATATTATACTAGATCGTGACTATTGTGATCGGTGTCAAAAGTACAGGGCAATACGGAAATTTTGCCTATTTTTTTAATATGTTGGTATATCTTGGTTATCATAACAATGTAACAAAATTAAAATAAATTAATGTCATTTTATCTGTAGACTGCGTCAACATAGGCATTTTTTTTGTTTTACATTACAACAACGGAGCTAAAAACCATGTAATTATCTTGATAAATTAATTCTCTTTACTATAACAAACCCCATAAAAAGTGTTTAATGATCAGTAAAAGCTGGCTCCAAATACTCTGCACTAGGACCCAGTTGTTATCAAAGAACTGGTAACAGCAATGAATTCTGCAGATAAATTTTTTAATAGTTATAACAATTGAAATCCGGCAAATTTTGAAGAAAACTAATAGACATTATCTCTTCATAGAAGGGCCTTAGTCAGCCTTATTAGATTTTTAACGTGTTATGATATCCAAGATGACAATGAGAGACTGCGTACGAGGTGATGGGTTGCTAAAATGTTGGCTGCAAATTTTTAACTATTAATAACCTTTAGCAACTCGTACCTGTTAACCAGAGCAAAAACAAATTATTATGGCTATGTACAATGCGTTATTGGCCCTGGGTGGCAACCGCAACACCCAACGCGAGATTAATTTTTAACAAACGCATTTTCTCGAGATGCCCTTAGCTTCTGCAATCTCTCTAACCATAATTCGACGGTCGTCTAACATCGTACGGTGAAGTTTTTCTATGTTATCGGTGGTTATTTAAATTTAAATTCAGCTACCCAAAATTCCTCTGTAGCAAAGTCCTCAAAAAACAGCGTCCGTCTCGGCTTTAATTTGCGTACGCGTTTTGCCTTTCAAATGCAAACATTTTGTGACAACTTGGTATTCGACCTCTTTCCATTTGCAGAGAAAAACTGACATTGAGTGACACAAATGACTATTAAACAACAACTGAGCGTCGAACATGGCTAAAATTTTCATACGTATTTTTCAACGAATTTTGGACTTGTGCTAACACACGAAACCAATATTGATTTTTGCACTAAACTAGAAGTTTCTGCATCTTTTGGCAGGAGATGTTTTCGTTTGAAGAGATATTATAAGTTAAAGAATTTTAGTACTAACACTAACTGATCCTTTCTTTTTTTAATTAAAGGATTTTTTTTTTGATTTAGTGCTCACATATTTGTCGATTGTTTTCATCAGAAACTTGATCACCTATTGCGGTGTCCATTTTACCAACTACCAAACCAATTACAATTCTCTAAACTCTTTCAAATATACCGTTTTTCCTAAAAGCAACATTTTCATCCACACTAATAGTATTTGGGCACATAATTAGTGTAAACTATGTGCTCAAATTTTATCAATTTGCAGCTACTGAAAACTAGCAATGGCAGTATTTAATTGTTAACGTAAATTAGCAGCTTCGTCAATCACTATACCCTGTACAGCTGCAATATTCTAGAATTCGTTAATAGGTTCGCATCTTATCAGTTCTTTGTAGATTTTCTCTCAAGTATGTTCATTAAGCTAAAAATTGATTACTCTTGTCAAGTTGCATTTGAAATCATATTCACTTATTGAATAAATATGAAATGTTAATAATAAAACGTACCAAAGCTCACGCTTTTAAAATAAAACTGGCAAAGACTGGCAATAACTCGAACATTTAAACGAGTAGTTCGGTTTAAACAAGCAATACTGCATGATAGGTATATGTATAATTCCAAAATAAAGGTAGAAACTCAACCATTCATTGGAAAAACGGAAGAACAATTTCGAAAGAAAATGTGAAAAATCTTCAAAAACAAAAAAGAGCGGCAGTCAGAAATTAAAGCATGCTACCGTATGCACATTGATAAATTAAATTTTAAGGTTGGTTTTTCTATTAAATGCAAAATTAATATTAAAAATGTAAATGCAAACCCTTTAAATTGTCTCCATTTGGAGATACCAGAAGAGGTAAGTTTTTCTAATCTACAAGAAACAAAAGATCTTTTCTAGGCCCTAATAGCATTTCACATGCACATACAGTAGTTAATATACTTAACTAGTTAATAAAGCTTTTTATCTAAAGCGTGAAACATAATGACACCGCATCCAAGTAAGCTTAATAGACGCCGGTTATTGGTATTAAACTAGATGGCGCGGATAATATTTCTCGTTTCTCTGGAGGCACTGCACCAAATTAATATGATTACTACTAGGTAGATGAATGAAGTTTAGAAGAAATCTGTGGTAAAAACGGCCAGTATAAACAACGACGAATGAAATACGTTCTTTGTTTAATTGACACTTTGATGATTTAGCCTTTTTACGAGTCGTTTCACGATAATAAATTGGATATTTAAGAATTTATATAGTTACAAGCGAAAAAAGGTAATACAAATACAAAAAATTATGCAAGTAAGGCGATATAAACTGGGCAAATTAACTTTATGTAAACAGATTGTATCTTAACTACGTCGGTAAACTATGTTGAACACTGTTATGGATACACAGGGTGAAAAACGAACCAAACTCCAGAAATGTATTGTACACGTGAAAATTCGTTCAAATTTTCGCCTGTTTTCAAGTTAATATGTCTTAAATAAATTAAAAATATCTTTGTATTGACTACCCAAGTTAAACAAAAAGACATGTACGTTCTACGTTAAAAATTATCATCGCTTCCGATATTAAAGAAATGAAGCAATCAGGAGAACAGCAGGCGCCCTTGGTAGACGAAGCATAAAATGTTTAGAGGTCAATAGCGGTATTTTTGAGTATTTACTAAAAGAACGGTATAATTAAAAAAATGTTAATGTACGAAATGTTGTTTATTTGTAATTACGTTATAACTTGAAAACAAATGAAAATCGGATAAGAACATACGAGTTCTCTTACCTGTACAATACATACATTCTTGGAGTTTGGTGCTCCCGGCTCACTCTGTATTTAAATAATTGTAATTACGTATACCACAACGTTCTTACAAATTCGGGAATTCGGTATCTTCGATGTTTCTTTATTATTTCTTTTTCTTAGATCACAATTATTATTATTGTTACTGTTATTACTACTATTCTTATTATTATTAAATATAAAAAAGAAGCTAAAGGCCTAAAACCAAGAAAGGAAAAATTAAAAAACAATTAATATTCAAGTGCTTGGTAAAAAAAAAATTTATTTGTGGTAACAGGGAACCTTTTGGTTATTTCAAATATCTACTTTTCATTAGGATGTCATGATTCGTTATCTACAACAAAACAGAGAAATGCATTATTTCCAAAACGTTACTATTTTCATTAATTTTCATTCACAAAAATAAATTGCTAACAATTAACTAGGGAACGCTTACTAAATCGAATTTTAAAGTAACATGGTACGGATCAGCAATGCTGCCACATAATTGTGGTAAATGATCTGTGAAGGTTTTATAAGGGCAAATGTATCGCTTTTGTATTACTATTTCCTAAAAGAAAAATTCTTTCAGATTTCCAAAGTTTCTAATAAAGTACAGAATTGCCTCAGTCATCCCTGAGCAATTTTAGCGTGTTCAACTTGATAATCTACTGCGGGAATTCTCAAAATGTGTTTCGCGGAACCCTGGGATACCATTGAAGGTTCGTTCCGTAACAAAACTCAAGCTTATTCAAGATGGACTAACACAGTTTTTTCTGAACACCAAATCTGCCTAGCAGGCACGCCAGAACTCGTTCGCCTAATTTAACAATAATCAGAAAATTCACCAACAACAGTGCCTGTTTTTTTTCATAAAAATGCAAAAATAATTGAATGGGTGCAATAGTTTTTAAAACAATATGATCGCGATCGACCGGTTCGCAATCACGAAGCGATTTTTGGTCGATCACAGTTGACAGGACCCGATTTATGTATCTTCTTTCTATATTCTAAAAAATCGAAATGTTATTGTTATAATTTCCATGAAAAATGAGAACCTGATTGAGATGCTGTTGTTCAATATGCCATATTTTCTTTCTAGTCATTACTAAAAAAAAATAATAATTTGGAGATACATTTTTTAATTTTTCGTAATAAATATCACGCGGATTATCAAAATAGTGATTTCAAGAAAAATCAAATTCGGGATCTTAAGACGCAATTGAAAGTTCAACAAAACTGTTTCAAAAAGCCCATATTGAAATCACGTACAGTGACTACTGCATCATTGAAAGTAAGCTATCTCTTAACGAAAAAAATTTAATTATTTCTGATTAGAAATTCATACAAAAAAATTTCTTGGAAATATAAGACTCATATTTTAATAATTTTAAAGTGAAATTATTGTTGTAATAAAAAGATCTACTATTGTTTGGAAATACTACGATATGGCGGATTAAAAAAAATGAATGAAAATATAACGGAGCAGTTATAAACATAACGATGCTAATAGGTTGATTCCCTTCAATTAAGTGAATCGACACAGCACAATTACTTATTTTTATTCGTATGATTTTTAAGGATTATCCATCTAAAGCGAATGATTTCTGGAAGTGTAGAGTAGATATATTTAAAGCTTTTAAAAACTTTCCCACTAATTTTGATTATTGTAAGTTAGTTATGTATTTAGTGCTTGCTTTATGTGCTTATGTGTGATTAGTTCTTGTTTGTCCTTAAATGGAAATAATTTGTTAGACCATTAAATAAATAAATGTTAAAGTAGTACTTTTTAAAATAATAGATGGGATACACACCAACAAGTATTTACCAATAAAAAAATGCACAGGAAATAGTACATATAACCTTTAAAACTGTTCATTTCATTCGGGAAAGTTTCCTCAAAACGCGTTTCTTCCAATTGCAACTTGATAAAGAACAGTTATTAATTATTACTACCCACGGGTTATTAATTATAAGTAGAAGTAAATTTCTTCAACGTTTTCGTAATTTATTCACCACAATAAAATGTTTCTGGAAGAGCAAGATGAAGAATATATAAATTTAATTGATGAAACTTGGCTGACTGATTTCGCGTTTCTTATATCAGATTTTACAACTAAATTAGAAAGAAAATTATTGGCTATTTATTACTATTATTTCTTGGTGCAAGTCTTTCTAGAATGTGTAATATTAAAAAAGCTCATGGTGTTGCTATTATTATTGAACATATAGGAGGTTCAATTTAGGCTAAAGTTAAAGAAATATGTTCTTCAATAATAACTGGACAAAGAGCTTTTAGATTTTATAAAATTAGAAGGTTTTTTATGAAGCTCATGAATTAAATCAATAAATGCGAATCAACATTTATTGATTTAATTGATGAGCTTCATAAAAAACCTTCTAATTTTATAAAACCTAAAAGCTCTTTGTCCAGTTATTATTGAAGAACATATTTCTTCATATCTGAGCCAATTTTGAAGGGCTAAAATACGTTACCAGTTATTCATACCACAAAATCAGCTATTTTAACTAGATAATGACAATATTCTTTTTAATCATGGTGAATGCGCTGTAATGTACGTATTGTCTTCTCGACATTAAAATATGCACACATTCTAATATAATAGGCATAGATCCCGACTATTATAATAATAATACGGCGGCTATAAAGAACACAGAGAAGAATTTCTCCTCTTGCAAGTCATGCTCGTTAGTACCAAAATACAAAATTCCCAGAATACAGGCATAATGCTCATACCTATAACTACTCGTGTCATTTTTGTTGGTTAGGGCACAGTCAAATTATATAGTTCGTATTTTATTTTTCCTATTAGAGAAAATGCAAGTAATAATAGAAGCCTGTTTCATAGTATATCTCTAAAAACGCATTTAATGGTTTCTTTCCCAAATTTTGCTGCCATATATTTAAGGTTTTCACGTATTATCACATTTCAGCAGTAATAAATAATGATTCCGTGATTTATCAAAAACATTCGGGTTAAATTTGTTCGAAATTTAAAAATTTATAAACCCAATGCCTCTTATAAATTCGCGTATTCCTTTAAAGATATAAATAAGGATTAAAGTGAACGTAAAAACGCTTAGATACGCCTTAGGTTTTGCGTATATAAATCTGCAACAGAATGAAAAATTACAAACATACTTCCAATGCATAGAATAAGAATATGAATTATTAACCACGCATGGTGGTATTTGAATTTCAATAGCGTGTTTAACAACAAAACTCAAAAGCAGAACGCAATATGCTGTACTGTACCTCTAACTGCGGAACTCTTTCTAGAAAAGAGGAAAATAATATGCTTGGATTTTAATTTTCTTGAACAATTAACATATTTTGGAATAGAGAATTTTTTAAATAAATTGCTACAATTGTTTTCCCAACGAAGCTTGGATACCTATATTATCGGAAATTTTACTATTTATTAGGAAAACAACATCTGGTAACAAGCATCAATTCAAAAAAAATTTTTTTAGTTTACTTTTAAATCTTGATGTTAAAGGTTTTTTGTTTATAATTTTATAAAGATTCAACGTAGACTTGTGTAAAACAAAATCTTTCGGGAATTAGTTTTATTGTCTTCTTCAGAATATAATAATAATAAGCATGTCAGAGCACAGATAATTTAAAAATTGGAAACAATAATTTATTGATTGGGATATTTGATTTAATATTTCCTAAACTTTGAATGAATCAAGATTTAAAATTAAATAACATAATAAAAAGAACGACTAAGAAGTTACATCATTTAATCCTAAAACTTCATTTTTATTAAAAGTCCAAGAAGAAAATTATAGGAAATTCTTCTCGATTCGATTGACGTAAAATAGAACAAATAATATTTCGTACCGCAAATATAATCCCTTTAGCATCATGCGAACCCCTCGTTTAAGTATAATTTCTCAATCTATGGATTTGAATTAATTTTGATAATTTTTTTTGTTATTAATTAAATTAGTGTCCATATGTACTCGCACCATATTGTTTACTAGCGTTCGATTTCTACTTAACGGTTGATTACTTCGTGAGAGCAAAGGTTTTATGACTAATGCTGCATAATTGCTGGAAATTATGCAAAATTGAAGTGTATTGGTAATTTTAATAAGTATTCACCACAATTTTAGACCTAATCCTTTTTCGCTACTTTTTTAGAGCAGCCTGTAATATTGACTATGAGAACCAATATTTTCAGGAAACTTTTGTTTTTAATTCCTTCATTTTCACATCTCGAAATGATTACTGTTTGCATCTACACGATTCTACACATCTAATTTTATAATTTGTACGTTCTATTAAAGCTCACAAAATAGGTTATTAGTTAAAATTGCTTTTCTAGAATATCAGCAATTTTACAATCGTGAATTGCTTTATTTTTTCAGTTTACCTTAAAAACAACAGACCGAAAATATAAATATAAATATATATATATAATAAAATATAAATAATATAGTAGGCAGCAAGTGTTAGTTGCGAATTAAAATGAGCATTTATCAACAGCGACGACCCTTACACTTGCAATATGAAATTTCGGGTATATTTCAGATACTTTTCATGGAAACTTTATATTTTTCAGGAGAAATAATGTCTTCCTATTTTAGAATTTTCCACACATACGAAATTTGCGTAAATTTCGTGAACAATAAAATACCATTTAAACCAATTATAGAAACATTTGTTCTTCACAACAGCTGATTTAACAGAATTTTAAATTATTTAAATAAGGTTATTTACACTCTCCAGTTACAAATGAGCTAATATAAAGTGCAAAGTTATGTTCACCTTTACTATAAGCATAAAATGGCATTTATTGGTGTCCCATCGCTTTATAAAATTACACCTAACTACTAGAAATCAATGAAGAATATTCACAAAATATTTGCAAATACAAAAAATCCCGGAAAAATACCTAATTTATAGCTTAGCGCACCTTTCTCCTATTGCCTAGAACAAGTGATTGCGATTAGTTACGAGTTAATAACGGAGGTGTAACAAACTTAAGCTGATAAGGTTATGTAAGAAAGCTTTAAAACTTTACGGAATAAGCGAGCGCATTCGAATATCAAAAAACGTAACTTTAATGCTAACTGTTGCGTGTTTTTCTTGCCCGCGTTTAATACACCGCGCTCAATTAATTCCGATACACGTTACGATGGAAAAAAATAAAAGGTCTTTTATTGTGCATCCAATTTTCGGTGCACGCAACAAACCGTAGGTATTCATATACAACTCGAGTTTTCGAAAGCCCGTTACTGACCCTGAAAACTCATAATTGAATGAAAAAGAAGAGAATAACGTGAAGCTGTGTCGCGCCTGAAGAATGCCGTCGGCCGCCGCTTGCGCTAGGAGGGTTAACTTTTCAAAATAAAGAAGAGTATGTGTGCATGTATATACACAACAAATAAATGATGAGAGAAAAAAGCAAGACATGTACCTGTAGCAGATTGAGGAGTAGTAGAAAAAACTGTAATAAATATCCATGGGTCATGCTCCTACACAACAATCGCCACACGACACAGCACATCATCACAAAAAATCGCCCGCATTGGGGACTTAGCAAGTAAACGCGAATAAGAAGATACCACACATTGAGAGAGATACACTCTTGCGGGCGGCCGACTGACTACTGGAGAGACGCGCAGCCGCAGGCCTTCCCGCCCTTTACCCCGCAGGCAACAGTAGTGGGATTCTCGCAGCATCAGACATGGACCAATAGCGGTGGTGAGGCAATCTTCCCAGGCTACGATCGCGGCAGTACAACTCTAGACTCTAGAGGAGTTTTTTCCATAATCATTACTGAGTTACTTTTGTTTCTGGTAATAAAACATTGCTTTTGATGACTTCCTAATGCTTTGCTTTAACTTTCTTTCGTGTTGCATTATTGATACATGCGAATGATTCGTTCTGATTTGCCGTCGCTCTTCTACCCTTCCCTTTTCTTTCGTCCGATCTTCGTGTACGCAACTATCTGGCTTTATACATATGTGAACAGGTAAAACTAAATAATAAATTCCTATATAAACTAGTTATTAGTATTCGTGTACTAGTATGTACTCTGTACACCTTTGTCAATCAAAAATGACCTCTTGCTAGGTAAATATTGAATAGAAAGCGTCTTCAACTCTTTCTTTTCTGAAGTCAAATAAAGCAAATTCATACTTACTTATTGCGTATACCTTTATTTTGAAAAAAAAAAAAAAACATTTCGCTCTACACAAAAGTATCGGCACACTCTGCACCGCACAAGTTTAATCAATCAATCAGCCGTTTCGGGGATTAGTAGGATCCTCATTCTCAGCTATTGACCGAATGATGTGAGAAACCTCTAAATCTAACAAGCTTATTCTGTCCCTACTTTCGAGAAAAATATTTATGACTTTTATCTGTGTATGTCGATCGCATGCTTAAGAGAGTCCAACATAAGCAGTGCGTGAGAAATTCCACGACCTTAATCCCGGTAGAAACTAGCGGTAAGAAATTTGTGAATCTCCTCTTTTATAGTATATCGAAAGGTATTAGTAAAGCTTTTAGGGCGGTAATTAACGTAATACAATTAAAAGCTTTCTTGGCGATTCGAAAGATAAAATATGGCGGAAAGGTCGGGAATTTACAAAATTGTATGCAGTGACTGTGACAATGTCTATATTGGTCAAACGAAAACAACGACAAACATCAGATTCAAGGAACACATCAGGTCTTATCGATTTAGTAGATTAGAATCGTCAAGTGTAGCACAACGCATAAATGAAACCGGGCGAAGTTTTCTAATTTAATATTTAAATTAGAAAACTTGAAATTGATTAAGAACGTAACTTCGCCGTGGGAATTAGACGCTTACGAAACTATTTACATAAAAAGCAACGCCAATTTAATGAATAGAGAGAACGGGCCATTGTCGTACTCGGTTCTATTTGATTTATTAAGGTAAGGCTGCGCATGTTTTATGTCTTGTACTACAGTGGCAAGAGACCCTTCCGTCCGTTTCCGCATTTTTCGCATGTCTTTGTTTTAGGTAAAAGTAGGCACCTGTAAATAATATTTTTCTGGAAAATAGAGATAGAACAGGCATGTTAGATCTAGAGGATCCTAGGAATCTTCGACACGCTGTGCGGAGTATAGCGACACTTTTGTATTGTTTTTTTCTACTTTACTCTCTCTATATTATAGAGAATATATTGAGGTGTTTCAAGATAAAAAGTACTATATATATTTACACCCTCAATTCATGAAATTATTATTTAATTGTAATGTGCATAACAAATTTGAAAAATGCAGACTTGGAATTAATTTTTCTAATTTATGTTATTTAATTTTTATGTTAAAAAAAAAGAGAAGGGGCTAATCAAAATCTCGAATTATTTCCAGTAATTTATATTTTAAATATATTTTTTTGTAAAACACACTATTTGGAATCCAGCACTCTAAACTTACAGTGGCATCTTACAATATCAGCAGCGACCGTCGTGAGCCAAGTATTGAAAATATCAAGTCGTAGGATTGGCATCTCTGGGCAAGTAGAAATATAAACACATATTTTTGCTAAATCCAATTAAAAATTTAATTTAAACCAACCTAAAAATATTAGATCGATTTTAAATTATTTAAAAAAAAACAGCAAAAGAAGCATTTCGAAGAGAATAAAACAGAATAGAAACGGAAACGAAAAGATTTTAAGAAAAATCCAGGGTGATATGAAGGTTATTTTATAACTTTTAAATATTGATGTTAGCCTTTATAATCGATTTTGCTTGAAAATGTTTTAATTCTGCCAAATTAGTTTCTGGTGTCTTCGTTTGTTTACTTACTACAAGGAAGCCAACCCAGCGGCGGCGTGGCATCTATTTTTTTTTATTATTTTTTTATTATTAAAATAGAAATTTGAAAATTTACATGCACAAGTTATCCTTGAAAGCAACCTAAACCAAAATATGTTCAACTTTCCGTTACTCTTGGTTAAAAGTATGTAAGTGAAGTGTAAAATAAAAATTTGAAAATCTAAATAGGTAAGCTATTCTTTAATGCTACATCTACTGTAATGTGTTCTTTGAGGAGAAAATTTAGAAACAAATGATTTTTCCAAAATAATACTGACACTGACTGAATAGATGTTTTAGGAGGTGAGGAAAACGAACGGAAGAGAACTTATTATTTCGTTCCACCAGACAGTCGTTGATTGGACCCTCGTGCTCCCTTTGATAATATGAGAAAAAAAAGTTGCAGCTTCTGAAAACAAACTCACAGCCATCGGATGGATCTTAACTTTGAGTGTGTGGACATACTGGACTTACTATGCGTGATGTGTGTGTGATTGCAAATCCTCTAGAGTGGATTAGGACCTGTCACTTTTTTTTTTACTACTTGTTCTGCAACAGTTTGTTATATTCATTTCTTCAATATCTCCGGATGCTTGTTCCCGTCATTTTGGGGCTCTGAAATTTGGTGGTTTCCATTCTACCACCTTTTCCCTTGTTCGCCTGTATTACACGAACTAATCATCGGATTCGTTGGCTTAGTATTTGCACGATATATGCCTTTTGATTGGTTCCATCAATTAATGGTTCACTCTCTGTCGATGCCTTCTTCTATTTTTCAACCCATGATTAGTGCTTATTATTTTTCTTTCAAATATTCTGCTGTGATAGACACATTATTTCACCGGTATACGTGATAACTGGTCTTATTAGTGATTTATAAATGTTAATCTAGGTATTTCTGCTGGTCTTCTTTTGTTGTTCTTCTTGTGTTGTTATTTGCACAAGAGACTCTGTAACCCAGTTGTATCGTTTGTTCTGTTCTTACTTACTCGCATCCCTAAGTAACTGAAGGCACTAACTTCTTTAAATTCACGTTCTCCCACTTTGATATAACTCTTCTGTACTTTTGTTTCTTTGGCGTCTCTTGTATTGATTTTTGACATGCTGGTCTTGAGCTGGATGTTATTTGCTGTGATCTTTCTAGTAGTGCTCTCTTAGTTCTTTCCATTATTATTATATCGTGGGCTATGATTTGCTGTTGCCTGCTTTTGATTGTTCCCTTGCATCCAGATTTTCTTATCACATTTTCCATTGCTAGGTTAGACAGTGTCGCCGATAGTGCATCAGCTTAGCTAATCCTTGTGTTGGTGAGCAATTTTTCTTTCCTTTATTCTTTGAGTTGTTATTCGAATTGGTTTTACAAGCTTTTGTGGTATTTCCATGTTGTTTATTACCTGATACAGTCTTTGCCTTATTATGCTGTCGAAGACTTATTTGTACTTAATAAACAAAAAGTTTCAAAATTACCCTATCTATAAATATAGCATCTTTTCGAAAAACTTTGACTGATGTAGAGCATTGCAGGCTTTCACATAACTTACAATTGTAATATTCCCAAAAAATATTCTGCTTGCTGGTAATATTCATAAAATAACACTTCCATAATAATAGATGAAATTGTTAATTGTTTTTGCTTCTTCTTTCAAATTGGGCAAAACATGTGGAATCACTATTGATTTATAGTGCAATAACTACATATGTAAAAATACTTCACGATCTAAAATATGTATTCATTGTTGTCTTTAAAACATTTTTCCGCGAAAAGGAGACAGCTAACTTTTATGGATGTTAGTTTGTTATACTTCGCACGTTTTCGTGTTAAGTAATTCCAGAATATATAAATGTTGATGTAAATCCTATAAACTTTAGTCATTGTGTTACGATACTTCAGTCGTTTAAAAAATAATCTCTATTGTCTTCATTGACGCTCGAAATTTAAACAAATTAAAATTATCGGTTGTTATTGTAGATATTAGGGAACTTTTACCATTTTTAGATTGTATATCGCCAACTTTTGTCTTTTTATCACTCCGTCCGTCTCTCGTTCCGTAAGTTAGGTGAATTTAATCATAATAATATGTTAGTTGTATTTATCCCAAACTTGTCTAAAATGTAAATAAGCATCCAAAAGTGAGATATGCAACCGCACTAAGTGAGTATAGCATTAACTATACGTGCAAGTTATTAAACGTACAAGAAACGCATATGTTTGTTAATAACATAAAAAAATATTGTCAGTGAGATATGCCCGAAGGAACAGCTATTAATAGTCGATGATATGTTCGCCTAAGCACTTGACTAATTTTTTTTCGAAGGTTACAGGAAAGCAGTATTTTTCAGGTCGCAAAATATATACGAAATATTTAGAAAAATAAATTAAAACTAATAAATAAGGTATCTGTGTTAATTAATAAATAGCTATTTAATTTAAAATACGAAAAATTTACAAAGATTTCGCTACCAAAAAAATATGAATTGAACCACAAATGTAGCTTCCTAATCTAATATTTTTTGTTTTTTCCTGTTAGGGCTGCTACTGAGCTTCTCCGGAATTTACCAATCAAAACAAAGCAAAAGTACTTTACTTTTAAAAGAAAATGATGACACCTAAAGGTATCCCAAAAAAAATTAAATCAAAATTTCAAGCAAAACAGTTTTTTTGAGAAAATCCCGACATTTTTATTTAATTATAAAGTAAACATGTGGCAATTATGTATAGAACAACACATCTGACAAATACTCTGGATTTGCTGGAAAATTTGTGTTATTTTGATGAAGTTTTTTTTTTCTTTTTATAAATTATAGAAATATCAGACATCTTCTAAAAAAAACAATTGAAGGAAAAGCAATCTGACTAACTGTTTGTATAATGCCGAATATGTGAAACCGCTAATTGCACGTAATTAAATATTTTATCCACTTTATGGAACAAGCAACGCAATTGGCGATTTCGTACAGTGAGCGAATTTTAAATCGAGTGCATGAAATAGACAAGTTATTATTTGCAAAAAAATAGCGCTGGAGTTGTCGTTCGGCTTAAGGTAAGTAGAGATTTAAATTCCAGGACACATTTGAATTGAGGGATTTTCAATGGTACAATCAGACAGCGGTAGAGAATTTACCGTAAACATTGTTAAACAATTGGGAGCTCTTAGTACTTGTAAATGATAGAGACATCTGCAAATTCAAGACAGTATAGAAAGAGGCAATTCTATTGCAAAAGATTCGATAGTAGCTTGGATGCAAGATAATATTCATTCATTCTGAGGTAAAAGTTTGTTCAGTGGAGAATAAATACCACTTATCATGATGCAATAAAACCTTGCAAAACCAAGTTGGGACAACCTATAAAATTAGATTTGGGGTCTAAAATAACTCAAGAATTTCTGATTGCTATTTCCAACGGAATACTCAAAGACGATATCGAGGAACTACTAAAAAAACAAGAAAACGAACTAAGTGAGCCAAGTCAAACAGATGAGGTTCATACCAAACCTGTGCCTCTGTGAAATAATGTTCAAGGGTTAGAGAACATGATCCTTCAAGCAGATGTACTTATAGAACAATAATCCTCTTGAGTACAGCAAAAGTTAAAAATAAGTGAAACCAGAGAGAAACCAGAGCGCGAGATACTCATACGTATTCCATGAATTGGGCACAATTTTGCCAATTGCACGTATTTAGCAATTTCACGTATTCGCCGTAACACATATAATTTTAAAGTATGCACAGAGAAAGAAATTTCTAATGAGAAAACAAAACATAAGAAAACAAAAGATAATAAACCATTATTCTTGAAATATAAATATTTTGCGATAAGGAAGATAAAGGCATTATTACATCTCAGAACAAGGAATACTTCGCTACTTTTTGAATGTAGAATTCGCGTAGATGGAGTTTTCCGGACATTAGAATTGCTACTAAGTGTACGCACGCGTTAAATAACGGAACAGTTAAATTGCTTGTTTAAGCGTGCACAACAACCACTTATAAGAAGGTTCTATGAAACTTGATAAGCTTCAATAATGCAATAATTGCAAGAACCTGGCTAATAATCAATTACTTTAATTATAAAATTTTCAATCATAAAAGACGTTATCTGATATAAATTACAAATTGTGAGGAATAAATTAGAACAGGCCAATTGAAAAAGTTGACGGGTTTATTCTCAAAAGGGAAGAACTACTACACACGCATATCTAGTTTTCTGAATTTAAATACATTAACGCTAAACGATGATCGTGACTAATCAGCACAAATTAATCTTTAACTGCAAATGCGAAATAATTAAAAATAATGCGAAAAAATATGTCGGCATATACACATACATAGCTGTTAGTCTTACCCTCGTGAAAAGCGTTTCATTTTATTTTATGTAGGCTTACACATACACATGCATAGGTATGCGACCGGTTCTACAATCTTATCTTTGCAATTACACCTTTGGACTTTCGGACAGAAGAAATTAACAGCTTCAATTATATCAAATGTGTGTAAGTAAATAATGAAAAGTTTTCGTAATTTACGTCCTACCTTATCAAGATTTCTTTTAAAACAAGAGTGAAATAATTACAGCAACATCAACAAAAATAATGTGTTTTAGTCACGTGAAATGCATGCTAATCAGCCACACTGAATCTTTTACGAATCCAATATATGTTGCAGTAGTTGTAAGAAATACGTATGGAAAAAACTTTCTTTAATTAGATACTTTCTTTCGCGAATGAACTGAAGCACAAATTGCAAGAAAATATAAAAGTTTAATTTAATTTAATTAAAATATTTTATTAGGTAAAGGTATTATTTACTTAGAATAAATATTTTACTGATTTCAATTAAGAATCGCAGTGCTTTGCAATATTGAAAGTAGGGACTACTTTAAACATTTGAAGCCATAAAACTAAATGTCACAACGAAAGGTTATGTAAGAAACGCATGTAAAATTATAATTTCAAAAAACTTGGACGAGGTTGAAAGTCTAAAAAAAAACACAGGTGATCTCGCAAGACTATTAAAGGCACTAAAAATAAAATTTGTTTTTATGAAAAGCAGTTAAAGGCAGTAGGATAGTCATTTTGGACAACCCGGATTATTTCAACCGCGTCAACAATGTACTATCATTAGGACTTTATTAAGAAAAAAATCCTTCACCGTCTATTATTTGAGAAACGGAAGAGACTCTGAAAAATTGTCTGAAACTTATTAGCGCGAACCTTAAGTTAAAACAGTTAATCCCAAACCGTGCAGTTCCAAAAATGTGCTGTTTACCAAAAATCCACAAACCGGGTAAATCTATTAAACCAACAGCTTCAGACGTAGACTAACCCACGTACAAATTGTCTAAATGGCTACAATTTACCCATCAAAGAAAATGAGGAATTTTACGTATTGTTTGATGTTCGTCCAGATCATTTGATTGAGTTTTTAAAACTCAATAAAACTGTCCCATGTCCCCTTTCAAAGTCAACTTATTCATGAGTAAATTTGAGACGTGTATGAAAACGGACATGGTATATTTTCCTGGAATTTAACTTAGGTATGTCAACTACATTTTCGCAGTCTTGGATATTAGGAAAAGTACTATTTCGGATTTCTTCCCAACGTTCCAAAATTCGAAACCATTAAATTTATGGTAGAAGAAGAAGTGAACAATTAGCTCCCATTCTTGGCCATGCTTTCATTTATTACAGGAACTTCTCCATACTTAACAGGCATTATGTGGGAAATTCCGCGACCTTAATCCCGACACATATTCGCGATAAGATATTCGTGAAACCTTCTTTCCACAGCATATCGAAAGTTTTTAAGGCTCAAGATATGAACGTATGTTTCAGTTCACGAAATGCACCTAAAAACCTTGCCAATCCGAAAAATAAACCGAAACCGTATGGTAGTGACTGTGATAAAGTCTACATTCGTCAAACGAAATGAACACATTAGGTGCTACACATAGGGTATGACAGAATTCTTATTAAAAAATTTAAAAAAATTATTAAATATTATTAAATTAGAAAACTGAAACTAATTAAGGACGTAACATCGCCGGGGGAATTTGACTTTTACGAAACCACACATAAAAAGGAACACAAATTTGTTGAATGGAGAAAGTAGACCGTTGTAATACTTTCAGACATTCGAACAAGCAGTATGTAAATTTCACACAGGTAGAAAATTACTTTATTTCAAATAAATTAAAACTTTTAATAATCACAATCAAACTGTGTGTTACTTATTGTCTTAGCCAGCGATTGGAATTGGTGTCAGAATCAACGGAATTATACCGAGAGTAGTTAAGTCAATAAAAAACTGCGGGAGTCCTGTCGTGGATTTCAGGAATGGACAAACAAGAGGTTACTTAACGACCGTTGCTCTCTAAGTAGTCAACCAGCGCTGAAGGCACTGGATTCCATACAACCAAGTCGAAACTGGTGTGGAACTTGACGTACGCGCTAAATAAGCTAGTAACGACTCTGGTCTGGACACAAGCATATGAGGGTCACCGAGGGAACTTCAAAGCGGACGAACGAGTAGGATCGTCAAATGCTGATAGAAACCCGAAAGTCTCTGTAGCCATAGCGCGCAGAAGAGTTAACAAAATAATAGAAAGAAAAGAAACCTCAAGACTGGTAGAAAAATATTCGGCCTCAAAAACAAAAATAATTCTTTGGATCCTGATTCCTTGAAAAACACTTTGCTCCTAGATTCTCTATCCGGGATTTCGAATCTGTTGAACACCAAACGTTACCAAATGCAAAAACCAAAAACATTTTGAATAATACTGTATATTTTGTCTGTGTGAAAACCAAGGATTAGCAGTACCCACGTTGCAGAAGTTCTTCAGGAAAATCAAAACATGGCCAATACTAAGCCGCTGAAAATTAGTATTCTTAATTCAATATCAAAAGGACTTCAAATGCCATATACAACAGTTTGAAAAATTTTACGCAAAATTTTAAAAATATATCCTTACAAACTGCAGCGACTGTTTGATTTGGGAAAGGCAGATTTGGCAATCAGTTGCGATTTTTCTTTGCAAACAATGATTCAGGTTGAAACTGAACCCGAATGGCTATCTCGTATTTTATGGATTGATGAGATCCCTTTACTTCATAATGGTGAGGTCAGTACTTAAACATGTCGAATATGGTCAATAGAAAATCCACAGGCAAAGTTCTTCATGACAACAAAATCACTGTTTGGTGCAGTTTCACAACTAATTTCATCTCGTATTTTTTCGAGGAAATATGGAATGACGAGGTAGTAAATGTTGCTATCTGCAAATGTTAGAGAATTATGCAATTCCACAGTTGCAAAACAAGGATGTAATTGACAGATATAATTTTTATACAATATGAAGCACTCGTACCGAAGATTTATTAACTGATGTTTTCCAAGATCCTGTTATAAGCAGACATTTTAAAAATTCATGGTCACCAAAATCTGATCTTTTGGGGTTATTTAAAACGATTAATGATTAGAATACAACCAAAAACGCTAGACGAATTGAAAAGTATTAGGGGGCAAATTGCTCCAGACAAAACGATCGAAGTTTCCCTTGATGGCGCAATGACGGTCGCAAGGAAAAATATTTCATAAAAAATTGAACTTGAAAATCACGGCAAAAAGTTGCAGATGGTATTACCATTGGAGAGTTTTGTTATGATTTAGAAGAAATTATCAATGAACACAGTTTTAAACGGGATCAGATCTATCACACAGATGAAATCGCTTGCTACTGAAAAGCCATTTGGAAAAGAACTCTGGCTTCAGAAAATGAAAAGATTTTCCAAGATATGAAATGAAGAAAAATCGTTTTACTGTATAATGTTGTGCAAATGCGTCTGGAGATTAGCTATCGTTGACAAACCAAGACATCCAAGAACACTAACTAATCTTAAAATAATTCCAGTCGACTAGTATAGCCTGGATTGATTGCCAAACATTTAGGGAGATCTTTATCCACCAGTAAATTATTTTTTGTTAAAAAATAAACTAGCCGAAAAGACACTGCCCACTGCATAAATATTTAAAAAAAGAGATGGCAACATATTTGTTGCCTGTTTGCCTCCTGACATATTATCCATTGCTCAACCCGTGGATCAAGGAGTAACAAAAAAAAATTAAGACTGTATAGACGAAATTTCTTGATACAATTACTGAAAGAAAGCATCAAAACAATGATGGCTTAGGAAACGGCGAAAATCAAAGTAAGAGTGAGAAAGAGGAAGAGAAAAGAAAATATCCCATAACCAATGTCTACAATGTGTGAATGTTTTGCTGGATTATTTCAGGACAAGAAAGGTAACCGTTTCGTGTTGATCTTCGAATTTTGAATGAGTTGTAAATTGATTACAGATTAATATCAGGATATGAGTAACATTTTACACCTTAGAAGAATGAAAGAAACGATTAAGGAAAATTAATTCGAAGCTTTGAAACAAATTTTAATAATTAATTTATACACATATGTAGATATCTAAGTACATTTATCTAAATTTAGTTTGATTAACATTTTTGTGTTCCGTCGAACCTTCTTTATTAAATGCAGGTTTACGTGTCCATAAAGTATGGATAATTGAGGTTCTATTGTACATATCAATAAATTGATGATTTATTTGTATGTGTAATTCTAGCTTAAACGTTTTGTTATCGATACGATTTTCTGAACAAAGTATAGTGAAAGTTTGCCTTTTTTGCATAGTTCATTTTCTAATCATAAAACCATTCGTTTATATAGCAATTTGTTTAATTCAACCGAATTATTGGGAGCATTAACTCGTCATTATTGCAAAATGTTAACGAGTGGTGTCTCAAGAGATTATACAATCAAGGCGCGTAGTTATGTTTGCGAACGACGGTAACTTAATTTGCTTCTCTCCATTAAAAACTGTAAGAGACCTTCACAACTGTACGCCGATGACCAATGCGAATCGTTCGCTGCTGAAGAATTGGCACTAACCATAAAGTACATAGGTACATGTTTTCGCATATCCGTGATTGAATTCAAATACATGATGTGTGGTGGCCGTCGTGCAGTAAATCGGAGTTTTATTTCTAAGAAATAATCCAAGTACGTATACTACGTATCTCTAAGACCACCAGGATTTGATTCGTTTCATAGTAAACTATCGCAAATATGCTGTTAATTTAATCGCACTTTTTATGGAATATCGAAACGTTCTAATAAAGATTAGGGAATAACGACACTGGAACGGCTGTAAACCAGATAATTACCGCGTAATTACCGACTTGTACTATCCAACGACAATTAGAACATTAAGTGTGATTTTATATAACTAAATGGGGGTAAATTTTAGTGGAAGTACGTGATGTAGAAATCTTAGGCAATGTTTGTTGAATGTAAACGAACTGTAATGACCGCGAATGAGACTGTAATGAAAGTAAAGTGTGCAGAATCTACGAGTTTTATATAATTGTAAGTTGGAATTGTTGTAAGATTCATTTAGAAATGCAATTGAAGAATTGAATTAAAAATATTATATAGTTTAGTTATTTAAGTTAGGTCGGGTCAAATCGTAACTTTTGTGAAAATACACTAGTTTGATGGAAAAGTCTAAGAGAAACTTTTCTATTTTAAAGACCAACAATGTTCCTAGAGATTTTTTATTTTTTTAACAACCAAAACTGCTGGCAACAACATTGCGTATAACCAAAGTTAAAAAGAAGTTACATCTCCTTTAACCTTAAGGACCGCTTTATTTCGGAAAGGCATGGTGTCAAGAGAATTACATTATAGTAAGTAGTAAAGTCTCCATGGCATTTAAGTCTAGGCTAACGCACACCTTGATATGAATTTAACAGGACGGATAGATGTATCGTCCTGGTGAAATGAAATTTTCTTGCACTTGTCAACAATGATTCTTCAAGAATTTTGATATATTTATAGACTTCACAGCGTCGTCTATAAAAGTTAAAGTGCCAAAGTAAAGTAGTAATAATAATAATAATAAAACATGCCTCACATCCCAAAAGATTTTGTGGGCCGTATCGGTTTGCCATGAGTTATTATTGTGCCCGTAGCGCGTCTTAAGATGTCTATCCTCAACATTTTCCGTTGAATGGGGAAACAACGAAAACCTATAGGGTTCAAAGCCGAGAGCCCAACACTGA
Source organism: Oryctes borbonicus (assembly GCA_902654985.2). Taxonomy (NCBI): domain Eukaryota; kingdom Metazoa; phylum Arthropoda; class Insecta; order Coleoptera; family Scarabaeidae; genus Oryctes; species Oryctes borbonicus. The sequence continues at coordinate 3,873,441 of LR736861.1, read as the reverse complement.
TAGCAAAACACACTGGACAACAGTAACTAAAAAAAGCTTTGTATTTTACGCCAACTAAAAAATAAAAACGGAAGAGATTACTTGATAATTGAAATGTAGAATAAGGAAATTGAAAATCCTTGTACTTAATCCATTAGCTTCAACAACTGCATTCATATATCTACATTTTTTTGTTTATTTCTTTCCAACACTGGTTTTGAAGTCGATTATCGAATTTTTATGATATATGTAACTAAAATAATATTAGTTGAGTGTAGGCTTTCACGACCGTAATCCATAGTAGAAATGTCTTTCGGGTGATGCCGTGTAGTTAATATTTTACTTGACGTTTCGCTGACCATGCGGTCAGCTTCTTCAGAAGATTTCTAAAGACTTCTAAAGACAGTCTTTAGAAATCTTCTGAAGAAGCTGACAGGACGGTCAATGAAACGTCAAGTAAAATATTAACTACACGACATCACCCGAAAGACATTTCTACTAAAATAATATTATATTGCATATGCAGTACTCTTTTACCTAATCGTGAGAGTCATTATGCGAATTAATAAATAATTGAATAAGAGTTTTCCGTATGTTCTAAAAGACGTTAATTTTTGCAATTATAAAGTTAAGAGAAGAGATAAATTTATTTTCTTGTGCCAACAACGAAATGGAAATTTGAAAAACTAGGTTTGTTCGAACACACGTTTCTGAGCAGTTCTAGAACTAAAATTTTAGGACGTAGTGTATTGTTGACGATTATTAGAGAAGAAACGTTGCATCAGTTTTTGCAAAGAGTTTTTAATACTTCTAATAAACTAAATCTGTAAAAAAAGAATAAAATGTTTGTAGATACTCTTACTTTTTACTTTTAATGGAAAATAATTTTTGATTTAAACGGGTGATTTTACGGAGGTGTCTCCTTTTAAACTTGAAATATTAAAGAAAAAAGAAAAATATCCCTTTTGAAAGTAAGCTGTGCCTTGACAACAAAATGATTATTGAAAACAATGTACAAATAAAAAATGAACGATAACACTTATACAGCACTATTAAAAATTGTTCAAAATTGCCACCGCAGAACCTCTGTTGCCAATCCACGAATTAGGAAATTCTTGACTTAAATATTGACAGTTACATCTATCAAATTCTTAACTGCTAAAAGCACATCATCCAAATAATCTTGAAATTCATTATGCAAGAAATTTAAATATTTGAAATATTAACCTTCGCAAAGCGGTATGGACTCAAAATAATGCTATTTATAATTTCACACCATTGATAAAGAAACGTATCTAGAAATTGGTATTAAATGTTTCACACGGATTTGCATCTCTTGTTTGCCAAAAACATGTATTATGTCAACTTAATATACTATTATTAGAAAAATTTGATTCGTCCAATCATAAAATTTTATTTAAAAAATTTGGATTTACAATATCTTATAGTTTTAAATAATTGCAGAATTATGAAAGTTATAAATGCTGTAATAAATTTTATAAGCTCTACAATCATGTTTTTTCAAAATCATACGTATACTTGGAATAAAATGTATCCAAAGACCCAAGAAAGATTGAAAAGGACCCCCTCGGTCGTTTGGTGTGTTGGGAGAGCGCGCCGTATTGTTTTCTCTTTCTAGAGGATCCGGGTACTTCTTATTGCAAGTGTACCTTCGCATGCCTTGTATTTAGTTCCAGTACAGCTTCTCTAATTGAATTTCCAGGGTAAATATTGAAATATGCTGACATATCAAATTTTCATTTATTTCATGAGGTTCGTGTGTTCTCGACAGGGGCCCACTTCTATTCGCAAAATTACGAATGGCTTGAATGAAAGTAATCCGGCTATTGTTCTTAGTATAAGCGCCTTAAATTATTATTTTATAAATCATATTTACCTTCTCATTAATTGAATAATCTGCCATTATTTACATAAATTAATAATGTATTTAGGCCTCACAACTTACTTATATCACAATAGCAATACAAAATAACATTAAACTGTCATATTTTGTTCTCAAGGCATAACTATAGAGTTTAAAAGAAAAAGCTCTGATACTTTTTTAAAGCAAACATTACTTTCTAATAATTGTTGTAAAAAAACGCAATTAATAAACTGCAAAATCCGAACTTACCGTTATTAAACGTTAAAATATATATAAAAATAAATTGATATATTTTGCTACACCTTAGATTCTTTAGTATTTGCGACGAAAAAATGGTTTTCGCCGACTAAGCAAATGTTTTTTTTTTATTTTTATTTTTGTAATCACAATATATTCCAAATTCTTTTTTAATGGTCCGACATACTTCATATTTGCATTAGTTTTATCTGTCAAAGTAATAGAAAAAAACTATTTGGATAACAATTTGCTCTTTCAATTTTGAAGAATTAAAATTGCAAATTCCTCAAATTTACATACATTAAAATATGTACCACTAGTATATAATAGAATTGTTTGTAGAACATATTTAGTGTATTGTTTCTTCGCACCTTCTAAACATGTTCCCAAAGCAATTAATTTTGTTATACTCATTAGCAGTATTTCACGCTTCGATGGGTCAAGGTATGGAAGAGCTCTATGCAATGCAGCTTGACGTGAAAGGTGTTACAGGGAATCTAGCAGTAGACGGATTGCCAGATCCCTATGAGGTACTATGTTTCTTGATATTGGTTTCCTGAATTTTAATAAACAGCATTTTAGATTGATTTATCCATGTTAAATATGACCAACAATTTTTTCGAAGGCAAAGGATCCAAAGTTATTGGCGGCGTTGAAGTTCCAAAGCATTACTTTCCATTTCAGGTAATATAATCTTCCCAATTAATCAATTTTTAGCTGTTAATCTTAAATTATTCTAAGTAAAAAAGAAACAGTTATGTATTTTTGTTTACTGAACTAAAAAAAGGGCCAATTTCGTATTTTGTGCATTACCTTTTGATGTTATTGGCAATCCAATCGCATTTTGGTGTCGAGGGAAGCGATGCCACCTTTCTTAAATGCATCACCCTGCATATATTTACGTTTTTGGAAAGTGAATGAGAAAACGAATCTAACAACATGACACACATAATATGTACGGTAGACTTTAACTAAAGAGGTATTACGATATACAGCAATAAACACTTTGATATGTTTTTGTTTTCAAGCTTATCTGAATAGGAAAAAAAAGCTAAATTGGCTTCTGTGACGCAAGTCCATCTAATGACTTTGCCTGCTTTCTACCATATAATCCATATTATGAAAATTAGGTTTATGAAATTTTAAAGTCTTTCGCATAAAATTTTTATTATATTCGTTGTTTTGTGATTTTTTTTTGTGTTTTTCTCGGCCCGTACTTGGCCGCCCTTTACTCGGCATCAAACGGCCATGGGTCAATAAATAACTTAAATAAACGAACAACAAAGTTTTGTAGAAAACTCTAATTCGATCATTTATTATTTCGAATAATTCTTTTTTATAGCCCCTTCACGTTTAAATAAGAAAATGCTACCTGTAGCAGTCTCGTAATGCAGTATTCAATTATAGCGTTCAGGTCAGGATATTTAATCAATATAACATGTATTGTATAGCTGGATGCATGTTTTCGTTACCTTTCCAAAAACTCAAAAATGTACTGGATGTTCCGTTTAAGATAAGAGAATTGGTATCACTTCCGATAAGACAAGAAATGTAATTAAACCACTGATAACTTCAAAAGTGAGATCATGAAAAATAGCTTTTTCTAAGAATCGCGCACAGCCCACTTTACACAAACCACTTACTTAAAGGCTCCTGAGATTATGAGAAGATTTAAGCCTGTCGACTCAGTTGGGCTGTAACCGTACGTAAAAGAGAAATTGTATTTTCTTGGTTTCAGGCCGCTTTGTACATATACTTTATGGATGGATCGAACACGTTTTGTGGTAGTTCTCTAATTAGTCAAAGCTATGTCTTAACTGCTGCACACTGCGTTTCAAAGTAAGTACAATTCAAGCCGCTTTTTGAGCAACCACTTCAGTTAGCAACCTGATCACAACACAAGTTATTTGATTAATTTGAAACAATTGTTTTGGAAATTCGTGGATTTCCATTGTCGACAATACCACCAACTGATGTGAGAAAAAGAATTTAATTCTAACATTACTTACATTTACTCATACAACATTACAACAAGCTGTTTTCTGTTTTCTTCACCAATGACCTAAAATTCCAAACAAAATAAAACACTGGAGAATTAAGTACACTATGTGATTACTTAGAATTATGGATGCAAAATGTTTTTTTTTTCATCGTCAACCTTTAGTACTGTATCGTATAATTAATGTTACTTTTACAATAATTATAATCTACTTAGAGGCAGAACACATCAGAAAATGCCTAGAAACAATAACCAAAAAATATGCTAGGATAGCTTAGCTTCCTCATGGTATTGGTGGAATAATTCAGAGCAAACGCAACAAAAGGAGAGAGAAAAAAATATACTAACACATGGACATGTTTCTGCCTACTCGGCGTCATCAGCGTGGTTTCGAGGATATTTTTCATCTCTACTTTCTGTCGCTGTTGCTTCCCCTTTTGTTGCGTTTGCCGCGAATTATTCCATCAATACCATGAGGAAGCTAAGCTATCTTAGCATTATATTTTTTGCTGCTTAGAGGCTTTGGAATTTGTCTTAATAATAATGCTTTGACTAAATGAAATTGATTTTTGCGAATTTTAGTCCCCATTCAATATTGGTCGTGTTGGGTGCCTCAGATTTATCCAAAAGTGAACCAACGCAACTTCGACTGTACGCCAGTAAATATACTTACCACGCACAATGGAGCACCCAAACACTTCGGAATGATATTGCCGTCATCCGTTTACCGATTGCTGTTAAATTTAATGGTATAGTATAATTCATTCTATTCTTTCAAAGCCTTAATTCTCATATTAAAAATAATTTTATAGCCGGAATTAAAATTTATTTAAAATTCTATAATAACTATTGGTTCTTTGTTATAAACGGTAATATTAGTAAATAATTGGTAAGTAATCAACAGTTTATTGGAAATTGTTTTACGGTAATTTTATAAAAGCGATTACTTGGTTATCAGTATTGTATGTTGGTCATCAACCAAGTAAATGTAATAAATTCTAAGACAAACTGTTCTGTAGAGCGCCGCACGGTAAGCAACCAACAGTACAGCAGCTGCGTTTTATCTTATTTATGAAACAGCAGAACTTCCAATCAGTCTCGAACTGTAAACCATGTAAAAGGTATATAAAAATACACCTTCGTCCTTCCTATATGTACCATCTGCCTTAATAATTGCCTGAAAAACGATTAGGTATCCACATTATTGATTTTATTTCCAAGTTCCACTCTACTCTTCGTTTATGGAATTTCCCAATCAATTTTTTGTTTTTAATACCATGTTTTCTAATATTAACACTTAATGTATGCCATAGATTTTCTATGGAGCTAATGTCGGGGTTCTAAAGTAGATGACGAAATGTTTTACTCCTTGTGTACAGTAGCCATCTCTTAACAATCCTAGCAGTATGCTTAAGATTGTTGTTTTGGCGGTGTTGTTCGGGCAGCTACAATATTGTCAACAAAATACAAATTACACACCCCACAGTATACAACCTTATATAAGAATATTTCCCTGCTATGTGTTATAGTAGAATCTATGATATTCACTATTTGATTTTCGTCATATCATTAGCCTTCCATCAGGTGCAAATAAATTAAATTTTAATTCATCGCTAAAAATAACGTTTGGCAAAATTTTGTTCATTTTATTATATTTCGTTCGCTAATGTATGGTTTTCGTCGGGTTCTTCTTCCGTGGTATTCTGCTTTTCTAATTACAAACTGTATTGTTTTCGGAATTACTATTTTTTCAGAAGCACTTCCAATATTGGCAGTTAATTTGAATACACTTATTGTCGAATTGGCCCGAACCTCTCTAAGTATTGTTCGTTCCTCTCTTTCATTTATTCGTGGGGTTTCCGCAGTGTTAAAATTTAAAATGTGCAATTACTTTAAAGATGAGCAATGTTGCAGATAGCGGTTCTTATTTAAGGTAGTTTATCTGGGCAAGTGCATAAAAAAACATACCAGGTAGTCATGTTTATTTATTTTCCTTACAATTCAATCAAGTGCTTTGCAATGTCTTTTGCAAAATACAGTTCGTGTCATTTACGATGTTGTCTGTGGCATTGATTACATTTACAGCAATATTTATCTATTCTCACACTATATCCATTAAACCACTTTTTTCTATTGTTTTGTAACTAAAATATTTAAATTGCGTTGAACGATTCTCGAATGACAAAGTAATCTTTGAAAATTAATTTAAATTAAAATTAATCAATTGAGGAACAGGCTTTCTAAATGCATTTCGTCCAAAAGTAGAATTTTTTAACCAAAACTGGCGCGATAATCTATGAATGCATGGTTCTTAGTTTATAATGCTATGTAATAAAATACTTTCTAGATACACTTTATTGCTTCGTGTGAAATAAATCACATAAAACTTCTGCGTATAACATGCCCAACGTTGAAAGACATCCCAACAGCATTTTATTCAATGAAAACAAATTGACCGTGCCCGACCAAAGATAGTTTTGTGTTGTTATTTTTTTAAAAGCAAGTCAGAAAATAATGATTACAACTAAAGGGGATCATGTGCTTGGGGATTCTGACCGCGGTAGTAGAAAAAGAAAACGAAATGAGTCGAAAAGTGCGTAAAAATGAAATAGAGTATATCTAAAGTTTTGAGTCTCATGCTCATATAGTATATTTTCTCTTATTAAGACACTCAGATCACGACTCAAATTTAGAACATTTACAATCATAAACGTTGGTATTTCCCATAAAATAAAATATTATTTTTCTTTCTAGTTTAGTTATTTTAGCACGACCGTCGCGCAAAGTCATTGAAGTGTATTTAAGAAATATAAAAGATGCAGTTTCTGCTATACTAAATGCAATGTGTCTGCCGCACGTTTGAGTTTAATTTGGAAAGTATCAAAAACAGATGGACACGATTTTAGTTACAATATTTGTCAAAATTAAACGGTTTGCTTCTCATTAGTTAAAAAAAAAAACAAGTAAAGCGTTGTTTTACAAAAGCCTCGATTTCTTAAATTTATGGTTAATTTACTATTCCTATTCAATTCATAAGTCGTCTATATCTTTTTATATTGCGACAAGTAGCTTTCGCTAGATTGTCGCGTACTTGATCAAAATGAATTTAGTGAATGTAATTCTTCTTTTGGTGTTTTTTAATTTTTTTATCATACATAGATGAATAACTGTTCATGGACGAGTGAGCGGCCTTTTAAATACAGACATTGAAGCTTTGTTCGATATCTAACTGAACTGTTAAAAAAAATAAAACATGCGTACTACAAAGATGCTAAAGTAATTTCATATGAGCTATAGTTACTACGAATAGTTCAGATTATATACGGGAGTAGTCTGAAAAATTTCCAGCATAAGCCAGAAACAATTTTTCGTCAAATTCAGTTTTATTTCTCAACAGTCCTTGTAAATTTCACAGCGATGCTTCCGTCCATTTAATCCGTTCAAATAATTATTGGCGTCCTGCTCAGCAAAATAGGCGTTTGCAAATGTGATGGTCTTATTCGATTTCCGACCGAAACTTTGAGCCTAGGAAACAGAAAAAAGAGAGGCAGATCTGGGGAATTAATTTTCGCAATGGCGACTACTAAAATGTAAGACAATGCGTTGCTTTAGTGGAATAAATGCGGTCGCTTTTCCGCAATTTCGGCGTTCAGCTTGTTAAGTAATGATGCGTAACATGTCGCTGTTACTGCTTTTCCTTTTTTCAAATAGTTGGTTAACACAACTTCATGACTATCCCAAAAAATGGTCGCTATTACTTTCCTGGTCGATGGAACAATCTTCGCCTCTTACAGGTCGATTCTCTCGCCGCACGCTGTTTTAACTGTGTATTGGTTTCAGAGTGTACTATGCCAAACTCCAACTTATTTTTCTTAAATTGATTCAACAGGGCTTTGGATATGTTTATTCGAATACGTTTTGTCATAAGTGAGCAATCGTGGCACTCAACCTGTGGTTAGCTTTTTTATACCCAAGTCTTCAGTTAGTACAAATCAAACACATTTTTTCGAAATGAGCGCAGCCTCTGCTATCTCTTTAACCTTCGACGGTTATCTATCACTATTTGGCGAACTTTTGCGATGTTATCGTAGTGGTTGCAATTTTTGGCTATACAAACGATTGTTAAACAACAACCGAGCATCCAACATGACGAAAATTTTCAAAAGTATCTTTCAACGCATACGCAATTATATTACCAAAATATCTTTGACGTGTTTTGAACGATTTTTTCCCTTCTTCTCTGAGAGGTGGTATGTTATCAAAGATATTCCATGTAATAAATTCTAATGAATAATTCCAGCCGCTATACGACCAGTTACTCTTCCAACCTACGAGGATTCGCGATATGGATTTGAGGAAACCACGGTTATGGTTATAGGTTGGGGAAAGACGTCCGATTATTCCGATACGTCTACTAGATTGCAATATGTGGAATCCAAAATTATACCAATCGACGCATGCTTGAATTATTTTCCATTCATAACATATGCACAAGTATGTGTCGGAAGCGATAAAATATCGGGCCCATGCAATGGTGACTCAGGTGGTCCATTGATCAATAACAATAAACAGGTCTGTGGCACCAAGACAAAATTATGTGCTCAGATTAACGTTTGTATTTTTATTATAGCTTGGAATTGTTTCGTTTGGTGGTAGAAGTTGTACTACCGGAGCTCCAGCAGTCTTTACTAGAGTTTCCAGTTATTTGAGATGGATAACAGCTAACACTGATGTTACTATAAAAACTAGCAATATGTAATATTTCAATTGTAAAATTACCCAAAATTATTGTATAAATTATGTTTTTTGAATTGTGACGAGATGTTTTAAACCTTTACCTATTTAAAAGATCTTTACCGTAGAAAGTGTAGTTTTATTGCTTTGGACTAGTTAATAATTGTTGAATTACTTTTTCCGCTTTTTTGTCACCAAAAAATAAATGAGAACATTAATTATAATATACCGCCAGTCTTTTTGTTTTTGGAACCCATTTCATTGGTAGGCTGGCATTCAAGTAAATTATGAGTTAACAACATATTGTTTAATTTATAATAAATAATTGAATAAAGTAGAGAAAAAGGACACTATACTCTTGGTTTCAGGGTGTCAGCTTCTGTTGACGTTTCGTCCTCACTCTTATGGGACATCTTCAGGGCTGTTTATTTCTGGATGTTTCGGGTCAATGGACAGAAAAAGCTACGGATCAATGAAGCGTGGCGGTTGCTACAAGGTTTAGTCGATTGGGATTAACGCATGTGATGTAAGAGGTAGCCATCTTAGCGATTTAAGCTCTCAAGACGTTTGACCTTTATAGACTCGTGGTTTTTCTTACTATAATAGTGATAGTTTTGTTTCATCGAGGTACATACTACCGCATACGGTAAACACTAGGTGCTTCCACATGATTGCGGTCTTTGATGGGAAAGCAGTCTGAGAGTTTGAAGATAGTTTTTATGTTGTTCCTGAAGAGAATCTTGCCAATGCGATTGTGATGTACCTTGAATGTAGGGTAGATATGCTTGCTTAGGTAAATTAGCATTAGATGAGAGGAGTTGCTGTGGAGAAGGGTTGGTGGTTAATGGTAGCTTGAATATCTTTCCGTCAGAACGTCTGTGTACGAGAACATCGAGGAAAGGAAGACAATTGCCCAATTCGATCTCCATGGTGAAGCGTATGGAATCATGTTGAGAATTCAGAAGCGATAGGAAATTTTTTAAAGAGTCGTGTCTATGAAACTAGATGGCAAAAGTGTAATTACCAACACTTTGCCTTGTTGTTTGAAGGCTTTCATAAAGACGTTGGCGACCATGGGAAATGCTCGCAGTATTTACCATGAAACTGACAATAGGTACAAGAAAGATAAGCTTCAACCAAGTCAAGCAGATTATCCGGTTGGACATAGGAGCTTTGGTGAATAAGGATATGAACTGACAAGTAAATCGTCAACTCTTTCAGTCGTTTGACGAAATGTTGAGAATTTTGGATAGAAGAGCCGCTATGTTTAGCATAAAGTTTTAGAAGGTTATAACGGCACTTCAATAATTTGTAGGTAAGGTTATTGATGGTGCTGATAATAGGACGTAAGGGGATATTAGGTTTGTGAATTTTAAGGAGACCGTGTAACTTTAGTGTTGAAACGTCAGTAGAGAGAAGTGACCTCTGAGTATTGGTAGGGGTAGATTAATGGAGTTAATGATGGAACGCTCAATTTGAGAAGTACTACACATTAGTTTTAATGAACATCTTTAACAAAAGGAAACGTGTACATATAGGAAATATAATCTGAAGGGAAACGTCCAAAAGCGTCATATAATACAGGTGTTCTATTAAAAGAAACCTTCGTGTACCGGAAGCCAATATTCTGTATTGTTGAGTATAATTTTGTATTGTGTAGAAGTTCCCCCAAATATTGCGTTCGAAATACGAATTAAAGAAGAAGCCTTTGGAACGATTAATTTTAAAAAACAAAAGTAATTTAATGTTTCTATAGGGCTAAATTTTCCCTGAAATAAATTAATTCATTAAAATACATATAAGGAATCACCTTCTACACGAGGACACATTTTTTCTATCAATACCATTTACGAGTTATAAAAAATTAATCAACATTGGAGGGTATAATAAAACAATATATCCTATTACCAATAATACTTATAATTAACAATATATAAATTTAATACATAACAAATACAATATTTTTTTAATTTAAATAGAAAATATATAAATTTGCATAATACTTAATAGACATCATATACAGATTATATCAATATCATATAATTAATAGGTTACGTTCTAGTAATATTGATCTAGGGTTATAATCACTTTATTAGGTATCCAAAGGCTTGCCAATATGACAAAATTATTTACGTCCTTAATTTTTAAGGGGGTCTAGACTTTCCAGCGAAAAATCGTCGTTTCCAAAGCTTATGCCACGACTGAAGCCGGTCTGAAATCGATAATAATTAAAAATAAGAAATTTTCTTAATTATTCCTCATTTCGTCGGTATTGCCTTTTTTAACCAACCTTCATTTCTAATATTCTTTTATCCAATAAACCTATAGCATTTTCTATATCCTGCGACGTTGCCACATTCCCAAAATCACCCATTTCAAACGGATCTAATATCTTGGCACTGAAATACAGAGATAATTGCATAATAGCAATCAATTTTCTACAAATTAACGCCTACCTATTAGGTGTAGTAGATGTAACAGCGGGAACGTTATGAAACGGAGTGGATCCAAAAAGATCTTGATTGGGCGTTTTTGACATATTGTCGTTATTATTATTTATGTTAATACTAAGATTAGTTCGTCGTGGTGCTTTGGGAGGCGGTGCCACTGAAAAATAATACGATCGTTTGGTATAGGCAGTCATCACACTTAAAATAAATACTCACGTAAAGGTGGACTTGAAGGATTACCATTCGTGGTAATAAAAGGTTGGGTTGGCGTATTATTTTCGAATGATCTGGGATCAAAATCGTTATCTTGATCGAATTCTCCAAGAAGCAGGCCTTCCAATTTCGTTCCGACTGCTGGAGAATTGTCAAAATTCCGTGGCGGCACCGGTGGAGCTAAAAACAAAGGAAATGTGATTATTTGTATTAAGTAACGTTTAAGTATATCGTCAATAAAGCAAATAAATCGTTCAGTAATATAAGAAGCTACATAATACGTATCATTTTGTAAGATTTAATTCGATCAAATTAAGCTAAAAATATAGGGGCTGCTTAAATTTATGTACACTAGCAGGTGTTTTAAGTTAACTGATTACGAAATAATATACTTACATTTACTGGAGGTACGGCCATTTAAGTGAGCATAAAGTTTTGAGAGAATAGTTTTTGAGTTAAAGTGTTATGTGCTAGTACTTTTTTATTATTTTATTTTAATCACTGAAGAAATAAGTCAATTCAATGTTTTAAATACTTCAGATTCAGTAGAACCAAGAATAACGTAAATCTGCAAGCAAATTCAATGTTCTAAGAGTTTAGGAATGGGAAGAATGTCACCACCTTCATGTTATGTAACAATAAGTATACATATTTGGCTCTATCTAGAATTTTCAGTAGAACGCCTTCGAAATATACAAGCTGTTCGGCAGTGAAAAACAAGTTTGCCGAATTGAAGCACCGGAAATAAAATAGCAATTTTTCATCTATAACCCATAAATTCATACTTATAGCTAAACGTTAGACTTGCGTTTGAATATTGTATCCAGTTAGTTAGTTGGGTTACTATGACATCAGTAAACAAAACATACTGACCAGATGTTTTTAAACTATTGATTCAAAGTTTAAAGGTGAGTGCTGCGTTCGGAAATGGCATCCAAGTCGCTTATGATGTTTGGTTATGATAATAATATTGTAAACAAAACGTACTGAACACTGATGGTCTTAGGCTGTTGATTTAATGTTTCGACTCTAAGTAACGATAATGAGTATAAATTATTTATAACGAAAAGGTGAAAGGGATGACGAATTTTATCAGAATATCTAATATTCAGAATAAGAGAGGTAAATTTAAAGGAACGGACATAAATTCCAATTATCTTATCTATAGTATACATATTGTTAATATTTACAAGTTAATCTTTTAAGTTAGGCGGAATAATTGGAATTTGTTTTCCAAAGGTACCGTGCGTGAAACCCGTTGAAAAAAAAAATCGAAGCTATTAGTTTCGAATAAAATACTTGTTTTAAACAGAATAACTTATTTTGAATTTGTATTTTCTTCTTTTGCTTCAATAGCGTGTGTTCTCCACAAAAGCCCTTACAACTGCAGTCATTCGTCCTCCCACACTTTTCATGAGGCCATTGATCAGTTTTAGGGTGGTCATTCTTTAATCAATGCAATTCTTACTTGTTATGCTTTGATTATTTGGTATTCTTGGCCCAAGATTTCTGTTTAGCGTGGATATTAACGGGTTTGTGTAAAAAAAGTACGCTGTTCAATTCATTGTTGTTAAACTCACTTGGTTTAAAAAGTCAATTACACAATGGGATTAAATTTTCGCCGATATATGGAATAAAAAAGCTACCACAAAAAAATAGATGGTGGTATTAAAAAAATAGTAAACAAATAAATTGAATTTGACAAAATTTGTTGTTCAATACAATGATGATAATTATCGATCAGGTTGTATACAGGACGATGTTTTAGAGATTACGTTATTAAAAAATTTTAACTTTCTACTATTAACACAGAATAGGCTCAATTTTATAACTTCAGAAGGTTGGTGCATTCTGTACACTTGGGTGGATATTATAAACGTGAAATTATTGCTTTCTTGCAATAGTTATGGGACATCTCTTGCTCGCTCAATTTTTCGAGTTAATGAAATAACTCATTCTCTACTTAGTAGTGTCAAGGTACGCGCACAAAGAAAGCTGATTCTTACCGGAATCTACAAACGCTTATGGGCTTCGATAAATGCATGCATTGTTTCAAATGAGTCTATCCAGGTGCAGGTTTACTGACACTTGCTATCAGCGCTTCAGCGTTGTCAGAATGATTAGTTCAGTGTTGTTATGTCTCACGAAATTTCACCAGTTCTGGGAGTTTTAAGTCCAATTTGGTTATTTGGTGAAAACTTTTTCGAAATACCAAAGAGTTGGCGATTTCTCAAATACAGGAGTATTATTTTTTCGTAATAAATGTTGTTTAATACAGGCAATAATTTATAACTAACTACTGTCATCTAGTGATCAATATCTGTGACTGATATTAAATTTAAGTTTAGGAATTTGTATCTTGGGGATTCTTCGGGTATGTCTCGTGTATGATATCTAGTCAGGAACTAGAAATAATCTTTATGCGCGAATAGTAGTGTATATGAATCTGATATTTAAAAAGTAAGTGCCCAAATTCTTTTAGTATATTTTCATCGATTATTCGTAGATACCGCAAAGACGAGAAAATTTTTAGCGTCTCTACCAAAATCAGATGCTACAATCTCGAATTAACCTTCGTATTCATCTGAAATAGAGACACAATTTGTAAGCGTAAACAACTTTATACCATCTTTATACTAATTATAAGAACTGGTGAAAATCTGGCAACCTTTTTGGCCTCGATTTGGTAATTATTTATGTTTTGAATCTGACAACATTGGTTTGGTTACTTGTTTTCGATCACTGAAGAAGTTGGTCACGATGGTGAACATCGAAACGTTTATTGCGCTTGAAAGAACCACAATATGGGATAAACGGAATAAACAGCATACTAATCGCATATTTAGTAAATTTTGGTCCATCGTCTTTAAATTGGTGATTCCCCAAAATACTTCCTGCTTTTATTGAAGGGATTCACAACCAATTTTTCTTCACCGTATTCGATTTGGTATATCTACTGTCTAATAAAATAAAGTCTTCATCTGTTGAACTAGAAAATCTACGAAGACCGACGTAGACGCAATTCAGAATCCCTTTTATGCATTTTGACGGCAACAGCTTTAGAAGCGTTGAAAATCGGAAACCAGGAATCTTTGTAAGCGTACCCTTACTTTGAGCAAAAAAATTCACTCGCTTGTTATTTGCTATATACCAAGATAGCGATTTTTTTCGGTCTATTATCATGGATTCGGTTATCCTGTTTTGACTCTATGGTTTCCAACTTAAGATTAAATTAATGTTAAGAATATAAGTTGTTTTTATTACCGGTAATTGTTATTAAAACCTGTAGGTTTTTCAGGGTTTTGTTTATTTATTAATAAAATATAATATGAACATTTTAGTTATCCTTACCAATTCCATTAGTATTTTCAGACAAATTATTAAAATCTAGCAGTTTTCCAGTTGTCGCAGTTGTTCCATTGGTGTGTTCCGTTTTAATAGGTCCCGACATTGAATTAGTGCTAACAGATCCATTGGTTTGTATCTCTAATAGATTCTTAATATCGTTCCTCCTCAAATACTGCTCTAGCTCTTGCTTGACGCTACTAAATTGTGAGATATCTAACAGCCGTTGTTTGTAAATATTATTTTCCTGTTCTAATCGCTTGATTTTCTGCTGCGTCAGTATAGCTCTCTTCTGCGTTTCCAGATCTTTCCCGGACGTTTCCAAGAACCTCTTGTACGCTAATTCGAACGCCTGACCTATCGTTAAGGTAATTTCTTCCGCCAATTTATCCGAGATAAAAACGAAACATTCGTGCGAATCTTCCTGCTCGTTATCTATCTGATTCGGTTGCTTAGCGATAAAGGAGAAGAACTTCTTTTCGCCTTTGTCGTCCGCACAGTAGGATATTCTATGGAGCGGAAACTGGTGGAGAATATTGTGCGTTCTCGGCTCCTGAATGGCAACTCCATCTATGCTTATTGTTAGCTCGACTTTCCTCGTCTTAGCACCAGATTCGCTCTTACGTAATTGTTGTGAAAACCTTAATTTACGTATTGCTTCCTTCACTACTTCGATTCCTGTAAAAATAATAAAGCTAAATTAATTTAATTAATAGAAGCAAACACATGAACCATGCGATCAAAAATTTACGGAAGGAAAAACTTGTGTCTTTCATCGTATCATCAATTCTAACCATTTTTAACCTCAAATTTGGCCTAGTGCTTTACGAAAATGTTGAAGTTCAGTTATAGTCAATAGTAAGAAAAGGTTGTTCAATTATTCAAATAAAACAAATTAAAAGAATGTTCAACATGATTGGAGTTATTGTTGCACATTCTTTAACAATTCTGAGTTGCGGTTTTTGTAAATTAAGTACAGTAGTCCTAAAAATCCTGCTTTTTTAAATAAGGGAATACAAACTAATCCAGGACAGTTAAACAAGGAGATCTTGGAGGAAACTCAACTTCATTATGCAAGCTTATTGAGCGATTGGCAAAATAATCACAAAGAAAAGCAATCTCCTCTGTTACAATATCTTGCCAGAAATAACCGTGCTGAAATTCATCATCGTGCAATTGATGAATAAATTTAATTACGATGTTATTCATGTACTTTTTAGCATTAACGATGAAATTAAAAAAAAATACAGATCCAATTATTCTTCTCCGAGAAACCGATATTCAAATAAATATAGTATAGATGCTGGCTGCTCCATATTATCACATCTTGAATTGACGTAATCCGAGAGATGAAACCCTGCTTCAGTAGAAAAGAACGTCAAATCCAGCATGTCTTCATTTATTAAATTATTAAAAACGATTGGCAGTACACAATGCGTCTCGGATAGGCTGCTGGCAAAACTACTTGGTAGGATTGCGCCTTATATGGATTTATCGCCAACTCCTTTTTAGTTCTGTATCTGCCAAACGAAAGCACAGTTTGTTGATAGAATACCGTCAAAGATTTTCTTCGTCCATACGTTCATGATTTCTATACGAACAAATGGCCTACCAACGCCTTTCTTGTGGGTTAGAGACCTAATTTCAGGAAAAAACCTGAACACAGTTTAAACACAAACACATTATCAGTTTCCAGTTGCTTGTACACCAGTTCAAAAATAGGCTTCGATTACGAAGTAAGTTTATTCGTTAAATTTCTGTAAATTGTTTTCGGTGAACTTTCCTAGGCTTATATTATATTATCACGTATTAACAATAGCGGTGGGTGATGACGTAAGTCACGCTAATTCGACTTCTCCGTGTATTTCTGTTGCATAGTGCAATGTACGCAATATTCAATGAAAAAGGAAGTTGAATCGTCATGCCATCCATCGCCGCTGCACATTAATGTAATGTGCCAGATTATTGCGGTGTTGTGTAATTGTTTATAAATAAAACGTTTTTAGTACGTTTATGTGTCTTATAGCGTTAATAGTTTATTGAATCCATAATGTTAAAAATAAGATGTCACAAAAAAACATTTTTATAATACTTTCATTAAAAGAGGATAGCAGACTCGATAATTATTAATTTAGTGTATATTTGTTTTAAATATTCTTGTATCGCAAATGAACGATTTATTACTAGAGCGCAACGAGTCGATTGCCTAGCAGTAGCGTCACTGCGTTGGGTTAACCGAAATAAACGTGCGCGTTATTTAGAACAAAAAACAATACGAGGATTTAGAAAAACGCAAACAATATAGTCAACAATTTACCGAATATGCTTAGATGGCTGAAAAGAAATCCGGCAGTGAGGCCTTCAATATCTGCCTATACGCAGAAAAAGATTGTTCTACATCTAGCGAATATATTCGCGTACTTAAAGTGGTCTTTGAATTTGCATAACAAATCTTCCGCAACACTATTGTTAAAAAGATGGCGTAATCTACAAAAATCTAAAAATTTTCTGTGACTGAAACACTTTTTTCGTCATCTAAAGTATGTAGCACTGCTTGTACGTGCTCGAATCCAGTAAGGACAACGAAGTGTTTTGCAATTTTTTTATTGCGTCGGCTACTGGAACGTAATTGTCGTTAACAGTTTTTAAATCTGCTGCAACTTGAGGATTTTTGAATTGCATTTGACTTAGCTTTATTGCAGCTGCTTCTTTAGCGTCCAGTTTTAAAATTACTTAATTTGATCCTTTCAAAATGATTAAAATATTAGAATTGGCTGCGGTATCAGGAAACTATGAACGAAATACGTTTCGGTTATTTAAGAAAAACTGCTTTCGTCTGTGCTATTAATTGATCCACATCGGGATAACGTTTTCGCATAGTGTCTGCTACAAGGTGTAAAGCATGAAGCAGACATGTAATGTGTAGCAAATTCGGTTGAACAGCTTTGAATAATTGACCTGTGCGAAGCGTAACCGCGGCAGCATCGCTAACCATCATTAACATTTGCTTTGGTGAAATTTCAAAGTTGTCTAGTGTTCTAACTAATACATTATGAACAGCTTCGGCAGTACATCTTTGCTGTCTTTTACAGACTAGCAAATAAGGGCGTGACGGTCCTTTCAAGGTCATTGTCCGTGCTACAATCGACACTACGGAATTTTTCTTAGTGTCTGCTGTCTCATCTATTTAATTAGCCACAACCGTTCATTTTTTACTGCGGTTTTCACATAATTCTGGATTGTATTTCTTCCAAAACTGACGAGATGTCCGATTTTTGCAAACGGTATATTCCACGCACTTATCATCGTTAAATCACACAGAAATTTTGTATACGGTTTCCTTCCGGCTTTTTTTAAATTTATGTGTTGCGCTATTTACATGGTTTCTACACATATATGGTTTCCAACATAATAAATTTTTGTCGCAAACTAAACACCTGATCTCTTACCATATATTAAGTCTGGAAATTGCCATAAATACGTGTTTATCTTGTTAGCAAACAGACAAGTTGATGCATTTCTACGCATTTTCAACATTTTTAATGCTTTCTATTCAATCCCGACACTTATCAACTTCACACTGCGATATGTATTACACATAGCACACGGCACAGAAGGTCGGGAAGTGCCGACATGTAACGAAGCGGCTCTGTATTCCCTAAACCTCTCGCGGTTAAACACCACTGGAAGGCAAGGGAGAATATTGCGCTCTATTTATTACTAACAATAAGCTCCTATTATTTTTTATAGCACTCAATCTGTGGAGATTTCGGGGAAAATTTTATTATCATTGCTTGACATTGAGCAAATAGGAGGCCTTATCATAATGTTAGCTCTAGCTAACGATAGATAAAAGGTATTACGCTGACGTAAAGCAAAGTGATGTACTACAAGGCTAAGATAGTGAAGCAGTGATGTATAGTCGACATTTATATGGAATTCTATAGAGGAATATGATACTGAAATTTATTCCTCAATTGAAAGGACGTTAAATTAGATCTAGATACCGGCAGAGTATGGTGAAAGTTTCGTATCTTTGAGAAAAGTTTTTTAAATTTCGAATATAAATCCTGGCTGTTTTAGCAATAATATTTAGACAGAAAACTTAATTTTATATCGAAGAAAACTCCCGTAATTTTCAATAATCTTACATTGTAGTAATGGGTTATTGATGGTCGTGTAATTAAGGATTATTGGGTGTGATGGGTGGTTAAAAAATTGCATTTGCGTGCATATTTAAAGAAAGGTTGTTGTCTGTTGATGATGTACCAGCAAGATTGTTCTGCAGTGAACTATATTCATCATGGATGAAACACTTCAAATCATCTGCGAATACTTCGGACGAAATAACATCAGTAATGTCGTTAATGAAAATATTAAATATTTAAACACTGTACCCATTCTTGCAAAAATTCTTTTATATGCGCATATGCGTTTTTTAAAATAAAAATGAGTCACCTTTAATTCTCACAGGATCATAAAATATTACACGTGAATAAATTATTTTTTATCCTTTAATAAAAAAAAAATGACGTCATTTGTTGATTCGGTAAGTTATACAAAAACAAAAGAAAAATACGGTGGTTACTACAAGAATCTATGAGCTCTCTTTCTTGCCTCTTGCGTTAGGTAAAGGTAAACATTTGAAATACGTAGGATTTATTTCCTATACATGATTTAACAATTTGAAGAGTGTAGACATAGAATATTCTTATCCGGTGCTTCTTCCATGGGCTTCTGTTGTTACTGCTGGTATTAATGCTGTTGCCACTGTACACTGACCGGGGACTACTCATTATTGGGGTGTTTCAAGATATTCCCATATTGATAGATTTTCCTACTACAATAGCGAAAGTTGTCAGATAGAGCTAGAACAGGATTTGGTACTCAGTTTGCAGCGCAAATCCGGCTACACGCAAGCAACAACGGTTGCAACAGCAACAATAGCCTTGAAGATAGGAGTGTGGACGAAACGTCGGTAAAAACAATGATAATTACCCGGTTCCAGCCCGGTGTAATTGACGATTGAAGCCTACGTACCAGATCATATACCCTAAATATTATAGCAATGGTAAATTAGCGCATTTCTGTAGTAAGAAAATATTTCTGGTAATTCTACTTAATTAGTCTACATTGTTAGCCTTGTTAAAATTTTCCTAGAATACATAATATGTTAGTACCCTTCTAATTAATGGCACGCATCAATAAAATTACGAGTGTAAAACGGAAATTAAATTAATATAATATTTTCCATAAAAATTAATATTTACGCTAAAAGTTGAATGAATTATCTTCTATATATGTATATGCATGTTTAGATACCACAAACAAGGAGTATTCAGCTGCGACCTTATTATTTGACGATAATGACAATAAAGTAATGAATATCCTGTATAAACAGCAACCACTTATTTCTACTGTATAATAGTATTTTATTTATAGAAGTTGATTACATAACTATTCTCTGAATTAAACAATAGTAAATGCAGAACGCATTTAATTGATGCGAAATGAACCGATAATATGGCACGCACCCATTAATTGGATTATTTCGAATCGATTGTAATCCTATCATAATGTGCAAAAATAATCTGCTATATTCCATTATGATAAATTTAATTAGAAACTTAATTTTTCTAAATACAATTATCTATTTTGTTCTTTCAATAAGAATGTAGCTTATATAGTTTTTTTTTTAATGTCATCCAACTTTGGAGATCTCCAAGTTAGTTACGACTTTTTCGAAGCAATGCAGCATTGAAGAAAAATGTTTGACGCTTTGTTTTCAATTATAAACACTGAAAGCGTGTTTAAATTGCACGAACAAACGTAAAAACAGTTTTTGTAAATTTATTTTAATATGGTTTCAAGAGCTCGAATTATTTTTCGAAAACATTATTTGGACGAATGAAGCCAAATTGACAAGAAGTGATCTGCTTAACCGGCACAATCCTCATCACTGGAGCAATTCGAACACCCTCCTATTCAGAACTTAAAGCTTACAGGAGAGTTGGAAATTTAACGTTTCAACAATGTCGCATTGTTTCTTAATGGTCATGGATATCTGTACGTTCTAAAAACCTGCATACGCCACACTCACTGCTGCGTACTCTCCTTTTTTTGAATATCTTGAAAAGTATTTTTTTATACATGATGAATATGATTTTTTTGCAAGAGCAATTTGATAGTTTAATCGTAATTGCCAGACACGCTGTATAATGTTTTTTTAGGAAAATTAATTCAGTCTAAACCCTCTCTATACAGTAAACAGTTCCCCAGTTTCCAAGTTAAATACTTTCACGATTACAAAAGTTCACATGCAATTGCCTATCTCAAATTTTTTCAAAAAATTCAAACATTTCAAATATGGTTAGAAATAGCAACATTTGTTTCGTCAAACAAACTTAAACTTGAAATTAGAAATTCAAAAATGTATTAATATATAGGGCGTTTCATTAAACAAACCAAGTTAACAGCTATTTTCGGTGTAACCGGAAGTGTCAGGTTATTAAAAATATTTTACTTCAATAGTTCATATAGGCTGTAGTATATTACCAACCTATATACTTTAAAGGATAACGTAAGTACAAAATGAGTTGCATATATTCTCAAAATGAAAAACATAATATTTGCTGAACACATCAGAAAATGCCTAGAAACAATAACCAAAAAAAAATAATGCTAAGATAGCTTAGCTTCCTCATGGTATTGATGGAATAGTTCACGGCAAACGCAACAAAAGGAGGAAAAAAAATGCACTAGCTCACGGACAGATACAAAATACTTTCGAAACTACGCTGATGACGCCGGGTAGGCAGAAACATGCCCGTGAGTTAGTGTATTTTTTTCTCTCCTTTTGTTGCGTTTGCCGTAAATTATTCCATCAATACCACGAGGAAGCTATCTTAGTATTATTTTTTTTTATTTACTGCAATATCTATTATGTATCTATTAAGTATCTCAGCTCGGTGGCCCAGTGGTGCCTAATTGGACAGAGTTAGGCGCTGTGCACCAAGGCTGGATTTTCCCGCTAGTAAGGTGTTTATCCTGAGTCACTATTAGCATGTTGAGGTACAATTAATTACGCTTCACCTTTAGGGCGTGTGTCTGGTTGTAGCGAAGCCATAAAGCCATAAAAAAATATTTAACACTTCCCACTTTCAACCTTCTAAGCCTTAACAGCCCTAATTTAAAATTTCAAATTTCAGGATATCATTAGTAATCCGTGATTTTGAAGATTTTTTTTTCTTTCTACTATTTATACGGCGAATTTTGAAATTTTTTTACCGGATTCAACATAAATGCTTTAATTTGAAACATTAAAAACAATCTATGTACACGGCGAACAAAAACTAATACATTTCTGCGAAATTCTTTTTAGGTATTGCAATACAGTTCCTGCCATTGTACTCCTTTTTTTGTTTTGTTTGTTGCAACCTCGTCCGGTAACTACGCGAAGCCTGATAAGTTAAATCGCGTTTTCCCAGTGCGTTAGAAAAAATGAAATAACGAATCTTGGACGAATGGTGTGTCATCAAATTTTGCGTTAAACTTTCCTCGTTATCATTATTTCCTACAAAAAGTTGCAACGAGCCTATGGGGAACATTTCTTATCAAAAGACCAAGTTTTTGGTGGTATAAAGCATTTCTGGAAAGCCGAGAAGCAATGAAAGATGATGAACATGTAAGAACGAGGGCTGTATGAGGTGAGACCATCGACTAACATTGAGGATGATGAGCAATGAATTACATTACCCTTCATCGGATTTTGACTCTAGATTCGATCGTGAGAAAGGTGGATGGCAAAAAAATCCCCTGATTGAACAGAAAGACTATCGAAAGGGTATGTACCTTTTACCTTCTTGATAGAATAGAATTTGACTCAGAATGCTTCAGTCGTGTGATGGTGACGAATTATGAATTTTTGGGTACGATCTCCACATACAACGTCAGTGTGTAAAGTGCACACTAACAAATATTCTCGATCGAAGAAAGCTAGAATAAGTAAATCAAAAATCAAGTTAATGCTCATTTGTTTTTTTGACAATGGGGAGTTCGTTCGTTCATAAAGAATTTTGCCTCCAGGGCAAACTATCAACCAAATGTATTTCATAAAGAAATTCTTGAACGGTTCAGAAAAAGGGTGTGTTTTACAGATAGACAACGCGAATACTTGAATGCTGCACCATGACAATACCCTCTGCCACGCGGTCGTTTCCAAACACCCCTATTCGTCTGATGACAAACACTATGTTTCTGTCCACACCTCATTGAAAATTGTCCTTAAACCGATAGAATTAAGATTCGCATGAGTTAAAAACTGTGGAGCATTTAGCATTCGCGTATAACAATATGTACAGTCAGAGAATTAATTTCCGAACAAAACGAAGCGAGGAGGGGGTAGCAAGGCTCGCCTCGCTTCGTTTCGTTCAGAAGAGAATTCTCTGGCACTGTGCTGCATAATAGGCATGCTGGTAACTTTCATAGCGTTTCAACTGTACCTTTTGGTTGATCTACCACTGTGTTGCCGAGAAATTTAACTAGATAGGCGATGTGTCCCTTCTGTAGCGTTTCCGGCGGATGTATCCATTTTCTTTCACCGTTCACGTTGTTGTTCTTGTTGTTGATTTTGCCTTGCGTCGTGTTTTGCGCCCATTTTAACAAAGTAGACATTCTGGAAGAGAACGAGTTTATTAGATCTACAATGTCAAACGCATAATCTAGTTCTTTCTTATGTTAGATCTACGTTAGATTTAAAGATTATGGAATTTATAGCCGAAAGTGTTTTTCCATCCAGGCAAAGTGTTCGATTATCAAAAGATGAATGAATTATAGGATTTTAAAATTTTATTTTTTTTTCTAGTTTTACCTTATCGTATTTTATTTTTATTCGGCGGATTCTTCTGACGAATAAGCTGGCTTTTCCTTTCTTTAATTAACTATCTTTAGAGAACCTATAATTTCCAAATTGTTGATTTTACAAAGTTACAAACGTAGCAAATGGAACGTATTAAATAGATATTTTCGAGTTTTAAGTGCCTAGAAATGGATTCTTTTGTATTAGTATTGAAATCGTAGTAGTTTTTATGTTAATTTTATTACTATTGCTCCCTTGTCGTAAAGGGCAACCTAGGACTTGACTGACCCATCGAAAGTATAGCGCTTGTCCCAATACGCATATAATGCGAAAAAGTAGTCCTGTGTGTGATAGATAGGGTAAATATGACGGACGCGTATAATAATCCTTTATTAATTTGGCCCATTCATCATCTTCTGAAGACGAAGTAATAAAAACTACGAAATGTGTGAACGTACTAAGAAAATACAAAGGATATTGAATTATATAAATTACATTTGTTAAAGGAATTATAGGAACTATAACAAACGAAATTAAGTAATCCGCTCTCATATTCGTGATCGAAGGAAGACGACCAAGTCAGGTTAAATATGCGAATTGCGTTTACCATCCATATTTTTGTTAGTTTAAAAACGATTCCTGCGCGCTTAATATTATTTAACTGACGTGAGTCTGATATCATTTCATCATCAGGCTAATATATCTTAGATTTTCTAGATATTCTTACAGAAAAAAATTGAATTTTACACATGAAGATAAAAATGTATTATTGACTTGCAGAATTAATTTACTCCGGACTTCGTCCCTCGGGAATTAACAATTTCTGCTCGTTGATGAAATTCAATTTTGTTGACTAATTTATGTATATATAGAGAATAAGCATGATTTAACCCATTAATGGCCAAGGATAAAAATTGTGCCATAAATCGTAATAAAAAAAATATAATTAAAACGTTTCGTTTTCGACACACTGGTCGTTAATGTGTTAAAGTGAACATAAAGAAGAACTATTGGACCATGACGAAGTTGGAGTTTGCGAAAGTTATTGCTTATTGGGCCATAGATAAATGGAAGAATGTTTTATATAAGAATCGAATAAGAAATTTTGCGTAATACGTAAAATGTAAAACAACTTTGGTACTTATCATTAAGGCCGTTAATTATGCTCGTAACTCTACGTAGTTATCACATGTTTGACATTACAAAGAAGCCGAACAACATACACACAATCGGTGATTACACCGCTAAATTAGACGCAGTAGTTTCTTTGTTCTTCAACAATTGAATGCGATGTACAGTTGAGTGGGTGGGTAGGGTTCGTATCTATATAATGTTCTATTCAACAGACGCATACGCACGAGCATTTTTCTGGTGTAAATAAAGTAAATACTGTACTACATACATATGTCGTAACTTTTAGACATTCTCTCACTTACTGCCGTCTTGCGTTGATCGAGTCATACATCAAGAATTCGTGAGTAGTGAATGTCGAGCACAATACCGGTAGGTAGCAGGAAAGATACTGCACAGTCTACATACGGACATGTTACGGCTGCTAGTTAAGACTCCCACATTATATAGTCGAGAATTGCATGTGTGCGCGATTACAAATCCTGCGAAATTGCGAAATCGCTAACGTCGAGTTAGTTCAACAATCACCGCACCGTGGGTAAATTGGGACGCGGCTGGTAATATGTCTGGCCATGGAATACGCTAATCAGAAAACACTTCTAATTGTAGTAGTGATGAATAGATTACGTAATTGCATTCTCGGGATTGCAACTGCAATGTCAAATAGATGCATGTCGTGTCGGATAAGGCGTAAATCTTCTAACTCTGATGGTCGTAAAGAGGTCGTTCTCGGCTTATTTACTCGTTAGCGGTTTGATATAGTTGAGTTTTTTACTTAAAAAATGTTTCAAGTAATGTTGAAAATTTCTGTTATGCATACTGAAGACACCCGCATAATCATTTAAAATAACCATTGTTTTATTTGGTGCTCGTAATTGGTAACCAAAAACAGTTACATTAACCCTACCTTCGCTGTTCTCGCTGAATGTATTCGCACGCTTTCTCGCAGCGAAAGGGTTGATTTTAGAAGTAAGGGTTTTGCAATAAATATGAACTAAATTAGAGAAATGGCGTGTTGTTCCTCTAATAGTGCAGCAGTTTCTCTTAAAATAAACTCAAAGTTTCCTTTAACGGGTTAGATGGGGCTACTACGTTGATGAATTTTGACCGGCGTGTTTCCGGAAGTACTGAACTCTTATTTCATTGTTTTTGTAAAAACAATCTTTTGTTCAATATAGTCAATAAAGTCAATTTCTTCTTGGTCACAGAACATCGGACATGGCGGGGGCAATTTTACACAGGGGCTGGTTGGGGAATTCTTTGGATTCGCCTTAATGCCAGGAGGACCTTAGCTAGACGTTGCGGTTTGACTTAATCCCAGGTATCTGGGTAACGAAGATCACGCAAGGCATAATTTGTGTAGAGATTTGGCCCGGCCATCCCCGTTGCGTAGGTTTAAATAACGGCCGGGCCGATTGCACCTCATGGTCGGTTCCGTTTCCGTCGCTGGGTGATAGTTGCCAGTGTTCGGCAGCCTAGGTGCCCAGGGACCGACAGTTGTCGCCTGAGCGGTCTAGACTCCGGCAAGCAAGATGTGGGGTAAGTTTCGAGAGATCGGTACATTTCCTAGTTGGTCCGTGGTAATTGGCTGCATGTGAAAGCGGGTCAGCAGTCATCCCCTAAGTGGGGTGGCACCCAAATTTCTGTATGAAGCTTTCTATTTTGATAATTAAGATATGTTATTGTTGTTTGCCGTAAATTATCTTCAAACAGTTCAGAATAGACATCTATGTAATGATATTGAGAGGTAACAAGAAACGCAGTTGAAATGGGTTTAAATAACGAGAGCATTTTGGTCTCATTGTCTTATGTTGAGTAATATCTGAAACTTGATGGTATTTCACTGCATCGGAGGCTACTTTAGATAATAGTATTAATACTCCGTAACGGAGGATAATGCAAAGTTGCTATAAAACTTTCACATATGAGAGTCCATTATATCCTCGCCTGCATGCAAAGATACAATGCAAATGAGATAATGGTACTTATATATTTCATTTATGTCGAAATCTGTAATGCAAAAAACAGCTGTGCAAGTTTCCGCTTGTTATTTCTGTCTTATTTTAAAGACTCCATTTTTTGACAATGAGGTCAAATAATTATATAAAAACTTTTGAATTAATATCCAACAAATATGGCGAAAAATAAAATTATTGAAATGCAGAGAATGATTTGCAAGTATATTATTATTTTAACGGTATCATATTAATAAAAATTAACATAATACGCCAGACAGGTAAAATTTTTGGTCAAGATAAGATTTACAGATAAAGGCAGTGAGAGAAAAAAAGAAATTTTCTGAAGTTTCAGTTGGTACTAGCAACGTAGATAAACTTGTTCAACGACAACAAGCAAGTAACATAAGTATTAATGACCAGTAACGTCGAACCTGTTACTAGACTGCCGCAAAAGTCTATTCTTAGCCTCTGAAACAGACATGGCCACAATAGAAGCGAAGAAGCGGACATACAGTTCATTCAGGGCTCTGAACCTTCCATATGATCGTTTGTGTTTGTGATTTATGAAAGAATGAGATCTATCATCCATGAAAACAAGTGGACTGTAGTAAAATACCTGTCTAAGAGGATCTTCGCATTAGTACATACTTCAGAATGGGATTAATTAAGGACTTATCATATAGGAACTACTAACCTGAAGATAAAATGGTTGAACACTTTTTCTGCAAATATTCTCTTGCACTATTTTACTTTTGTACGGTGAAGAGCGGCCAAGTCTTATCGCCGTTAGGGCGATTTTTCTGGGCAACGTCCTAACAAATATTAAGGTATTGGGTTGGCGGAATGCCTGAAGGGCTCTCCAGCACAAAGAGAATTGGTCTATTGTGGCCTAAATGTTGTGAGATCTCCCTCATCGTCTCGTTGTCCATAACCATCACTATACTGAAGTAGTTGCTTCCAGATCAATTTTATGGGTTTATATGTAAGTGTATAAAAGTCTGCATCAAGGCTCTCCGAGTTTAATTTATGTATCCGAAAGACTTAATTAATCAAGACCAATTGCAAAAACTACTAAAGTAACTAACTAACTAAAGTAATACTTGTATACACAAAACGATGTAATTTGCGTAAATCATCTAGCGTATGGAAATTCATAATTGCTTCTAATTTAGCATGTTTCAAGTGCATCACAAATTATTACAAAGTATTAATTCAAAAATTATTACCTTTAAATTAATTGCATTTAGAAAACAGCACGCAAGAGTAATTGATGCATATTAAGGAAACCGTAAGTTACTACGGTAATACCAACCTTGTACAGATGAAGCAATGCTCTTTTATAATTTATTGCAGATAATACACGGAGCATGTAAATCCTTGGCAGGATTAGACGCGCTAATAATAAGTTACTCATATATTTTACAAAATTAGTTACAATATTTAAAAGAAAAAAAAAGAGGTTACAGATTAGTCAGTCAATAAAGATTTATTTTAGATTCGATACGTAAACACAAAATAGTTACGTGGCAAAGAGCAAAGAATAATTAGTATTAGCAGTGTACAGATAATAAGTTAATATATAATAGTAATAAAAAACTTCTTCGGAATTGTAAATAGTACAAATATTTTTTGATAACATAATAGATGTCAGAATAATAGAAACAAATAGCAGTTGATTTTCTCTGGCATGGTTCACATGCTGAGTTACCGTGATCAACTGCTTCCCGCTCAGTTAGTTTCGCCTCTAGCATGGTTTACGCGTTGAGTTACCGTGCTAACTGTTGTCTGCCGCCTTCCCTTTCCTGAAGAAGCCCCCTATGATTGTGGGCGAAACGTCGAGTTTTCGTATAACCATGTCACGGTCCGAACCCGGAACACGTTTACTTTTAACAAAAACAGACACTTTTGTCAAATTCAGTTTTATTTCTTAAAAGTCTCCCAGTAAGTCTATACATTTTGCTCAGCGGTGCTCCCATCTTTTTGATCCGTCTAAATAGTGGTTGGTATCTTGTTCTGCCAAATAGGCGTTTATGAAACTTTGAGCCTAGGATACGGAAAAAAGTCGCTGGGAAACAGGCCTGTTGAATCGCGTGGATAGTCTATCAATTCGAATCATAATTCGTGGACTTTCGTTATGGCGACCACTAAAAGTGTGCGATGGTGCGTTGTCTTAGTGGAACAAAACTTTCTTTTTCTTCAAATGCGGCCGTTTTCCCGCAATATCTGTTTCCAGCATTAGCCAAACAGTGATGCGCAGTATGCCCCTTTTGTTGTTTTTCTTTTTCTCAAGAGAGTCGATGACGTAACTCCATGGCTATCCCAAAAATCACTTTTCCCGTAGATGGAACAGTCTTCGCCTTTTTCGCAGCCGACTTACTCTTCGCAATCCACTATTTCTACTCTGACTTATTTCGCTTAAACTGCTTCTCAACAGCGCTTTGGAAATGTTCATTCCAATGCGTTTTTTCTTTTTCTGAAGCGTGGGTTAGCTTTTTCATTCTTCAGTCAATACATAACAAACACATTTTTTCGAGATACCCATAGGCCTCTGCTATCTCTAATCTAACCTTAATTCGATAGTTGTCTAGCATCATTTGTGAACTTTTCCGATGTTAACTAAGCTTAAGTTCAACTGGCCGAAATTTCGCTGTGGCAAATGATGGTGTAAAGTCCGCGTAAACCGTGTCCATCTTGGCTTTAATTTGAGTAGACATATTGCCTTTCTAATGCA
This sequence comes from Oryctes borbonicus, assembly GCA_902654985.2. Taxonomy (NCBI): domain Eukaryota; kingdom Metazoa; phylum Arthropoda; class Insecta; order Coleoptera; family Scarabaeidae; genus Oryctes; species Oryctes borbonicus. Next base: position 3,843,922 of record LR736861.1, on the reverse strand, counting down.
AAAACTTAATGACGGCCTGTTATTGGAGTTTTTTCAATTTTTACAAAAACACTAACATCGACAGAAGATTGGTAAATGATTGAGCGTCTAGTATTTTCAAAAGTATTTTTCAGCGCATGCGCAATTATAGTTTTAAAATATTTGCGAACGTAACGCCATCTTCATGTTGATTAAACTACCATCGTACAGGCTGATCGATACATAGTGAACCACGCACCATGAAATGGATGGTACATTCACTGACTGCAATTAAAAATGCATCACCCCTAAATTGTTGGAGTATTTACAAGAAATGGTCTAAACAATAACCAAAAAATAATGCTAAGATAGCTTAGCTTCCTCATGGTATTGATGGAATAATTCACGGCAAACGCAATAAAAGGAGAGAGAGAAAAATATACTAACACACGGACATGTTTCTGCCTACCCGGCGTCATCATGTGTTCTGTTTATATACATCATGGTAAGCCTGTCGGAATATTCACATGTGTGGTTTTCCAAAGCGCTACCAGCGTCGCCATCTCGTGTTTGGCAGTCATTGTTAACTGCTCGAGGGATGGTTTGGGGAACAGTACCCGGTTTATGTCGCTGTTTCCTGAACGACAGGCATGCGTTTCTTTGGCACTAGAGGGCGCCAAGAAATGTCGAGTTTGTCGTTTTGGAAGTTGTGGTATTAACTGTGAGGCAACCGCGATAGAAGGTAGAGATATGAAAAGTACTCTCGAAACCACGCTGATGACGCCGGGTAGGCAGAAACATGTCCGTGTGTTAGTGTATTTTTCTCTCTCTCCTTTTATTGCGTTTGCCGTGAATTATTCCATCAATACCTGAGGAAGCTATGCTATCTTAGCATTATTTTTTGGTTAAGAAATGGTCTGTTTAACCGGGAATTCGTAGGGTAAGATTGTCCACATTAACCATCGTCTAAATCGAACTAGGTCTACTTTTTGTAATTGTCACCGTTTGTGTACCACTTATCCAGTCTGGCGAACGCACAAACAGAATTGCTACTATTAAAGCAACGAAACTGAGGAGATTTCGGTTACAGTGTATTGTATGTAAATTGCGTTCTGAAGATGATATGCGATTAGCACTCAAAAGCCTTTAATAATGGTACAAAAGGACTTAATATGAATACTTTTAGTTTTCCTCCAATAGTAAAGAAATGTCAGAAAGTTATTGCCATAGAAGGTAGTCGAGCTGTATGTGGTACACCTAGCGACCTAGCGCTGCGGGGGTATGTGTGCCACCTATGAACATACTTGAAAGCAGGCGTCATACCGTCGAATTAAATAATGGTACCAAATCCGAAATATTTGATGTGTGTACATAATCAGTGGTTGTAAACTGTTGCAGCGTTGTATAAACTTTCATTCAACACAAGAAAAGTTTTACCACTTTTCGATGGTCATACTAATTACAACAATTGTAACATACAACCTCTTCTATTAGCAAAGAACGCTTACATAGAACTTCCATTAAGCACTTAAAAATTTGTTACATACAAGCAGTGGAAAAAAGGTTTAGTTGATACAAATTGATGGTTTTCGATGGCGGTTGATGGCTATCTACCCTGCGAGACAGCGGTTGCAATTTAATTGGTGTAAAAGATGATGAGATGTTAAATTGGTGAAACTATAATAACAGGCAGTAATTTTCTAAAAAAATCACAATTTCTATGGATTTAAAAACATTTAAATTTGTTATACAGATATTAGTTTCACGAACCTATTTTTATGTATCACAGTGTACGCATGTTACACCGTTACTATGCGGACTTACGGATTTCCAATAACGCAATTCGAAGAACACATTCTCTTCTTTATACAAATGCAATGAGGTTGCTTCGAATTATTTTATTTCTTACACTCACAAGGATACACATCGATTGGCAATGTCAAGAAATTGTTCTTTTGTTAAGGTATCAGCGATTTAATCAACCGCATCCGAATTAATAAGCATCTAATTGGGAGTTTGCGATGTTAATGGTAACATTGACATTTCTAAGTAGATGTTATGGGCGATAGAATGGACGAAAACATTCTACTCGCTAGATATCTATACGCTAAACGTGTTATTTATATACTTATTCTAGTAGTTAATTTATTTCTCGTTAGACGAGGCTTCTATTTGCACTAGGTTAATATTAGCATTCCGCAAACTATTGGAACTTGCATAAAATCGACTTTGTTTCGAAAATATTCAACTTCCTTGACATTGCTAGTGTTTTAGATAAAAATGGCTGTTTTGGGACATATCTTATTTTATTTCGGTAAAACGAGAGTCCTCAGGAGCTGGTTAATCCATTAATGGAAGACGACACATCGCTCCACGTTAATATTTTTACATACGTTTCTCGCTGTTTCCGAGCATTTAACACTTAAATAATCGCTCGCAAGCAAGGATTTACTCCAGAGGAGTGTCTCTAGAAGATCGAATTATGTCGCAAAAATCGGGATACGTGAGTTGAGGAGGTCCGCCGTGACTGAATAAACCACTCAATTGTTTTCTAATGTATCATTAGATAAAAATGTGCTCTTTCATGTCGCGTATAACTGGGTTCGCCAACAGAATTAAAAGTGCTTGAAAATTGAGCATGAAGGTGGTAGAACCACGAATAAATTTTGCCCTTCTGATAGGATCCTGTACAATCTGTTATTCAACTGAGATAGTAAATAGTAGCAATTAATACAACACAAAAGTTTTGAAAATTTCCGAAACTGTAGAAAAATGAGAATAAGTTTATGGATCAGCAGTCCCAACGCGTTATTTTTCGTCAGTATACGGAAGAAAGCAATTCTTGACTTGAGCAAAGTATATTTCAACAGATCTCAACAATAATTGGGCATTTAAGAAGAGGATATTAATAATTTCGAGATATATTAGTACTTTCTCTACACCAGGGCAGTGTCTTAAGTTTTCACAAATGGCGCTATCTAGAATTGATAGCGCCGATGACGCTTTAGAAATCGTATGAAGTTTGTATAAAATGAGCATTTAAAAAAACCAATTCGTGAAAAAATCTCACGTGAAGGTTTTCGTTGGATAATGTTTTATCATTTTAGTAAAGACCTAACACAACAGCAATGCCTGGAATAATTTCGTTCAATCATTAGTAATAAAGCACCGTCAGAAACTGTTTACAACTGGCTTGCAGAATTTCGTAAAGGTAGATTAAAATCGGCGGTTGTTACTAAAAAAACATCCTTCGGGATATCCAAGACTTGCAGAATTCGATTTTTACACATTTAGATATAAAAAGAGGTGTTTCCGATGAATACCGCATAACTTGTCCCAAAAGAAGGCTCCTGTCAATCGACTTAAAAATCCGTATAAAACATCGTAACAGGTTGTTTTTACCTGCTTTATTAATCGTTGTTTCTTCGCACTTTGTTTGATTTATTAGCTATGAACAAACAATAGCCAACAGTTGCAACTCAACGCGGTAGACGAGAAACAGCTTTTGCATTTTTAACAAATTAAAAAAAATAAACATAAAATTTTCTTTCAGTATTTATTAAAATTTTTAGTATATACGTATGATAGTTGTGATATTAGATACAAATATCACAAATAGGCCTTTATTTACTCAGGATGTCCTGCTGATATACGCAATTATTTAGTTTCCTGAAAGAAAGTCGTTATTGGAAACACTTTCACGAGGTGAAGTTAGTATTTTGAACAAGGAGAATTTTAGTTGCAAATTTAAAAGCCTGCCTTTTCTCCAAATAGTTTATGTCCAACCAATAGTCTAGGTTATGCATAAATCACAAGTAATAAAATTAGCACAATAAGCAGTATAAGAAACTTTCCTTTACGTTCCGAAATATATTCTTAATATTTTATTAATCGCAATTGTAAGTATATATAGAAAGACTTAATATTATTTTATGTTACCGGTACTTTACCGATATCATTACACTAACAACGCAAAATTAAATTTCATTACATATTCCATAGAAAACAGCGATGGGAAACTGTACGTATTAACAATTGCATATAACACACCAACGAATTCGGTTCCAGAATAATATAATTAATAATAATAATAATTCACCTGTTTACGAATGAAAAAAAAAAATGAAACCATGCTAAAGCGCGTGGGAAATGAGTAGCGGAAATCGACGTTCAAAATGAGTGAAACTATTTTTCTAGGCCACAAATCTGTATTGCTCATTCCCGACGCAAACTCGTTTGGAAAAAAGAGATTCATATTCTCAATTTTGATGTCACACTTTCCGACCTGTTTAGACTGTCGTCTCGATGCGTACAAAACTCATTGCTACGATTTTTAAAAGAACACTTGATTATAGTACCTACAGCGCGGGATAATTTTATCCGATCGCTTAGGTGGATAATTGAAGTGAAAGTGCGTAAAATTAGAAATAGTATATACGCGGCTGCGATTTGTGACAGTTATCGTTCCCATTATTATAATTTTCATTTTCACTTCAAATTAACCCCATTCTTTTAGTTAGGAAGGGAGTAAAAAGGGACGTAATTTCATGGTTTTCTGTATGGAGGTTTTGAAACTTACTTTAAAGATGTATAGGATGGATTTCTATCTGAATTTTATAGATACAGATACACGCGTGATAGAATATTATATTTTTAACGTAATTTTAATAATCAAAACGATAATATCTTTGATACAAGCATTTCAGAGACATATCAGACCTATATTCATTTTTTATAATTGTCATTACTTTCTTGAAAATGGAATAACCTAATAATCATTTTCGTGCTACCTGTTACGTAAGTCAATGTTTATTGAGATTTAGGCGAGTAATGCATAAAATTTTATGTCCCTAGGTACGTAAAGAAATAATATAATTATACATTCATATAGTTCTGGAAGTGTACAAGCGAATGTCAAATAAAAGATCAGAGTCAATCAAATAGCGCGATATCAGTTGGATTTGAGTTGCGGATTTGTTTTATCAATCAAATTACGTTGGACATTCGTGATTGCCCTGCAAACAACCCTAATATGACACACAAGCGCTGAAAAACTGCACTTACGTGCTTTGTGACATAGATAACTGTTTTTGAAAATTAAAATTACGAAATCATTATTTATGTCACAAGTGCAGTCTTGCGGTCGAGAGTGTGTTGTTTGCAGACCAAAATCCGCAATACATTCGAGGCCGCAAAAGCAATTGTCATACAATACTTTTCCTACTACCCGCCCAAAATTTCGAAATGATCAGCATTTTATGAAAGTATTTGATATTTGTTTCTATGCTTACACGATTGTCAATGTTGTAATTTTTTTTTTTATGTACCGACACCTATTGTTATATTAATGTACGAAGGATGTTTCCAAAGTTCTGGGGATTTAACTATAATTTTTTTATTTTGTCAATTTTCATCAATATTACAATGCAGTTTTTCTACATAATATCCATTTAATTGAATATTTTTTTTATTTATCCCAACGATAAACTAATTTTTTAAGTCGTCCTCAAAGAACTTTTTCGGTGTCTCTGCGGTCCACTTATTTATGACACGTTTCATATCAGTTAAACACTCAAATCGAAGCTCCGTAAAGGCTTTTTCAAAACTGGGAACAGATGAAAATCACTGAGTGCGAGATCTGGTGAGTAAGGCGCGGATGCGGAAGCAATTCCCACCGTAAATCGTTCAAAACATTCTTTATCTTTCTTGCGGTATGGAGTCTCGCATTCTCCTGTTGCAATAACGGACGCTTATGGCCGTTTTCTGACAAGTGTCTGCTGCAGTAGTCCGGATAATAAATTCGAATAATCTTCTGCGCTAATTGTAGTACCCTTCGGCAAATAATCCATAAAAATAATCTCTTCGCAATCCCAGAATACAGTAAGAATTACCTTTGCAAAAGACGGCACTGCACGCGCCTTAAGTGGAGGCCCTTCTTCCGGTTTACGCCATTTTTTTGATTGACTTTTGGTCTCAGGATTGAAATAAGGAATCCACGTTTCGGAGGTGGTTATTATCCCCCTTGCCAAAATTCATCACCGTAGTGAGCTAACAGCTCTCGAAGTTGACGATCTATTGAGTTTCTGTTCCGGTCCCAACAGTCTTGGCACCCAGCAGTTCTTCGCCCGGCCTCTTTCAGTAGGTCCTCCATGGCAGTAATCTTTCTTTCGTTTACCGACGTACTCGGGCGACCACTGCGTGGATCGTCTTCTAATCGATTTACCGATACGCACCACTTTTAATTTTTAGAATCTGCAGACTCACCAAACACTTCTTGCAGACGTTGAATAATTTCTCAAGTTTTAGGATTTTGATGTATAACTGATATTAACTTTCCACCACAAAGATTGAAAACAAATCTCTCATTGCAGACGTGTACTGCTCTTGTTAGCCATTTTATGACGTCGTCCAGTCGAAATATTTCATTATTTGACGTTGGCAGAACTGTATTCGCAAAACAAAAAAGAATATTCATTTTACAAATCATAGATCAGTAAAATATGTAGCATGATGTATTCATCATCGTTATAGTAATGGCAATTAAATGGAATTGTACTGCTGAAATTTCATAATCAAATGTACTAAAGCTGAATAATAAGAGTAAAAATTAAAGTACATACTTAGCTAAAACTTTGCTTCAAAATCAAGATATCGCCGCCCGAAAGAAACATATTTTGACATATTTAGTGACATGAAATTAAATTAAATTTTAGAATTTAAGTTATTACGCGGAGAGTCTTCCCGAAAAAATTTTCAAATACATATTTGTATTCTTTGATCCAATAGAGGACATTGTCACATATAAATAATATAAACGGTAGAAAGTAAAACGTCTACGTAAAGAAAAATGTGCAATCACGCTCGACTAGGGTAATGGCATTCTGTACTTGGACGGTGGGAAAGCGCCAATGCTCTATAAATGTATATGCACCCAACAATCGATGGAACGATCTTTTCTGCATAGATTGCAACATTTTCACTTTACTATACTTTCGTTTCCATATACATAATCATGTACGTACGGGGCTTACATGTATAATGAATAATGTGACTGGGATTCACTTTATAGAAAGGTTCGGTCGCTTCTTTAGAAGTTAAATGGGCCATAATTAACTAATTACGGATTTCGCAGGATGGATTTCTTCATTTCGTCATCGTTACGTTAAAGTATTCTTAGCTGATCTGCGGTACGGTAACTTGAATTACCTTGGTTCTGAAATAACTCTTTAGCAGTATAACCCTTGATTATATACACTAAAACACTTAACCAAAGGCTATAAACACTTGAAATTACTTTTTAAATAAACCATTTCGCTTGATCTTGTGTTAGGGTATGTTCGTTTCTTTGTTGCTGATAGTATTTGTTTAACATGGGCAACCACGATACATATTTCATATGGTCAATATATTATATCCCCCCAATTTAATTTTCAATAATAATAATCGACAAACAATCTCTTTTCTGTAACAATATCATATTTTAGTTTGACCGCAATCTGCTGAACGTCTCTCCTCACGGCGGTAATGACATCTTGGACAGAGCGGTAGATAACTAACATATAGTAAAGTGCAAAATAATAGCAGTTTTTGGGAAATTGTTACACTTTCACAGCTTGTCGCAGATGGTGCTGAATTACTAAACTACATTAATTAGAAACACGATACAGAACATGAAGTCCCCTAACAGTCATAATTTTAGCTCTGCAGAATGATGGCAGCGGCAGAAAAACGTGTGAGGGTACATGAGCTTTAATGCTTGCCATAACTTCAGAAGTCTTATGGTGCATAAAATGTTCCACGGCATTCTCGGTATCACTCTCTTGCTGTAAAGAGCGAAATGCAATTAATTATTCTCCAATATGCATATGGTGATCCGGAATTGTATCGGATTCAGTAGAAAAATCTGCCACTTCACCCTGGCAGACTTTATTACTGTCACTGCATGTTAATAACCAAAATTCCTATTTTCCCTGATTAGGAATTTATTCCATGAGTAATATAGACTGCAAAAGGTATTGTACGAAAGAGTTAGTTTAATTGGAATAAAATTGGTAGAGGCGCTAATTTGCACGGTAGAGCACCAAGTGCGATTTCATGATAAAAAACGCCGACTTTCGCACGGGAGCATCTTCCAAAATACGCTAAAAATACAAACATGATAACAGTACTTCGTCAATGGGAAATACTTTTATGAAATTTATGAAATCAATGAAAATTGCAATAGTTGTGTAGCTAACCAAATTGAGAGACTTAATGTTACCGAGTGCAGAGTATGATATGCCAATTCATTAGAAGCGCACATAATTAACAAAATGTCGTAGTGGGCTACCTGAATAGATTTCTAAAAAGATTAACTGAACATGCACATACCCAACATTTAAGAATTCGTAACCATCTAAAATCAAATGATTAATATGCCAAAGAACGATGAAAAATAATTTACATCTGGAACAAACGCATGTATGTAAATCTCTACCTCGTAAACTGACACAAAGAAACAAAGAAAACAAGCACTTACACAGAATCGATCTGATCGAATTGACCGCTTGGAAGCGTTGGTCGAAAAGGTAATTACCCAGTGGGCTGCGTCAGCACCGTGAAAACCAAAAGTTTTTATGAAACCGGAATGCATTTTCGAACTTTTTCCGGGGAACGCTAATCTTAGTTGCTGGAAATGGATAGAGAAAACCGAACAATTTGCACTAATCGATAAATGGGACGAAACATCAATCATTTTTTTAATAAACCTTGGTGGTTTGGCTAGAAAATGGAATGATAATCTCTTTTCGTACAAACTTTGTTGGGATGATTGGACGACAGTATTTTTAACATTTCCCGAAGTCCAAAAAATGATATATGGATCTAAATTGCCTTTTCAATCTTGGGAACAATATCATATTAACAAAATTGAATTAACTGGAACTTGAAATAATTGAAAACAACGCAGTTTTGCGCATTATTGACAGAATACACGATATCAAGAACTAAACGGGAGCCGGGGTTTTGTAAATATGACACGCCTGCTGCATTGTATGCTGAGTATTTATTTACATTGAGAACACAGACCTCCTCGGCAATTTATAATCAATGTTTTAGGGTGTCTAGAGAGTAAAGTTAATATGTGAAAGATGATCAAAGTGGTAAGAAATTACGAAAGCAGAACTACCGCAAAGATAGAGGCCATCTTTTCAATACTTGTCCCAAACCTAGATTCGAATGTAGCAGCTGTTTGGGACATTTGGCCACGAATTGTCGTAAGCCCACGGTACGAACTTAAGACACGAAGCGCAGATAAGCACTTGCCACGATTGGTACCTTCTTCATTGCCGGATAAATAAAAAGCTTACGTATGTATAGCTAGATACTGGTTGCGGTGCTATTCTAATCCGGGAGCCGTCCGGAGGCCATCTAGAACTGAATTGCGTTCCCAAACATTGAGGATTTCGGGATACGGTGGTACACAGGTAAATATCATTGGAGAAGTTGTAATTTTTATAGAGACTAGTTGTAGTAGGGCAGCCTGATGTGAAGTTAATCTGGCGCCTGTTCAGACTTGGGCACTGTTTTAAATCTGGCACCGAGGAAAATACCTCTCCGGGCAAAAGTTTTTACAATTTCACCTAGAATTTCGCATCCAATGTAAAAAGTACAAGGTGAAAGAGCACGTTTCGACATTTACAAAATTTTAAAAACCGTGCAATTTTTGGGGGGAACTGTCTCCTGAAATCGCGCGATTCAGACGCTAAAGAAACTTCTCATACTAGAGTTTCATTGAAATCTTTGAATTCTCTTGTTTCCAGTTAAATTTCAAGAGCGTTTGCTTTAATCTAAAGAATTGTTCCGTAGCCCGTAAATTAAATAAAAATCAACGATCACAGAATAACCGTTACCTCGTAGATATCCATAATAACGGTTTGCAAACGAATGTATATAACACGCGCACCTGCATATCAATAGTACCACCACAAATTACTATCATCATTCCATAAAAGCGAATGATTAGACTATTGGACGCCGAATCCGCTTATAATGTACACGCAGCATTAGGTGTAGAGTACTTTGCTAATACCTGTCGTATTTTTTTTACAGAAAGAAAAATTATGACATTGCTTGAGCCTCAAACTTGCTTTGCGGTTTATAATCGCCATGTTTGTTAGTAAATATATTCTATTGCATCATATACCGCCTAAGTTTACCTGAATACCGCAAGTGGAATAATGATCCGATTAAAAAAAAATAGTGGGTTTGTGTAATATTCTGTGAACAGTATTGAATTTCACGATATCAATTACGTAAACGAACCGTAACTGTAATTTTTATCGAATGTGCAGAAATGAAATGGCCTTGATAAATATGTCCGCATATATCCTACATTATGCATATGCTGTACATGTTTGTAAACTCGTTATTGTATTATATTGTTATGCAAATGTCAATGTCATCTATTTGGTACGACTGTATTGTTCGTTGTACTTTATTTAGTTTGTATTGTGAAAAAAATGAAAACAGAGCTGATGTATTTACAGAGTCTTGTGCCTTGATAAGGTTGGTCATATGTTTGGTAACCTTCAACCAGGGTTAAGTCGATCGGTCGGGGTGAATCCCATCAAATCGGGATAAAAATAGCGAGTTGAATTTAACACCGTTTTAACTCTTCTCCAGTGTTCTTTCGAGACCAACCGTTGTGCTAACATGAATTTCGGTGTAAAATTTTGCATTCCTGAACGGATGAAACTTTATTTGTAATGGTAATGGTTTCCGAACGAAAACATTCTAATTACGTTTTGGAAAGAATTTCTTCCGTTGTGGAGAATAATAGCACCGCTACGGAAATATTTAGCACGGCTACGGAGTTAATTACATCCGTTTAAAGAGCGGTTTTATTCCGTTGTAAGGTAACTTCCTTCGCGACAAATAGAATTGATACCACCAATGC